>CM051504.1:5660703-5749996 GCA_028031935.1 Paedocypris micromegethes
CACACACACACACACACACAGTCTCTTTCTGTCTCGCACTATTTCTGTGATAATCAGTGTCTCTCTCACTCTCTTTTTGTCTTTCTTTAGAGTTTTATTTTCTCTCTCTCTCACACACACACTCTCGTTTTGTCTCTCTTTCTCGGTCTGATTTGGTCTCACGTTCTGTATTTGTTTCTAATTTGTGCTAGTTTTCTCTGTCAGAGTCAGTCGCTTCTCTTTCTCTATTAGTTCAATTTTGGTGATTTCTTATCCGTCTCTCTCTATCTCTCCGTCACTTTATCTCTCTCTCTCAATCTCTTTTTTTCTCTCCATCTTTCTCTGTCTCTCTCTATCTACTGTCTATTCTCTTTCTCAACCACTCTCTGTCTGTCTCTCCCTCCGTCCCTAATTCTCTTTTTCTCTTTCTCTTCAAAGTCAGTTACCACTCATTCTGACATTCCTCTCTTTCTGTATCTAAAAACACAAACTTCCAAAATCTTTGCCCAAGCGTTTCAGTTTGAATAAACACGCGACTTCTTCCTAACAAATGTCGTAACATGCTACTGAAATGAAACAGATTTCTCCGTATTCTGGTGATGCTTTTTAGACTTGTTTCATAATCCCATATAAATGTCCCATCCCATATGTCACCGAAGCCATATGGAGTCTCAAAGGTGCCCGACACTGGGAAATGTCCTATATGTTCAGTCTTCAGTGATCTGGCCCTGCACGTGAAGACCAAGAATTAGATTAAGATCAAGTGCAGTTACTAAGTTAGTTAAGAAGTTAGTAGCAAATACCAGAAGAGCTATCACACTCAGACATATAAATACGTAATATATGATTATTGAGTTTTCTAACGAGTCCGGCTTGTATTCGACTGTGTTGTGAGCGTGTGCGTATGCGACGCCTGGGTAACTGGGGCAGAACTGATTGGCGCTGATGGCTGTGGGCGCGTGAAGACCTACATACAGACGCAGGAAGGCAGCAGAGAGGAAGAGGAAGGAGGGAAGGGTGAAGGCCGCAACTCTGGAGCAATGTTCAAACGGGGAGAAGATATACCATTATTTGTTTGAAATATAAATCAAACTCTTTTTTGATTGCTGCCCATGTATTTCCTTTAAGTATTTCCAACATGATTATAAAACTAGAGATTATTAAAAGTACGTATTGTATTTTTTGGACTTTTAAGGCACACTAGATAATAAGACATACATTATTTTCTACAGAAGGACGGACGGATGGATGGATGAATGGACACAAAGGCAGATGGATGGATGGATGGACAAAGGCAGATAGATAGATAGATAGATGATGGATGGATGGATAGATAGATAAAGACGGTTGGATTTATAGACAGATGGATGATGGATGGAAGGACAAACTGATTATTTAATGTATATATTACTTCAATACTAATGTAATAATAATTGAATAACATAATATTATTTTAGTTACTTATTTTATTGAGTGGATTACACTTCTTGATCTGTTTTCACATTATACACACATTCTTCTCCAGACAAGAATAGAATAGAATGTAGCTTTATTGTCATTGTATCACTGATTTAGAATAAAATGTTCTACTTCAATTGCATGAAACATCAGAATGAAAATAGAAAAATAAACACATTAGATAAAAAAAGAATTAATAGAATACAAATAAATACAGTACATCTAAATAAAGTATATTACAGAGGGCATAAATTCATACATATTGCACAAGCGGTGAAAATAAAATTCAAGTAGTTACAGGTTAGGTTGTTCAGAGCCTTTCAAGTCGCATCTTAAAACGCATCTTTTCACCAAATATTACTTATGATTTTATGATATTCTCTTAGCTTTTTTAATGTCTATGTTTCTGTGGTATGTGTCTGTTTTTACAACTTGTTTTTACAATTTTTACATATATGTTAGGTGTCCTTGAGTGTTTAGAATGCCGCCATGAAATACAATGTATTAATGTTATTATCATTAGTAGCTTTAAAACACTTTTAAACACATAGTAGTGCGCCTTTAAACTGAAAACATGGCTGCCTTACGCCTATACGTTCACTCTGGCTTCCACCTCGGGGCCGAATCAGCATCTCTTTAGTCTAATGATGATCTCTGTGGACTCTGCTGGAAATCAGAGCAGCCTAGGGAAAGCCTGGAGAAGACTGGGAGACCACCACCACAATAGAGCTGACCCCTGGGTGACCCCAAGCATGTGGGGAACAGTGCTGCCCATTCAGCCTTTCCACCCATCCATCGCTTCATTTCTGGAGCCATCTCACCGTCCCAGAAGAGTTCAGCGAGCTTCTATGAGTCACCTGGGACCGGATCCGGTCCGTCTGCTGGGTTCACAGAGAATTCTAAATGCTGATGCGTGGCACCAAACGCTCTTCGTGACGCATTTATGTCTAAAGGATGTGAGAAGACGAGTAGAGGAGCCTGATTGGCTGGTTTAGAAGGGAGTGGGAGGATGTGAGAAAAGTGTGTGTCCCGGAGGGAGTGTGAGGATGAAGGTGACTTTTCCTCCTCATTCACAGGTGTTTGTGTGTACGGCGGCGAGAACCCCTGTGAAGAAGAAATCTGTTCCTCCTTCGAAGAATCGCATCGTGAGAGATCCGTTATAAAGTGAGATAAAACACCGGCTTCATCTTCCAGAGAAACACGTTTAGATATAAACATGACCCATACATCCATTGTCACCGCTTTTCCATTTTCCGATCACGTGGAGCCAATCACAGCAGCTTTGGGAATGAAGGCGGGACACACCCCGTTACCCATGATAATTAATTTGGATTTTGTTGATCTTGTTTCTTATTATTTTAGTACAGAACTCACACCATACACGTTTGAGGTTTGTTGTTGTTTACTGGGTTAGATTTGTAATGCGCTTAAGTGCGGTCAAATTGCAAATACAACGAGTACATTTGGTTTCCTTTTTTGTAACATTTCACAAAACACGACGTTTACTTTATTGTCATCAACATTTTAGCCGCTAATAATACGATAGCGATCTATACAGAAACATTTTACCAAACTTAATTTATAAACGTAAACCTTTATAAACAATAACTCACAACGCTGGGTATATATAAGCTAAATATTGTTTAAATTACTGTAAATCGTTGGAATCAAACACCAACAGGAGACCAACTTGTTTCTTATTTCACCCTGCATTAGTGACCAACCAATCAGAGAGCGGGACACACCCACATCCACACTTTCACTCAACACATATCGAGACCTGGAGGAAGCCAACATAATGCAAGAAGAACATGCATGGCCACACAAAAAAGCTTTGGTCGACTTGAACTTGAGTCCTACGCCACTTTGATCACTATCAAGTCTAACAATTTTATTTGATCAGAATATAATTTATGCAAGCTTCTTGGTTCTTTTCCTCCATCTATTTTTTTGATGATGATGATGAGGTTGATGATGATGATGATGAAATCACACACACCCACACACACCCACGCACACACACACACACACACAAACCACACACACACACACACCACACACACACACACGCACACATTCATTTCCATGTGGAGCTGGCGTCAATCTCAGCATCTCTGTGTTGGGGGAGGAGACACACCTGAGTGTTAAACCAATCACAGGGCAGAACAAACAAAAGCACAGAGATCCACATGAACACTGAATATTCTTAATACATTTAATTACTTTAAATAACTAGCAAACTGGGTTTCCATCGCAATGTATAATGAAGGCATATATGTTATGGTTTGAAAGAAATCGATTTATTCTTGATTCTACACTGCTATGTCTAGTCTTTGGAATGTAAAGAATAGCCAGTAAGCATATGGAGATAAAAATATGTATATATCAATATCACATATCAAAATAGACGTTTCTGTTCAAGATTTTCTTTATGACAGACTAGTTATTGTCTTTGTGACAGACTAGTTATAGACTCTGTAGGAGAATCTGAGGGGAGCGAGAAGTGGGTTACATGACTCATTCTGACCTAGTTTATGGCTAAGATGGGTGAGTAGGGATAATGCACAGATGTGTAAATCAAACTGTTTTTTTCCTCCCGTATTTACATCTAATAAAATCCATTTATCAGTGCTGCTAAGTCTCTTCAGCACTGCACGTAAAAGAGAACAATAATCTGATTTGTTCGCTTCATCGATTATATTTTTTTGTCTTTAGAAACTGAGATTTTTTTCCCAGAAACAATTTATGGAATTTAATGGGTTTTGTTTATTTGTAATAATTGCTGAAGAAACAGGACCTAGAAGGGGGTGGGGCTAATTATTGACTGGAAATATATGTGATGTCATACACTTTGAAATGGGCCACAGCAATACATTTAGGCTTCAATTTCGTAGTCACTTTCACACAATCCTCTCTACCAGAACTACAGTATCAACATTAAATGCAACAAAACACTAAAAACATTTTATATTCACAAATGTGTTCAAGGAATCTTCAAAAGCCATGTCAAAAAATAATTTTAAATTCATGACTAAACATCACGCCAGGCCAGCAGATGGAGCTCTCGTCCGACCTCTGACGGCCTCCGTTCTTTCTGCTTCTGCTCTCACTTCCTGTCTGGCAGCCATAAGTTTGTCGTAAGTGAAAATGTGATTTGTCATGGATTTATTCTTTGTTAAAAACAAACTGATACGTGCAGGTTTTAAGCCAATCTTTTGGATGATAAGACGCACTAATAAATGTCTATTTCCTAATTATTTATGCTCCTTTATGGGGTGCATGGTAATCTGTCAGACATTTTGTAGGATTTTCAGTGTTCTAGACTGAAATCTATGGTAAAGTGCAACAAAATAGTTCACGTCAAGAATGAGCCAATCAGATTCTGCTCGGTGATTGTGGGACAATTTGATGCTAATGCAACTAGATTCATGCTTTTTGGCCAAGTAATGCTTTAAATGGAGGAGAACAGCTTGTACAAGTTCCACATTGATGTGACAGAGACACGTTTGCTTTCAGGTTCAGACAGATTGGAAACAAAAGGGCTTTGCAGATTGCCGGGTCAGAAGAAACCACAGATCAGACGGCGTTCAGGCCGCACTGATTTTATTATCGCAGTTCCTGGCAGTCTGGAGAGAGCTGAGCAGAATGTAAGAATGTGTAACGTGAGATCATTCCCAAAACAGTGAAGCGAGAGCGAGACCTCGCCGTCAACGTGACACCTGTTTTTGGAGGCTCAGGCTTTGAAAATTTTGACTGTCAGTCTTTTGGAGAAAGTGTGATCATTGGACCTTAACGTACGTGTAAATGATATCCACGCCGTGAGGGAATTAGGAAATGTAATTTTAAACAAATGAATTATATTTTGTTAGATTGACTAAACAGAAGTGCTGAATCTGAGCCTGGAGGCCAAAGTTGACCTGTGGTGACCCCTGGACCCCCCCCCCCCCCAACCAACAATCTGGGGATGTGTTAAAAACAAACACAAAACCTCACAAATTTTGGTAAGTGTAAATATGACAATTTGGATTTTTCACGTGTTCATTTGTTAAATTTTTTCTTGATTTTGAAACATGTAAAAGCGTACTTATTTTCATAATCCAGCTGCTTTGAGACAGTTTCGCTGAGCGCTTATTAAATAAAATGGGAGTGAATTGAAAATAGAATAAAGGTGGCAGAAGGTGAATATCATTTTACTGTTAAAGAGAAATGGCATATTTTCCAAAAGCAGAAAAATGTCTTTTCCCCCAAATAATCCTTACGATAATGTATAATTATATAAATTAACTTAATATAATACTAAATATTATAACACGGTGACGGTAGTAATAACACTAATACAGTATAAGTTACTCCGGTGTGTGTGTGTGTGTGTGTGTGTGTGTGTTTTATATTTGCACTTTAAACACATCAACACGCACGCGCACACACACACACACACACACACACACACACACACACACACACACACACACACACACACACACACACACACAAACACACTAATATTAACGCGTTATGTGAATTTTCCTTGGAAATTGGAATTTTCCAATTTACACAATTTGGTCCACTTTGAAGACATGTACGGCGTCAGAACGATTGTTTTTTTTTAATCGACAAGACAATAAAGACACATCGCCGTGTAGTATCGTTGTGTAATTGTGTAATCGTGTAATATAGATGTCCCTCCGTCTCCTCCGCCGGCGCGCGCTCAGTCAGAGGGATTGGCGTGTTTCTGCGCGTCTCTCTCCATCTCTCCACTCCTCCCTCTGGCCTCCATGTGACAAGACGAACTGTTCTGCCCCGCGTGGATCGAGTTACTGGCCTCTGCCGCTCAGCTCAGCGTCTGCCTGCCGACAGCACGATCCCGATCGGCGTTTCACATCCATTTCGTCTCGTCGTCCGAAGATGAGTGTGACTGCTCCGGATCTGTCCACGAACCAAACCTCCTCCACCACCCGCGGAGAGTAGCACCGGAGCCGAGGAGAGAGAGAGTAACCCACATCTCTCTCTCTCTCTCTCTCTCTCTCTCTCTCTCTCTCTCTCTCTCTTCTCTCTCCCCATCATCTGTCTCGGTCCTTCGGGCAGCGAATCGACAGCTGAAGTCAGGGCGCTTTCGAGCCAACATTTGGACATTCGGCGCTTTTTAACCGAGATCACCCAGACGCCGTTGAATATATCGCTTTTCCTCCCACCGACGACAAAATGGATAACATTAACGTGGAGTCTGTGGAAAAAGAGTGCGGCGCGCTCGGTGGATTATTCCAGGCGATTGTCAATGATATGAAGGTGAGACACACACACACACACACACACACACACACACACACACACACACGCACGCCGTGACCCGCATGAAGATGGTGTCAAACCGTTATCAGTAACGGTCCGTGTCTGGCGTCAATTATTATAGGGGCTCCGCGGTGTCGCTCCATCCTCACACATGTGGGCACGTATGACATGGATGGGAAGCTCTGACGGATCCGCACGGGAATGTTGTGGATGTGAGGAGGAAATGGAGGGGGTTTCGCTCACACAATAGGAAACAGAAGTGCTGCTGATTAAGCAGATGCTGCCGCGCGCGCCATTCCGTGTCATCATCCAGTGTGAGATTTGTTGCGTCTGACTGACCGCGGCTACCCGTTATATCATTAGCTCCATACAAGTCTGAGAGCCACCGCGTATCGATCTCCAGATCGTGTCAGGTACATCACTGATGATCGCGGTTCGATCCATGTGCAGGAATCAGGCGAATTTAGCCGGTGAAACCCATTCTCATGGCCTTCTCCAGATGCTTGTGTTCAACATTGACTCTTATGCAGATCTGGTACCACGGCAAATTCGTATAGTTCCTTAACCATCTATAATCAATTTGGTGTTTCTCCAGCCACATCATGCTGCAGAATATGGGTCAGCCATCAGCTTGTCTTTGAAAGGCAATTGATTTGACGGAGAAAGGATGATGGGCTTGATGTTGTTTGCCCCAGAGCTTCTCGTCTGAATGTCTGTTGTGCTCAGACTGCGTGGAGCAGATCCAGGCTTCACCTTAAAGCTGTAGGTTAACAGATTCTGAGCTGTTCCTCGAGCTCAGCCTCTGATTGGATCTCGGTGCCACGTGGAAGTAATGCAGACAAACGTTTTGCCCTCTCCTTGTGGTGTTCCTATAAAAGGATTCCTGAAAAGAAATGGCAACTGCTAAAAACGAGACAGAATTCCTGGTATAAAATTATGATTCCTAGGTTGAGATTTAAAAATCACTCCTGACTGTCAACCTGCTTTTTAGATTTTTTTACTGCCCTTCTTTGTTCATGGGCATGAGCCTGTGGGCATGCCACTTGTCATCTCTGTCTCCTCGAAATGTCAGAAGGGTCTTTTTTGTTCGCTCTATAAAGTCCCACCAGAAGTGCCATCTACCAAATTCTATACTTGTAGAGAATAATATAAAAAAATATACCGTATGTGTCGAAAATATAAAAAATGAAGAATGGATTTTTCTTTGTGTCACCTTCACTGTAGATTTATAAATTTCCCATAACTTAAAATGTTTTTAAGCTAAAAAAATTTTCCCTTAAGAATTATTTCCTGGAAATAAACGTATTGATTATACGTGAGTTATCAAATATAAAATGTTTTTCATATTATGTATGCACATTTTTACTTCTTAAGATCAGAAATCAAAAGCACAGTAATACGTCACACGTCATTTATTCAAAAACAAAAATTCAGAAAATTTCAAAAAAATCTTTTTGCTACCATAAGCTTCGCCCCCACCATTTTTCTCCATCATCTTTCTGCAATTGTCACAATTTTCATCACTGTCTTTATAGATAGTCACTTAAGTTACAACAGCACAACATTATATTAATAAAAAACGCCCAAACTACAGAGAAACTGTCAAATGTGGAACTTCGGCGTGCAGCAGGCGCGAGCGTGATGCAATTGTCCTCGATGGAAAACGCAAACACATGAAAATCACGAGAACTGTGCAACGTAGAAGTTTCTTCCTATCCATAAAAAAATCCCTAAAAAGTCAAGTTTACTTTGTAGTTGAAATAGTTTTTTATTAAAATGCTCAACCCAAATCCTCCTAAACTAGGATTGTGAAAACCACTGAGCTGGAGGAAAGATTCTCCATAGAAACAGAAGTCTTCACCTCACCTTTTCTACTCCATAGGGAAAATTCTCCAGCGTTAGTTTGGTTTGGATGGAGCTGTGCCGTGCCCCCACAGCCCCCCAGGCTCCTCTTGGGACGGCATTGTTATGAGAGGTTATGAGTATGGCTCAGTATCATGGGGGAGGATGATGGGATTTATGAGAGGGGGAGGAGACGGAGCTGAGTGGGTCAGCTTGTCATATTTAGGTCCAGACTTTATTGGGTTACAGTAGTTTACAGTCAGAGAAATGGATCCGACACCGGCATGTTTGCCGACATGACTCGCATGAGCCATACAGAACTAAATAAGTCAGGCTGGAAAGAGCTCAAGTCACAGAATTATTTAGCATATTTTTGAATGAACATATACCGTAAATCCCGGCGCACTTATAATCCTATATAAATAATTCAAACTGGACTGAGCGTCTAGAATGTAAAATGTACTTGTTATTTTATTACATAATAATTTTGTTATCAACTTTATCATTTTGTTACAATTGTTTTTTTTTATTCAGAATTTTAATTCCAGGACTTTTATTTTGTAATTTCTTTTCCACCTACTGTAATTTTTTCTCAACGTAATTTTTTATATTATGATTATACAATGTCCCAACATATTGCGGTACTTTTATACCAGTTTTCAAAGCATTGATATTTGTCCATCATCTGTCTTCTTTTTCACAACTAATGATTATTAATATTATTATTATTTTCACTTTAAGAGTTTTCATGGCGATCACATTTGTTTACCATCAGTCTTCTTTTTCACAACAAATTTTTTTATTTTATGATTTTACAACGTATTATTATTATTATATTATTATAAGAGATTCCATGATTTTATTCTTAGCTGTTTTTTTCACGTCTGCTGACCTGCGGAAAGCTACCACATATTAATCCGTATTGAGATTTTAAAGCCAGTGTCAATTGATTTAGATGAAACTCAAGATGAGTGGATGGAACCTGGTTGATCTTGACGTGTGAGCTTGAACTTGACTTGTCTTTGAGCAGAATATGTATTTTATGTTCGCAGCGGGTTTTTATCGATAAATGGCTATGGAGCGAGATGTTGTAGAACACAAAAGCGCACAATGTTCCAGCACACGTGCACTTAAAGTTGCTGTTCCTTTAATTGAAATGCTGGTGATTTATGGCGTTTCTATCTCTGAGTGGTTTCTGTCATGTAGCGTTCAATCAGACTGAGTAGCCTTCACGTGAAATGACCGTCTAACTATAAATCACGATACATGCTCAAATAGTCCCATTCTCTGTTTTGTCCTGTTCGAAAATTGTGTTAGCTCAGATGCTAAAAAGCTACGGCTAAAACACTGCACCAATATGATCTGTAACTAGCATCGTTAGCATGCTTGTTTTAGCAACCAAGCATCATATTGATTTCTGGAACGTGCAGTGTTTGATTCTGTAATGCCTAATTATGTATTTATAATATGATGATTTATATAATTATATAATATTTGACCATGTAAAATTGACGTGCACATTTTAGAATGGTTTCCTAAAAAATTGCAGTTTAAAGATGAATTGTAGTTTTTTTTTTGGCAATATCATGCAGTCAAATGTTTTACCGCATAATAAGCTGTATTTATTATGCGGTTTTTATTATATCACAAACAAATACTAACTAAATACAACTATTGTTGAATTCACTGCAAAGTCCATAAAAAAGCAATTTAGCAAAATTTTATACAATTTCAAAAGTGCATACAATTGAGAATCTAAAAGGAAATCTAAAAAGAAAAGAATTTTAAGAGAAACGAGACGGACATGAGATGGGACAAGAAGAGCTTTCTTTCCATTATTTGTTGGTGCAAACGTCAGAAATCAAGCTGATTTCCCTCCATCTTTCACTCGTTTGTTTGCGTCCATGTCTTCTGTACTGTACCGCGGCCTCGACACTGACAAAGTCTGTCTTCTGCCACAGAGGCACAAAGCCAATCAGTGCCGCTTCACAGGAGCCAGCGGAAGCAGAGCAGCCAATCACGTTTCACGCTTTCCAACTAGCCCCTTGATATCTGTTCTCATTCTTCAGCTCTTTCATTCATTCCTCTATCTGGTCATTGAGCAGGTGACAGAGGTATGAAGATCACACTATCCAGAGCTTATCAGGGGCTCCCATGTTCTGTCTACAACCATTCGTTTATCATCGCTTAGAGAGAGATAGAGAGAGAGAGGAAGCAGAGTGAGTGAGTGAGAGAGCTACAGATAGAGAGAGGAAGGAAGGGGAGGAGAGAGAGTGAGATTGAGGAAGGAGAATGAGATAAAAAGGAATGAAGGAGAGAGAAAGTTAAAGAGAGAGGAAGGGGGAGATAGAGAGGATTAGGTAGACGGAGGTGGAGAGTGAGATGAAGACAGAGATAGAGAGGATAGGAGATGAGAGAGAGAAGAGAGATGAGAGGAGAGAGGAGATGAAGAGAGAGAGAGAAGAGGGAGAGAGGAGAGAGGAGAGAGGAGAGAGAGAGAGAGAGAGAGAGAGGAGAGAGAGAGAGAGGAGGAGAGGAGATGAGGGAGAGAGAGAGAGAAGAGATAGATGGATGAGGATGGATAGATTGGATGATGAAGAGATGAGATAGAAGATATAGATAGTGAGAGAGCAAGATGAGATAGAGGGAGGAAGGAGAGAGAGAGAGAGAGAGAGAGAGGAGAGAGAGAGAGAGAGAGAGATAGAGAGAGAGACGGAGAGAGAGGGAGAGAAGAGAGGAGAGAAAGAGAGGAGAGAGAGGAGAGAATGAAGAGAAGACGAGAGAGAGAGAATGGAATAGAGAGAAAACCTGCGATATGGGAGAGTTAGCGAAGAGCAGATGAGGAGACAGGTAAGAGAAGACGCGGAGAGAGAGGAGAGATGCTAGGAGAGAGAATAGAGAGGGAGAGAGGAGAGATAGGGAGGAGGGATAGAGAGAAGAGGAGGGGGAGTAGAGAGAGAGGAGAAGAGAGATATAGAGCGAGAGAGGGAGAGAGAGGAGAGAGAGAGATAGAGAGAGAGAGAGGAGGAGCAAGAGCAATGGGGGGGGGGCAAACTTGCTTGTTCCAGGAATTGAATCTATCACCTTTGCTGTTGCGAACACAAGATCTACTGATTGAGCTACAGTACTGCCATATAAAGCCATATACATTATATGATTTACTCTTCCTCTTTGGCTGGTCTGCCAGTCTGTCGAAAAGTCAGTAGATTAGAGATTTATCTGAGATTTGATTTAATGTCTTAAAACCCTCGACAAATAAACTTTGTCCGGTACAAATAAACATCCGGTAACTCGTTTATTAGTTTATTTTATTTTAAACTAATAGAGCAAGTAATTAAGTAATAAGTAAAAAATGCAGACACTTTTCGCAGGCTTATTCAGTAAGGCGTGTCAAATTAATTACTTTATTTTAACGACCAAATAATAATATTCAAGTTTAAAAAATGCTTCATGCCAAAATGTTGCAAATGAATTAAATTAAGTGAAACTTGGAAGCAGAATCTCAATTTTTTTACCGGTTATTGTTCGGGTTCTTTGTGTGCGCGTTGGAATAAGACAGCGAGTTGATTTGTTGGATTTAATTTCAAATCGTGGAATTAAGCTAATCCATTTTCATTTTCGTCTTTGGCTACACTAGCACTGGAGAATAAAGAATGAAAAGACATTTGATTTTTAAAGCAGAAATGAAAGCGAGTCATTGAACTTTGGCACGATTTGTCTTGACGCTTGAAAGCAGCGATTTCTCCTGGGATTCTGTTAGCAAGAGGACGCTAGAGAGAGTTAGCTTTGTTAAGCCAGATCAATACAGGGATTTCTGTGCGTTTCTCGTGCTAGGATTCACCACCGAGCTGAGAACCCACACTTTAAATGGACCACAATCTAATGTTGTGCCTAAAAACATCTTCAGAAATACTACAATAATGGAGCGTGAATTAAATTGTTGCTCCCTGGTTGTCTGACCTTTCCGTGTGGCTTCTAAAATGATCAATACATTTAAACCATCCCACATGAGCCAAAATCAGCTTGTCCTGTAGAATGAATAGTGAGTGACACCTTAGATCAATATAGAAGAGTCCCGAGTGATCAGACACGTTAGCATTATAGCTTTAGCATTGCTATGTAGAAGCATGTTAGCATTGCAGCCACAGAATTGTTATAGAAGACATGTTAGCATTGCAGCTTCAGCATTGTTGTATAAACACGTTAGCATTTCAGTTCTATTTTAGTTTTAAAGGAAGATGCTAGCATTACAGCTATAGCGTTGTCGTGTAGGAGCATGTTAGCACTGCAGCGAATGCATTGTTATATTGGAACATTTTAGTATTGCAGTTAAATTGTTGTTTTCTAGGGACATGTTAGCATTGCAGCTATAGCATGATAACATAGATCCATTTTAGCGTTGCCATTATGTTGCTGTTTTATAGGAAAATGTTAACATTACAGCTATGCCATTGTTATACAGGAACGTTTTAGCATTACAGATATAGCAATGATTTTAGGAGCGTGTTAGCAGTACAGCTAAATAAATAATAATAACAACAATAATAATAATAATAATAATAATTGAAATTTTAATCATAATGTCATATAGGATATGTTATAACATTGTTAACATGTTAGCATGACAGCTATAGTAATGTTAAATAGGAGCACTTTAGAGAATTGCAGCTCTAGCATTATTAAACGAAAACATGTTAGCATTGCAGCTATAACAGCGTTACATAGTAATATTATTTTATAGAAACATGTTAGCCTTTCAACTCTTAACATCATTAAATGAAAACTTGTTTTTGCAGCTGTAGCATTGTTATATGAACAGAAGTTTGCATTTGCAGCTATAGCAATGCTATACGAGAACATGTTAGCATTGCAACTGTAACATTGCTATAACATACTGTAACATTCCTGCTATAGCGGTGTTGTGTAGAAACATGTTAGCATTGCAGAACTAGCATTTCTACATACAAACATGTTAGTGTTACAGTTCTAAACATTTAATTTTATTTTTTAATAAGTTAGTATTAAAACTACTGCTTTGTTGTATGAAACTGTGTTAGCATTGCAGCTATGTCATTGCTCTAAATTAACATGGAAGTTAAATGAACACACGGAAAAAAATGCACATGAAAAAATAAAGAAAACACTAAATGAGTAAAAAAGACTAAAAAAATGTAAAAAAAAAAAATGATCTGTCAATGGGTGAGAACATATTTTTGGTAAGACAGCCTAAACAATTCCTATTTTCCTGAAACAAGCAAATTAATCTTTCACTCTTAATTCTAAGCTAGTTAATTTATCTTGTATGAAAAAAAAACAAGATTTGATATGTAAATTCAAGATTTATTTGGCTTGTCAAGATTTAATATTTTGCAGTGCATATACGTCAACGTACAATAAAACATTTGACAAATTATAACCAAATCAGAATCTTTCCTAACCGATTTGATTCTTCCAAAGTAGTTTTGCCGAGGTCAGTCTAATTGATCATAATCTATGAAGAAAAATAAAAAAAATCTACTTAGATACGTATATTTGTACTGTAAAATGACATCACTGGAGGTGTTGAATATGATCATGTACAGTCTTGTGCACATCATTCGGCAGTTGAAAGAAATGCTCCACTCAAGGGACACAAAGGTGAGAATTAACTATTAAAACGAATTAGCATAGTGGAATTCAGCGCTGCCTTGCTAGTGGATTATCCCAGCGAACATGCTAACGTCCGGGGACAGAGGTGAGAGGGGGGCTGCGTTATCACCGTCCCACAAGCCCCCTAAGATGATGATGAACCTCGGTCTCGTGTAGCAGATTAGAACACTTCAAACATTTCAGGGGTCCCCGGGGGGCAACTGCGTCTGATTTCAGAGCAAATTAGCAGACATCAAACACGGCGAATGAGATGCTGGATCAAAGGAGATACTCGCGTTGTCTTTGTCAGTGTAGCATTTCTTCAGTGTCATCTCTCATGTGGACTCATGGATTGGAACCGTTTTTTAAACAAATTTTGCCAATTTTTTAATTAATGTTTTTTTTTTTTTTGGCAAATATGGTGTTTGTTTTTAACATTCAGTGAACAAGGAAATAAAATATGGTGTAAATATTTTCCACTCAGATTTGTTGTCACGTAGCACGCAGGCAAAAACTATGAATTAAAAGGTCAATAAATTGTAAGTTAATGTATGAAACAAGATAAAAAAACAGATTTTTTTACTATTTAAAAGGAGTAAACTGCTATTGTACACAATTTATTATTTGCCATTTTGCGCATATTTTTTTTTTAATTTTAAGCGAGGATTAATATTCTGGATCTGGGTTGAATCAGAGGCTAAAGTGTCGATTTCCTCTTGAAATTCATCTTGAAAAACACATGTACTATTACAGTCACTGTATAATATACTAAAAGAATGAAAAATATATGAATCTTTGATCATGCTAAAAACTGCTATTTTACCCATTTTACAATTTGCCATTTTGCGCATGTTTTTAAAGAAGAAACATTATTCTAGTTTTTAACCAAAGATTAATATCCCGAATCTGGGTTTAATCTGAAGCAAAAAATGTAGATTTTCTTTTGAAATTCATCTTGAAAAATACATGTGTGAAATACATCAAATAAAATACATCATTATAGTTACTGTATAATGTGCTAAAGGCTTACAAATCTTTCATCATATTTATATATCGGGTTCAAGTCAAGTTCCCTTCATGTCTGTGTCTGTGTCCTCTGTTTCTCCAGGTTCTTCTAAAAATTGAGAAATTTGCGTTCAATATGAGATCTGCGCTTGTTTTCTATCCATTTCCCTCTCTTAAAATTACAGTAATTAGCTACAGTAATCTTTAAACACTTCCTTGCGGTGAGTTGCAGAATTTTAGTTGTCTGGTCACATTTTTAAATGTGCTGGTCAATTGCTTGATTCAGTCTTAATTATATAGGTCTTTTCTTTTAATATTTGGTGAATAATTACACAATATAATTTGGTATAATACACAGGATAATTATATTTAATTTATCTGCTGAGAATTTGACCCTGAACACACAAGTCCTCACCTTCAATAATTCACTTAAGCTCATATCTTAGTACATTTACATGATTGTTGCACAAACTCATCTGAATTTACTGTAAGAAATACACAAAACAACTTTTTTTTAAATGGTGAAATATACCAATCTCTGTAATAAAATACAATGTTAAGCAATTGTATGTTTCAATTAGTGCATTTTTTAGTGAGTTGAATTCATATTGAGGGTTTTATGAGCTATTACCTATAATATTTTAGATTTTAAAAGTAAGTACAGTGTTAGGATAATACATTATTTATTAGAAAAAAGTATAATTTTAATTATATGGTTAATCATTTAATTTGTATAATTATCTACGTATATTTAATACATTTCATGTCGATTTTAAAAAGAAAATAAAAATATGCACAAATTAAAAAAAATCTTGTTTTTCACAGACAGCATTCAGTTCATTCCGAAAGAGACTAAATTAAGCCCCATGACAAAAAAAAAGCGAAATGAACTGACAGTGGAAAGATTGCGTGTGTCATGCCTGTCAGTTTCCACTGGACTGCTGTGATTTAGCATTTCGCCTGTAGCATCGGTACAGTAGTACCGAGGACTTGTTTCCATGGCAACAAAGCAGAGGCCTGTCCCGGTTCATCCTCTTATCACTGGATGACACTCCACGTTTGCCCTAGGACCCCCCCACACCACGCAATAAAAAAAATTTTGCATAACTATACACACAAACACACATGTCGTTGGAAGTTTAGAGTTTTTTTCAGCAGGTTTCTACACTCTTGATAGAGTAATCGTTAAAAGATCTTGATTCTACAACCCCTCGCAATCTTAATTCAGGATGTATATAATTTTGTCAAACATGATTTTGTTCTCTGACCAGTGGTCTTTAGTTTAATGGTAATTTAATGGTTGAGGACAAACTTATTAGCCCCTCTACAAAATAATCATTGTTTGTACAGTACAGTATTTCAAAAGTGCTTTTCAACAAAACTAATAATTTTGCCCTCAACTGTACATAATTGGAATTTTTATTTTTATTTTGTTTAATAGTGATTTTTTTTTTCTATGCAACATTACTTTTACATGACATTATTTGTATTTATTTTAATTATTCCATTTATTTAAATTTAAAGCAACGAGTAATGTGTGTTATTATCTTGCTGTTTGACAACGTGATTTTCAGGGTTAAATGTTTCATAAAAAAAAATCGTGATTCTCATTTGATCCAGAATTGTGCAGCTCTAACTCAAAGTGTCTCGTGTCCTTTTGCAGTGTTCGTATCCTGTCTGGGAGGATTTCAGTGCCAAGGCCACCAAACTGCACTCCCAACTCCGGTAAGTTCCGTCTGTTTGTATCCGCTTCTGTCATCGGAAAAAAAGAGTTTTCTCCTCACTTTGGAACGGCTTTGCTTTCCAGGACCACTGTACTGGCGGCGGTGGCTTTTCTGGATGCTTTTCAGAAGGTGGCAGACATGGCAACCAACACAAGAGGTAGGCATGGTTGTGATTTTTTTACCCAGCATGCCGCTGGATTTCCAATTAGGGTGGCTGTTCGGAGTCGTCATCCTATTGTACAGAATAATCGGAATCCAATGGCTATAGCAGATATAATACGGAATCCAACTCAACGGCTGGAGTGTGTAAATCTTGTTTTTTTTACGGATACGTGACTATAAAGTGAAGCCGTCATTATAACGTACAGTGATGGGCTTGATTGTACGGTTTTACGTGTAAAGTCAGTTAGTTTGTTAATATGGCCACTAGGGGCCAAATCAAAATTGTGCCTTATCCAGTAATATTACCAGTGTTGGGAGTAACGCAAAAGTAACATATTACACTAATATATTACTTTTTGCTGTAACGCGGTAGTGTAACTTATTACTTTTAGTATTTTCAGTAATATATTACTCGTTACATGCAAGTAACGCTTGCGTTACATCAAATCTTTCACTTTCAAGTAAATCAAACATTTAACATTTCATGTTCGCAAATAGACGCGTAAGTCATTTGTTCCGCCTTTCGCTGGTGGAGCGCTGTATTTTGTAACGCTCTGAGCTCGAGGTGTGCAGCGATTGGCTGTGCTCTGAGCTCGAGGTATGCAGCGATTGGCTGTGCTCTGAGCTAGCGGCTGACGGCTGTGGCTCTGATTAGCGGCTGTGTTCGGGCCAGTCGCGCACTCGCGGCACATTTGAACATTCAATAAACAACAGCCGAAGGTACATTCGCGAGATGGTCTTATGCGCATTGTTTCAGTTTTGTAAAAAACAAGAACATTGTGGTGAAATGCAACTGCTGAATTGTCGGCATCAAAAAACAGCTATTTAAAAAAACACGTCGAACTGCCATTCGCTCGACCTGGGAAGAGAAAGAAAACAGCAACGACAATGTTCTCTGCACTTTATGACCAGAAAGCAGCACAGTATTGTGTGGTGAGTCATTCAAAATGAATAAAACGCACTGAAGTTTACATACTCCTGTCGTGTCTGATATCAGATATACCCAAGTTATTCACTGATGTTGGAGGAAAATCGCTTTGTCTACCATACTTTTAACACTTTTTAAAGTTAATTATTAGTGTTGACAAGCGTCTTTTCCTCAGACATCCGGGCGGATTTTATAAATTCACGATAATGTCCGGTTTTCCCTCTTCTTCAAACGACTAATACACGTGTACGTAGGTTCACAACCTGTGCTTTATATTATATGAGAAAGTAATATTTGAGAATGAAATTGCGCGTATCGTTTTGAAACAATGGGCCGACTTTTTTCTTGTATTATTATTTTTTTTAAAAACAATCACATTTTTTAAAACATTTTTCATTATTCAAAAAAGTCTGACTAAAATAGTTACCTATTTAGGTTTTCACTGATTTTTTTTTTAAGTTAAGTGATTATTTTTACTAAGTTATAGTTTAGCAACATTGAAGAACATTAAAGCTTGTTCATCAGCCTCCGAGAAGCCTGTCTGAATTTGTCTCGAGGCCGCGCTGATTGTCCTCTTTTTTTGGAAATCAAAATATATGGTCACCCTACAATTATAGATTATGTATATTGTTATTTGTAGCTTGGAGAGGCCACAGTCATTACGCTACATAACTCTATGTCTTCCACTGGTTGTAACATAAATTACTGTACAAGTAAAAAGTACATTTTGTTATTTTAGGACGTTAATTTCTACTTCTGTAGTTATTTTGGTGAAAGTAACTTAAAAGTAATACAAAAGTAATGTAATATATTAAATTTCTGAGACAGTAATATTGTAATGTAACTTATTACTTTTTACAAACAGTAATAAGTAATATGTAGCATATTACAATTTCAAAGTAACTTGCACAACACTGAATATTACACACACACACACACACACGCACACACACACACACACGTTTCGATTCCAGCTTCTTTTATACAGCCTGGATAAAGTCTACATAAAGAGTATAAAGACCGATTTTTCTATTTCTCTATAATTGGTAAAAAGAAAAATACATCCAAGGCTTTATTAAGTTATAGTCTCTAGCATTTTGACTGATAAAAGCGGTGTTTTGAGAATACGTCTCATTACCGTAATATCTGGATCTTCTGTTGGTCTCATCTTGTAGAGCGCCGGAGGTAGAGAGTGTTTGAGAGAAGGATGATCCGTGTTTGTGCGGGTACATGTGGGCATGGTGGGCTTTAATGAGCTGACGGAGCCGGGAGCTTTCCGGTATGGATTGTAAAAGCAGTGAGAATTGAATCCGACCCCCTGGAGACTCGTTGGGCTTGTCGAAGATGGAAGCTGTTGTGGTTAAAAAAACGACCAAACGGAACTTGAGAACGATTCATGAAAGATGGATTAAGGACGCACAAACACAGCTCATACTAATGTGTGTGTGTGTGTGTGTTACTTTAACTCATAAAGTTTTTAAGAAACACTCCTCTCTTTGCACTGTTGTTTTTCTCTGAGAAGAATCCTCCGGAACTCTTTCTGAAGCGAAGGAGCGGCCCGACGCTGCTCTGTGATCATTTGACCTGATTCATGTCAAACTGATGAACACTAAAGGTTGGGCACATCACAGCCTGGTTTTACACACCTCTCAGACGGGCCTGGAATGACTTCAAAGAGAGGGGGAGGGAGAAAGAGAGAGATAGAGAGTCAGATTGAGTGAGAGAGAGACAAAGATAGAGAGCTAGAGAGAGATGGGAGTGTGAAAAATATAGAGGGAGAAAGACAGAGAATCAAAGAGTAAGAAGAAGAGAGAGAGAGAGAAAGAGAGAGAGAGAGAGAGAGAGAGAGAGAGAGAGAGAGAGAGAGAGCATGAGGCAAAATGAGATAAGGAGAAATAGAGAGAAGAAATAGAGCAAATTAGAAAAACGTAAGAGGTAAAAAGAGCGAAATAAAACTAAATTAAGAGGAAGAAAAAGAGAGTAAGGGAGAGAAATAAAGAGATATAGTAAATGAGTAGGGAAGAGAAAAAGTAAAAATCGAAGAGAGAATAATAGAGGGAGCGGGAGAACAAAGAGGGAGTTTGTCATATCGCCACGGACTACACCTCCCATGATCCCTTGTTCCCTGTGTTTCCCTTTGGATATAGTCACGTGGTTCATTGGTTTCACCTGTTGTTCGTTTGTACTTCGTTTGTAGCTGTAATTAAGTCTCTCCTGTTCTTGTGTTCCCTGTTGGTCAATGTCGTCACACCTGCGTGTTCCCCAGTTTGTTCCTGAGTTGTGCCGAGTTCTCTGTGAGTTATCGTCTTTGTTTCATAAGTAAAAACGCGTTTTATGTCACCACGAACTCCGGCTCCACTGTTCCGTCCCGACTCGTGGATCATGAGTTAAAAAAAGAGGGAGACAGAGTTAAATGAAGAGAGGCAGAGAAGTTAAAAGAGTAAGAGAAATAAATAAATGGAAATTGAATCAGAAAGAAAGATGGAAAGAGAGAGAGAGAGAGAGAGAGAGAGAGAGAGAGAGAGAGAGAGAGAGTAATAGCAATAGCAAGGTAAGTCAGAGAAAAAGAAATATAATAGGAAATAGAACTTAGGTGTTAGAGGACAAAGAGAAAAATTAAGAGACATGAAGGATTGATTCCCAGAGAAAGGTTTTTGTTGGATTGTAAAAATTGTAATTAAATGTAAGTCACTTTGGATAAAAGCGTCTGCTAAACGACTGTAAAGTAAAGTAAAGCTAAGTAAAGTGGAGATGGAGACAGACATATTTACAGGGCATATGTGTGTATGTATTTAAGTGCATAACTAAACTAAAATATAAAAATTACTTAGTAACAATAATAAAACTCTAATAATAATTAACCGATGAAATAAATACATGCTTTTGAGATAACAGAATCCAATTATAAGCTCATGTTTAATAAACAAAAAGTATAAGGGTAGTTTATTCTAGGCGCTATTTTTATGAAAATATAAGCCTATTGGAAAAATGAGAATATTGAAATGCAAATAACTTATAAATAACTATAAATGCATTGTAAAAAGTACGATGGTGAAAATATCATCTCGTAGATGGCAGACGTATAGATTGACATTACAGTAAGCAGAGCTACAGTAGCTAGAAAGGCTGTTTTCTAGTTGTAAAATGAACTTTACGTGGAGTTTTCCGACACAAGGTCTCCCTCCTCCGAAGCTGAAGGAGGAGACGCCACCGAACCGCGACGGAACGGAAGCAAACACGCAAACACACGCCACACAAACACGCTCCGGGCCTTCATCTTCTCAACAGGGGTTTGGTCATCATGGTGGTGGGGGGAGTGACACTTCCTGCCTGTAACTACATGTAATCTGCTTCTCGTTTGCCGTCCTTTTACTACTTCTCTTCCTCTGAGTAAAAACACCAGTTCTCATGACTGCTTCTCCTGATCGTCTCTTTGGCTTGAGTTGAATAATGTTGGTTTATGGCCGCTAGTCAACGGCTTTGTGGTACAATCAGGGAACATGGCTTCAGTAGAACGTTGGATGGTCATCTTGTTCCGAGGAGATTCCCGACACAAACGTGCTTTTGGCTTCTTTCTTCTCCAGCATAGAGAGTCTCTTTCCAACTCTGAGTCTGGGCTGGGAACAAACACTGATGGATCTCGATTCTGGCACGGTGGTTTGTAAACAACAAGGGCGATTGCAGATGTAGGGTGAACGTTCTTCTCCGACGCCCGACATGAGCCAAGCTAATGAACATCATAAATCTGATTCATACCGGGGGGTAAAATAGAAGCATGGAGAGGCGTCTGCCAGCTCAGCGCCGCTGGGAAGACTGGGTTTGTGTGAGGATGGGGGTTAGAACGAGCCCAGATGTTTGGTGAAGGCAGCAGAGTGTTACTATTCACACAGACACGTAAGCAAACACCAGCCAAACGCGAGTCTACCAGAAGATTCCGTTATCTCTAATTCAGCCAGGCCGGACAACTATAACTTGAGTAAAGGTACGGATGCCTTACTGTAAAAATTACTTCTTTATAAGTTATAAGTCACAAATTCCGTGAAGACTTGAGTAAAAGCCATGTAGTATCCAATTTGAAATTACATTTCTGAATTTAGGCTCAAAAAACACCAAGAAATGGGAAAAGCAAGAAGGTCTATTTATGTGCTTTTATTTCCTAATAGAGAAATGAAATTTAACACCTCAATGTTTCAAAATGGTAGAACAAAATAGATAAAAAAAGGGCATTAAGTCAGTCTTAGTCAAACTCAAATGTTCAAAAAAGTGCAACTACAAATTCATGTGATTTAGCTGATAAATAGCTCATAAGCATCCTGCAGATGGCGGTATTGCCTTGTCCGCCCCAAGAAATTAATCGCGGTAGAATAGATGCCGACTTGTCATGCACAATCACAATGTAGCGAGTAACGGTAAATGTCTTTTCAAATGTAGTAGAGTAAAGAGTACAAATACTCAATCACTATTGTAGTCAAGTAGAGAGTAATTGTTGCTTATATTTTTGATACTCAGTTAAAGTGAAAAGTAGCCAAAAATACTCAAGTAAAGTACCTGAGTCCATTTACTCAAGCACGTGATCCTAAAAAGCATCTGGTTTGACTAAGTGAATAAGATGAGACGCTTTACTGTTAGAAACACAGCAATCATGAACATACAACCCAGAACTTATTTCTCATCAACTTTGTTCATTGAAAAATACATTTAGGAACATAATTCTTCCAAACGATCTACAGGATCACAGAGTGAAAGTGTAATTAAAAAGTTCTTAACAAATTCCAGTCATGTTTAAAGAGTTTTTCCAGTGACGTGAACGTGTTCTGTTGACAGACTGAAGCAAAATCATTTCAAGTTCACTCTCTCTCTCTCTCTCTCTCTCTCTCTCTCTCTCTCTCTCTCTCTCTCTCTTACTGTCTCCCTTCTGGTCTCTCTTCCTCTCTCTCTCTCCCTCTGTTTGTCATTCTCTCTCTTACTTTCTCCCTTCTGGTCTCTCTCTCTCTCTCTCTCTCTCTCTCTCTCGTGTAGATTCTTCACAAAAAGCTTTTTTAATCCACATCACTTTGAGCACACAATTTACGAGAGATGTGAACTTGTCTTAGATATTGGTTTTATTATGTCGTCGCCAAGAAGAAAAGTGGACAAAAAACATTCTCTCTTCATGCTTTTCTTCAAACTGCTTCCTTGACTTCACCATCCACTCGCTGCTCGTATGGTAGAAAGCTTGTAGACTTCTACATGCTGGGTGTAGGATCTCCTCGTCCTGACTCAGCTTCCTCCTCACACACTCCCCGGGATCTTTCTAGAACACCTGGTCTCACAGCTCAGCACTTCTGCTTCCAGCTTCACTCCTGCCATTAAAAACCTCATAATCCACAAACACACGTCAGCCACTTAATCAAAGCCATTACCGTAATACTCAGACTCAGTAGATTCATGCTTTTTTTTTTTTTTTTTTAATTGTAATTTTAATGCGCCATATAGTCTGGAAAATACGGTAAAACACAACTTTTGTGTTTTTAATGCTTTGATTATGTGACAATATTAAAGTGCTGTGATCACGGTACTGGCTTCTAGATCAAGTGCGTTGGACTGCGTTGATTTACTTGGTAAACTTCTGACAGATATTATCGACAATGTTGAAAGTAGCAACGGATAAACTGTCATTAGTACACTCGCTCCTCGTAACGCCTGTTTTTGTTCAACTACACTACCCATAGTCCTTTGCATCCATTGAGACGTTTACAATCCAGCTGTCTCAAGTCATTCATTTTCTGTATTTATTTCATTTTTTGGTCACTATCCGAACGTAATAATTGCTATGTACATTCTGTGTGAAGTTGCTGTATTTTAGGAATTGAATATGAATCTAGATTTGTCTGTGGCTTTCTGTTGAGTTGGGTAAGTTGTTCACTCAAACAATTACATATAATATGGTGGGTTTTAAAGTAAATGGAATTCTGTCAATCCAGTGTGAGACTTGTAATCTGACAAGAGTCAAAATAAGAGTTTTTTTTTAATGTGAATATGTTTTTACGCCATTGCTACACTTGGTCTTAATTTAATAACTGACTTAATTAGTCAGTTATTAGTTCATTACCAGTTGTCAGTTTACTTGTGTTTTTTGTGATTTTCTTTTTTAGTTAAGTGATTGGTTTATCAATTAGCTTCACACATCTGTTTTTGACGCTGTCCTATTTAAAAACACCGCCGTTTATAAGCTGATTTTAAGCATTACTGCCGGTTTAAAGTTCTTGTTTTCAGTTAGTCCTGGTTGGTTGATTGTGTTAATTTGACAGTGGTAGTTGCTCCATGGGTTGCATTTTTTCGTGTGCTGTCTTAATCTAGTCAAGTGTGATTTTTTTTTTTTTTTTTTCATGTGGTCTTTGGTTTGTTTGTTTTTTTTTTTTGTAAAATTATTGTCCTTCCTCTGGAATTAGGCCTTACTTTTATTAAAAATGTATAATTTCAATAGCAGATTGAGATATTCTCTAGCGTAGATTTTTTTTTAGCAAGTATGGTGATGATAAATAAAAAAAGTAAAGCGTTGTTGCTACTCAGCAAGACCGAGTTTGAATCCCGGTCGAGGCATTTCTGTGTGAAATTTACACATTCTGTTTGTGTCAGTGCGGGCTTCCTGGTGCTTAATTAAAAAATGTAAATATTTAAAAGTGTTTTAATGCATATAAAATACATTACTCTCTTGCCTGTTAGAAAAAAAAAAAACTTAAATCAAGTAAATTTATCTGCCAATGGGGTGAGAAAATTGTACACGCTAAGCTTGAAACAAGTCCTTTGTTCTCAAAACAAGTAAATTAATCTTTCACTCCTAATTCCAAGCCAGTTAATTATTAATTTAACGAGATTTATTGTCAAATTTCACAATTTGTCGAGGATTTATTTTTTTGTAGTGTAGAACACAGGCAAGTAAATTTGTGCTACATAATAATGGATTTTACAGATTTTAACAGGAGCCGTTACAATGCAAAATGTGCAAAAATCAAGTAACAATTAACACAAACGATTGGATGGCGAATGGAACGCTGGCTGCGGCGCTGTGGCTCATTGCGTAAGGCTAGTAATTTCTGCATTGTTGCCTAGCAACAGAGACAGAGGTGCCACTGTTGCTTGTAGTATTGCTAAGCAACTGGAAAAAAAAAAAACATGCAGTCAATTATAGTGTGTGGCGAGTGGCATAAACCATCATGGTTGGGCACACGCAAAAAAAGTGTCCGAATCCCATTCACAGTCCGACATTTTTTTAATCGAGCTATGAATGAGCTCTGAATGAAAGAGAAGGCGATTCTTGGTTCTTGAGGAAGACAGAGTGATGATGACCAGCTTCATTGAGAAGATGGAACACTTGCCTTGGCTCTGAAGACCAGTTTCTGCTGCTTCCCACGTACGTGTTGCTGGCTTCGGGCACAAAGAGAGCCTGTGACAGAAGGAAGTGTCCTCGTCGAGCGGCCAAAGAGCGAGGGAAAGAGGGATGCGGAGGGAGGAAGAGAGGCGAATAGATGATCATTGTGCGGGCGGCTTAATTAAAGACAATCGTGTTGTTTTTGCATCACGTTCTCTAAAACAAATGGCTGACTCAGAGAAGCGGAGATGGCCTAGATTCTCTCTCCAGAGGGAAGATCAGAGGAGGCGTCATTCATTTACCTTCTAGACACTTTAAAGATCATTTCTGCGTCAGATAGCGGTGTAAAGAGTAGCTGCAAACTATACGTGAGTTAAAGTACCTTGCTGTAAAAATTACTCTATTACAAGTTACAAGTCACCAATTTGAAGTAAAAGTCGTATAGTATACATTTTTAAAAGGACCTGAATTTAGAAGGACCTCCTGAATTTAGGCTCAAAAAACGGCAAGAAATGTGACCAACAAGAAACTCTTTTAGTAGGTTTTATTTCCCACTAGCGAGATCAAACTGAACTCCTCAATGTTTCAAAATGGCAAAACAAAATAGGTAAATCAAGTTTCATCAAGCTCAAATGTGCAATGAAATATAACGGTGATGAATTTATCTTGTAAAGCATCCAGTACCTTTGTAATCCTGCAGATGGCGATATCGCCTCGCCTGCCCATGAAATTAACCATGGTAGAAAAAGATGCGACTTGGTTTATTCAATTGTAGTGGAGTAAAGAGTACAATACTCAATCGAAAATGTAGTCAAGTAGAGAGTAAAAGTTGCTTATATTTCTGATCCTCAGCACAAGTACAAAGTAGCCAATATACTCAAGCAACAAAGTATATTTACTCAAGTACTTTACACCACTGTCATCTAGATACAAGGTTTAAGATTTAGAAACAATGCTTTAAACTACCTGAAGAAGATGAATGAGGCCAAACAAAAGCCAAATATGGACTGACTTTCTCCATAACACTGATGCAAGCATCGTTTAAAAATATAGTAAGACTATAAGACAAAATATTGAAATGACCTTCGCTAAACCCAAATACGTTCACAATATACGTATCACAAATCATAATCATTCAAGGTTTGCTTGATATTTGTCTCTTATTATCATCTTCTGATTGTGTAAAATAGTTTTTTCAAATTTACTTTTGAGCTAAACTCAATTGTACATTTTGTACTCGAACTCCTTCAGACTCATTTTGTTGATGAAGATCATCGGCGGACGTTAATGGCCTGACCGAGTCGTCAAGTTCTGCACGGGCATGAATTATTTTGCCTTCAATTTTTCTGTGACCTCTGTCGCGTTCATGCTTCATGAGTTTTATGAGAACACAGTGAGCAGCAGATGAAAGATTTACAGCAGGCCTCGCCACTTCACCGTTTAGTATTCTAGGATTCACCTCGCGGAATTTTCTAGAACGTAAAAATGCGGGTCTTTTTTCAAGCGTGTGTAGATCGAGGCCTTTTTTATAGATTTATTAATATTTTTTGCCCCTAGTGGCCATATTGCCAACCTCACTTTTTTGTCCGTAGATCTGGTGTTCACAACACTGAATGTTGTGGGTTCGATTCCTATAAATTGTCTGTTTAATGCGTAAATAGAAGTATCATGGTTCTCAATTTCTACGAGACTGTTGCATTCTACATGCTATTTATATACAGTGGTACCCCGACTTTTGAATGTCCTAGATAACGGAAATCCTGAGTATCGAAATGGGTCGCCGTGAAAATGTCCCGAGTTCTGAAATAGTATTTTCGGATTTTGGTCTGGAAATTGGAATTTGAAAATGCATTGAGATGAGAGTTCAGATGTGTATAAAACAGTTTTTTAATCATCTTTGCATGTCAAATGTACAAAAAAACAACAAAGATACTAGACAGTTTGACATCTTGCTTCCAAAATATAAAATAAGCTTGTATTCTCCCAGAATGGCGATGTTTATCTTTTCTCTCCCATAAAGCCACCATCTAGAAATGACGTTGCTTGGTCACCGTTCTCGCGAGATTACGAAAATCTAGAGGATTTGCACGACAATATCAAGTCAAAGTCAAAGCGTTTTATTGTCATGTGTGCAGGTTGTTCTGCACAATGAAATTCATACTTTGCCGTTCTTACATTGAATGCCAGTGGTAAGAAAGAAAATAAAAACAAAAGTATATACATGCAATAAATAAATAAATCAAATAAGTACAGTGCAAAAAAACAGAATATGTGATTATGTACATTTGTGCAAGAGGTGCAACCAAAAAGGTCAGATAAAGTGGCTATATTTCACCGTTCACGTGAGACTGAACATAAACATCTGCCCAAGAGCAAACTAAACAACTGCTATGTATGTATTGTGTTTTTCTGACACTTAATACCAATAATTTACCATTTATACATTTTTTTTTGCTTGAATTTATGAAGTCGAACGAAATGACTCCCGTGTATCACTGTATCAAGGTTCTCGATTTCTACGAGACGGTTTCATTCTACTTAAATATACATATATTCAAATGTCCTTTTAACTGAATTTTTTATGTTTTACGTATAAACTCTCCGAGCAGACAAAATAGCAAACTGGCTAACTATGCCTTCGCAGACGGCTAACTGAATCACTGCAGGATGCTTTGGCGTTGAGTGTTAGTGATGGCGTTTGAGCCCGGACCAGACCGAGTGTAATCCGTTGTATTAAGCAGTGCCAATCAGGCGTGATGTACGTGAGCAAGCGCCACTGCTGGCTCAGCTGCCGCTATCATCACACATTTCATTAACCCTACGATGGCTTCTCGCCGTAGCACTGGTGAACTGAATACGTCAGTCAGAGCGCTTCTCATCTACCTGTACTTTGATTGCACCTCGCCTTGCGCTCTTTGTGGTGTTTTGGCGCGTGTCAGTGCCTTCCTCTCTGACATCATTTGATGGATCTGCCCTAGCGATGCACCCACTGTGGGGCCCGTCTCAGGGGTCCTCAAGAGGTGTGAGCTTTTCTCCTGGTGACCTTACTGTACCTCTGCTGCAGTGTTACACCAGTCTATTATATATGTATATAAGTGAATCTGTAACAGAAGACCCTTGTGTTATATAGATATTCTACCTGACAGGACTCTGACACAGAATATATATAACTATATTTGTATAGATGAATGGATGGATGGATGGATGGATGGGTGGTCAGTAAGATAGATAGATAGATAGATAGATAGATAGATAGATAGATAGATAGATAGATAGATAGATAGATAGATAGATAGATAGATAGATAGATAGATATTCTATCAAAAAATTAAATTATTATAAATAATTATAATAATAAATAGTTATTAACATACAGTATATAATAAGTAATATAATACTTTTAAATTAGACCAACAGTTAAGGGCTGAACCCCCACATTGCTGCTTGCACCTATTCTAATATAAAATGTCTCTTTAAAGTTGAATTTAAATTTAAATAGGTGTCTTTAACACACACACATGCACAATACCACATGGGGGACCCACTATTCACTTACATGCAAAACAATACACCCCCCAATATCAAAATAATCTTTAACCAAACCTTAACTTGATTGTAACATAATACTTATATGTTATAATCCCATCTTGACCCTTAAAAGGCTTCAAAGTCGTGGGGTCCAACCTAAAGTCCCCACAAGTGACCTATAGGTCCCCACTTAAAAAAGAAAAATCCTTCCATTTGGGCCGACTTTTACCTAAATGATGCAAATACACACACACACACACACACACACACACACACACACACACACACACACACACACAGTCACACATTTTGAGATTTAGCTTTAATGTGGTATTTCATGGTGATTCATGTTTTCATCATTGCTTGTTTTTTTAAAGAGCTCCAGTGTTTCCGACTTTCCCAAATCTACCATGTTGGTTAACATCAAGACATGTGAATCCACACGGGATAAAGTCCTCTCTGTTCTCGCGGCACGGATTCGACACGAACGGCTCCTTTTCGGGAACTTTCTGACTGTCTTCCATACACAAGTGTGTTTGTGTGTCACTTGCGTGTGTGTGTGTCTCATAAAGAAGAGTATTACAGTTTTTCTCAGTCGCTTTAGTACAATTCTCAGATCAGAATGAAATTCTCAAAACTATTTGTTCAATCTTCACATCATGATGTCACTCGTGCACATCATATAAACAGTTTCTCACTTCTTTGAACATGCAAATGATTATGTACAATTCTCTCATCTTTGCTACATTATCAATTGTTTATGTCATGTTGATTAAAATGTATTATACAGTTCACTGTGCAATAGTCTTACTCCTCAAAACACCTAGTCATTAGTTGATCATATAAGTCATTAACTGCAAAATGGTTGATCCAGTGTCATAATGTGACAAACCTATTTCTATACATCTCCATTCTATGTTTGTTTCAAAATCTGTCCTGAATCTTTTTTTCCACCCTTTGTGTTACTGCTTGCAGTGGGTTTTTTCTATGTTGGTATGACATGGTCTGTCAAGAAATGACAGTATAAAAATAAAAGTGTAATTAAATGTAAATCTTGTCCAGCTTCTTGCAATCAAACAAAAAGGTGTAACTTACATTTTACAATAATTGTCATCAATACTTTAGCCATAGTTTACATCAGAACCTCCATCTAAAGTACACACAGTTATAGTGACAACATGACTAAGTCATTTCACTGTCTTGTTCGTAGACAATGACACAAGGACTTGACATTCTGATAGCACTGACATGTTCACTGACTTAGTTTTGAGAGATAAACTAAAGATTTTGAGCAAGTTACAGGCTTTTGCAAGAAATCTACAGTGTTTTGCTGTTTGTACAAATTGTTTTGAGAAATGCACACACGGATTTGCAAACTTCAATTCTGATCTGAGAATTGTACTAAAGCGACGAGAAAAACTGTAATCAGGATTAGATGGTGAGGTGGAATAGTTCTGGTCTGGAGGGTCTTTTCTCTTCAGAAGAGAGGAACACGGAGCAGTGGGCAGGTTCAGATGAATGGCGCTCTCGGCCGTGTGTGTGTGTGTGTGTGTGTTTTGCTGCTATTGTCACGTCAGACTTGAGACGCTGGACACGGAGCAAGATCAGCAAGGGCTCTGGGTCTCCAGTCTTGCCGGAGCTGTTTTTTTTCCCACACTTTGCAGAACGAGCGAGGCTGGAGCTCGGCCAGGCAGGATTGCTGTTAGCAAGGCCTTTCTCAGGGAGACTCTTCTCTCACAGCTGGGGGACACCGAGGGGCTGAAGCTGCTCTGCTTCTCACTCGTTTACATGTTTACTTGTTTGTTTTTTGGTTCTATTCCGCTCTGTTCTTTATTTTATTGATTGATTAGGTGTGTGACCATGACACATTTTGATTCATTCAAATAATTCCGTGACGAATTTGTAGTTTTTAATCAATATAGTGGCTATAGTGTTTCGTGTGTGTGTGTGTGTGACTAGATTCAATAAGCTGACCAGAACATTATGACTTGTGCGACCATCTTAGACTATTCTTTCACTATCATCACCAAGGGCAACGTATTTGTGAATTGCAAATTGTCCTACCAGATTTTCCCATTATGGTAAGCGACTTTCCCTTAATGCTTGAATAAAATTATAAATAATAATACAATTTTTTAAATAATTTTTTTCCCGTAACGGTATGTAAACTCCCATACATTGTAATAAACGTAAGTGTAGTGTAATAAACGCTTTGCTCTGGCTTCTCTCACAGATCTTACTTTTGTGGCGTGATTTTTAGCAGCTTGACAAAGTGTCTTGGCTGTTTGCAACTACTTCACCATTCAACCTCCCCATTGCTCGTGTTTAAAACAGTGTGAGAGTAGGATTTATAGGTTTTAATCGTGGGTTGTTTTTTTAATGGAGGTTTGGGAAGATACGTACAGATATTAAGTACATTTATTGTACAGAGTGTGTTTGTTCATTCATGAAATCCATTTTAATTGATTTAATTTAAATGCCAATGCATTGTTCAGTTGGTAGGATAGATAGATAGATAGATAGATAGATAGATAGATAGATAGATAGATAGATAGATAGATAGATAGATAGATAGATAGATAGATAGATAGATAGATAGATAGATTGATAGATTGATAGATGGGAATAAGGTTCTGCTCATGAGTGTCAGCCTGTCTTGTTCTGTCTATTTGTTCTGTGTGTGTGTCTCGTTAAAAAAAGAGTAAAACCTTTTATGGCCTGTTTTCCTTCCTTGAGCTGCTGTCCATATGTGTATTCTGGAAACTTCCATGCCCGGGGACTTTTAAAATATTTGAAGCTGTCGACTAGCCGCATTCTCATTCTGCCGACGTTGTGGAGAGCTCGGAATCTAACCAGCTAAACATGAACATACTCTTACAGACATTTTTTCACCCATTCTTCTCCAGAAAACATGTCTCTTCCAGTTCAAGACCTCAGCATTCAGCTTTTAGCATGACTAGGACGTCTATTTTTTTCCTAAATTTCAAATCTGTTTTGGTGAACATGCAGAAAATTCTGCTTCCGTCAGCAGAAAGTCGCAGTTAAACCTTGAACTCAAGTTCTCCTCCCATCCGTGAAGATACAGAAACACACTTTCACTTCCCTCCGAGATTTTTTAATATTCCTTTTTTAACAATCTGTCCATCAGGGGACTGGTGCTTGATTAAAATCATCACATGGCCACTTGGGGGTTTTATTCTGGGTAATTTTCCATCCCGTTTTGGTTTTCTTGGACAGAAGAAGAATATGTTCTATCTCTGAAGCGTCTGAGAAGGACTGAAGAACGTTTGTATTGTTTGATGCTGGTGAGATCATCCCCTGGAAATGCTGTTTTAACCGCCTACTGTACATAGATCTTACGCTCGCCAGGCATGAAGTCACTGTGTTTCCTGAAATATTCTGGCGAGGAGCGATGGATCGGACTGTATGAAGCATTAAAAGCCACTCAACTTTGTAAGAGTTCAGAAGAACCCAAAAAAAGGTCGGAAATAAGCAGTGGTGGGTTCATGTTTGTCTTAAACTTAGTCTGGCACAAACTTGAAATTTTCCTCTTTTTCTTTTCCACACTTTTCTTTTTAATGAAAAAAACATCTGGCCATGGCTGCGGTGACGGGGTATTTTTAGACTCAGCTCCGGGACTTTGCCAAGAACTTCCTTTTAGAGTAAATATTCCTTGCCGTCTGAAACCTTCGGAGGCCTGTGGTCTTCTAATCAGAACCTGGTCCAAACCTAGATGATTCCAGCCATCACGACACCACAGCAAACGGCTGCAGCGAGCCATCTGATGGCTTTTTATCTTTTGGACCAGTAATTAATGTCACATTAGTTCAGGTGATTAGAGGCTTTTCTGGTCGGAACTGTGCATGTGGATCTTGTGTACGTGGGTTTCCTCCATGTCTCCGTTTTCTGCCATTGTCCAAACTCTGGAAAAATTGATAGGTTTGAGTGAGAGTGTGAATGAGTGTGTCTGTGTCCCACTGTGTGATTGGTTGGCCATCAATCCAGAAGGCGTGTCCTGCTTTCAGTCCCAGAGTTACCTGAAAGCTTTTGTGATAGATCCACTAGATCTACTAGATCTACTATGCTCTAGGATTTGACAGTTGGTTTAATTTTATTGAAGTAAAAAGTTGATTTGTTCAAATACAGTTAAACTTTTTTTTTAACAAAAGAAAGCTAAGAGATAACTACAGCCTAATCATTGAATTTACCATCACTAAAATTAATTTATTGGCATGTACAAATTATTAATGTTTTATTATTATCTATTTTTCAATAATAAAATTAGTCTGATATTTGCTACTATTATGTATGAAATTGAAACATATGCACACTTATTTTCTGGTATGTTTACAAGTTATTTACTTAGTGCAGATCTTATCCTGACCTATTGTCCATAAATTAATAATAACAATCATAATAATAATAAATTTATTATAAAGCACTTCAGATTTGCACGCACATATCAGAGTTCTGCAAAAAAAAAAAAAAAAGTAAATAAAAAGAATTTAAAATTTATAAATAGCAAATGTTTAGATGTTTAGAACAAAAAAAAACCTGTTTTTGTGCATTTAACTTGGAGCTTCAAATCAGTTTTAACTGCAGTCTGGGACTTTTATCTTGTATATCTGCACCTTTTGTCTAGAAGCTGAATGTTAGAGTTGTATGAATATGAATGTTACAATTCAGATTGTTCAACAAAGGTTCACGTGAGCCTCTGAATTTATTTTTATCGTCACATTAAATTCTGCAGGTCTTCTCAAGGTCTTTTTCTGGAAACATGGTGCGTATTACGTAAATCAGATGGTTCCATTTAAGCCAATGAGATCTTTCATTCCGCTTTGCTCTTTCATCTAATCCTGTAATTTGACTTTTTCAGTCGTTTTGTCTGTTTGCCATGATCTTGTTTTTGTTTTTTTTTTGTTACTTTCCACCTGAAAACCATCAACTGGCCTTTATAAAACCCTTCATCTGTAGAAACGACTTTACAATTCATCGATACGACAGTCGACATAAAATAATCTGTGGCTTCTAATCTCCATACGGAGAGAAGCATCGATGGAGATTCTAACTGCAGCTCACACTCACCAGGCCTTTTCCCACCATTTAAGGTGGGAATTCTTTATCTCCAGGTCAATAAATAATCAGGTTAGTGTTTCCGTCCAAGTTTTTTCCAGCTTGTGTTGAGTCGTGGGATTCTGTGGCAGGGTTCTTCTTGGTGTCATAGATATCAAAAGGTTGCTGGCTGAAAACACTGACCTAGTGTTGAGCAGTAATGACCAGAGGGCCTGACTGATCTGGATCTGCTCTTCTAACTTTGGAAATGTTCACGTCTCTATTAGAATGGCACATGATTGGTGGTTGGGTCTCTCGGGGTCTCGTTGGCCTCAATCAGGGGGACATTGAGGACTCCGACCTACTTTCGCTCCTCATAATTAGTTTTTTTTTTAAACTCGATGTGTGTTAATGGACATCACGGTTTGATTGTGGTTCGGAAGAGCATGATGTCTCAAAAATGTATTGACCGCGCTGTTTAGACACAGATGCTCTCCTGGCCATGAAGACACTTCTGACTGTTAGTTTTCATTATTATGAAATACTGGAGAGAATAAAATAGCTTAGCTTGTTTATTTATATGGTTTACAGCTTGAAAACATGTTTATGATTGTTGTTTTTGCTCGCTATCTCAGTTGAAATCTAATTTTTCCCATCTATTGTACTTTTTTGAGTTATGACCATTAGTTTCAATGGAGCCTCTGAACTTTTCCTTGTTTCGACACGTGTCAACTTTTATCTTTCAGAAATCTATTGCACATACAAAAACCATAAAAGCTTTTCCTCTTGACTAGCGTGACCAGTTCTCATTAGTTATTATTAAAGTTATTATTAAGTTAGTTATTTAAAAATGTCATAGTTTAGGTAGAAAAACATTCACTAAAAACTAAAATATTGGTTTGCTGTAAATGAAAACATGTGCATTCTGAATTTAAACAAACTTTTTTTGCATTTTAACAATTTTTTACATTTATAAATTGTTTTTTAAATTAAACAAATTCTTTTTATTATATGAATCACTAATGGTGGGTAGGTAGGTGGGTAGGTATTAACTTGATTATCCCTGAGAGAAATTCTGTTTTTTTTTTATTTTTTTTTTGTTCAGACAAAACAATGAATGACATTTCTACAACGTGCAGATTCGTTTTAAAATGTGAAATGTAGTTGTGTTCACCTTGAGAGAATTGTTTTGCTTTTTTTAGAGTTGAAAATGCACATAGGCTCCCAGAAGGCATCTGTGAGAGCGTTGAGCTGACCCGGGGTCAGTCCTGATGTAATGCACAGTGACACACACTCACCTGACCTCAGTGCGTCTCGGGGAATCCGGGCTTGTGTGAACACTCATGACATGCGAATTAATGTCGTGAAGTTTAGACTGTTGAGATTACATCATCAATCTCACAGCCATTACTAATGCTGCCATGACAACAATGACAGATCAACAGCAATTTGCTTGCGGGTTTCTTCCGGGTCTCCAGCTATTGTCCACAGCTGTGAGTGAGAGTGTGAATGTCCTACACTCTGATTGGTTGGCCACAAAACAAGGGCGTGTCTTGCCAGAGTTACTTCGATTGGCTCCATCTCCCCGTGACTTAGAAATGAAACACGAAATGGTTTATTACTTAGTGTTTCAAGGTTTAAACAAATTATCCATGATCTTGAAGTTGTATTTGAAAACTTTAGTTTTAGTATTCCTTTATTTGAATTTTACTTAAATTTTTAGAAGTCTGACATCAAACAGAATTACTGTATTTATGCTTTTGCAGCTTGCATGGCTCGTTTTCAAGCGCTAGCCATTAGCGCGGCTATCTACCGGATGCAATATGGTAAAATATTGTCTGTTTAAATATTAATGATTGTTTTTAGTTTAATCTCACTTCTTCCAGTGTTTTTTGTCCCTGTTAAGTGTCGCGACGTTCGTAATGTTTCTTAAAATGCTAATAAATACATATGCTAAAATAATTAGCATGCAATGCTAATAAAAACTCATAAGCGATTATAAAAAGAAATGAGCTTTTTTTATTTTTGTGAATATTTGAAATCGGTAAAATTGAAAAAAAAAAAAAAAACGGGTGCTTATATTCACGAAAATATGATACCTTGAAATCTTTACCTCTTCGATGATAGTTTCTGGTCGTGTTGGTTGTGGACGTTTTATCTGAGAAATGGTTGTAGATTTAAACCCAAACACAATCTGTCTGTGATAAATAAAAACTCATTGATTTTTCATTGATTTTTGGTGGAAACGTGCATTTTCTGTCGCAGACTGATGTGAATCAGACTTGACAAAGACTGTCATTAATGGCGTGTGTGTCTTTCTGAGCATGTCTGCTTCGTCTGAAGCGTGTTTTGGGGGAGGCAGACACACACTGCGCGGGGAATCAGGGTCTGCATGAATTATTCTATTTCATGTCTGCGACTGGTGTCTTGGTCTTTTCCTTTCTCTATTTTCGTCGGGTTTGCTCAGATTTTTTTGTGTTTGGAATATTCAGTCCTTTACAACATTATCTGACTTATAGAAATAATATATCATCCTATTGGTAATTTGTATGATTAAGTCGATAAAAGCAAGTTGTTGTATGGTATAATCTATTTCTGCTTTTTTATGAGTTTAGTTGAATTTAATTTCTTTTTTGAGTTACATGTATTTGTTTGAATCATTTAGAGAGAGTGTTAAAATGTCAGTGTCGGAATTAAAAGTCTTCTCAAATTTCAAATCTGAAATAATATGTTTTAATGTGCTGTGTGGAAAATCCTGGGAATAGATGTATTTTCTATTTTCTGGGTTGACTGATGATTGATAGACTGTCATGACATCGGTTGCTTATTTTTTGGTTGACCTTCAGAGACCATCTGGACCATCATTTTCTAACTATTTGTGGATCATTTGTTGATCATTGATTGAACTTTAATAGATCATCAATCTATCATCAGTCAATCGTCGGTTAATCATCTCTGGATTGTTGGTTGATCATTGTTTAATTGTCTATTGACCATTGGTTGATCAATTTAATTGTCAATCGGTTGGTCATCGTTTAATCGACTATTGACCATTGGTTTATCATCGTTAATTGTCGTTTAATCGTCACTTGACTGTCGGTTGATCATTGTTTAATTGTTGGTTGACCATTGGTTGATCATTGGTTAATGGATGGTTGACCATTGGTTGATAATTGTTTAATTGATGGTTGACCATTGGTTGATCTTCAATTGATCATCAATCTATTCTCGGTGATCATCTTTGGAATGTTCGTTGATTATCATTTATTCGTTGATTGAACATTGGTTGATTATCGTTAAATTTTCGATTGACCAACGGCCGATCATCGTTTAATCATTGCTTTACTGTCAGTGGATCATTGTTTAATTGACCGTTGACCGTTGGTTGGCCATCGTTTAATTAATGGTTGAATTATATCGAATTAAATCGTTTAATTGACAATTAACCTTCGGTCATACTTCGATCATTTTTTAATTGTCAGTTGATCATCAGTTGATCATCAATTCAACGTTTAATAGGCACAAACTGTACGTAGTGCAACTGTTCAAATCTAAATTCTACAAATTCTTTAAATCTAAATTTAAAGTGTGTTAAATTTAAAGCTTTTACTTCGCGTTAAATTGGCTATTTATTGTGAACTCACAATCCAAAGCAGTCCTGACCACACAGTGGCTATATTTTCTGGATGCGGTAAAAGTTTTAATGCGGTTAAGGCTACTGACCCGGCAGCTTCAAGTTGGCATGATTTAGAGCCAGTAAGGCTCACGGTTGTTAGAGTTACAATGCAATAGCTGTCCAACTCCCAGAATGCAGTTGGGAAACACTACAGCGTGTTGATTGGGACAGAATCGAGTGAATTATTTCATCTGAAAGGATTTATGGACCGAATCAAACTGAATAAAAGGCAGCTTGTGCAGTCTGGTGGGATGAGACTGGCAGTATCAGAGTCTCTTCTGGGTGGAGTTTGCATGTTCTCCCTGTGCTTGCTTGGTTTTCCTTGGGGTCTCCGGTTTCCTGTCACGTAAGAATGAAAGAATACGTTCAGGAAAATTACTGAGTGAGGCTGTGAATGTCTGTGTGTCCCGCTCTGTGATTGGTTGGCCACCAATCCAGAGGCTGTGTCAACCAAAGTGCTCCACCTCCCTTTTAAATTTACTGTTGTAGGGGGTGGAGCCAATCCGAGCATCAAACACATCCATGCAAATTTGTTAGATCAAAAGATAAAGACTTCAGCAAGTGTCCGCAGGGTAAAGCCAGAAAAAAGAGAAAAACTGCAGGAGATTGAAAATAGAAACATCTGAGAATGAGAGAGAGAGAGAGAGAGAGAGAGAGAGGGAAAGCGAAGAAGAGAGGGGGGTAGAGGGAGAGATAAGATGCAAGAGAGAGAGAGGCGGGGAGAACGAGAGAGAGAGAGAGAAAGAGAGAGAGAGAGACGTATTTATTACAGTATTAGAATATATGCAGAGCTAAAAAAGACTATACGCATTATAATATACAAGTTATACACATACATTACATCATATGTACATTATATACTGTGTTAATTAGCATACATAAATATTTTTTATATAAAAAATAAATAAATGTACATATATTTTATTTTATATATTATTAATTTGTGTGTGTGTGTGTGTGTACAGTATATCTCTACGTGTGTGTGTCTGTGTGTGTGTGTTGTGTGTGTGTGTGTGTGTGTGTGTGTGTGTGTGTGTGTGTGTGCGCGTGCGCGTGTGATTGTTGCATGTCACTGTGTTGATATCCCGCATGTCAATTATTTATCAAGATTGCTCTTTCACTGGATGGATCATCCATGTAACTTTCTTTCTACTGTATTCCGTATGTATTTCTCTGTCTGTTGCTGGAGACTGTTTAGGCATCTCCTCTGCTCTGGATCTCTCGCAGCATCCGTTGCCCTGGAAACAGCAGCCAGGCTAGACACTAACTAGCCAGATGAGCCTCTGGTTCTGGATCATCAATTAAACTCTCATCTGCAGCGCTTTGCTTAACAAACAGTAGATTTGACTGTCATTTCCTCGTTCTTTAGGGTTGATGTCAGTGATTTGACTCTGAACCGTGTAAATATTGTGTTGGGATCCTGCTGGTTTCTGTTGGACTGGTTCAGGGTGAGTCAGCAGGTCTAGTCTGGCTGTAGTTTTGGAGACGGTTGTTTTCAGTCGTGGGCGTGTGAATATTTCACCTCACATGGCGCCGTCACATCTCAGCGAGCCAGATCCCAAGTCCGGGCCTTTCTGTCGGGGTGTGTGGAAGCGTAAGAGCTCGTCCTTTTATTGAATACCTATACGTATTGGCATATACGCATATTTTTATCTAGAATTCTATTTAGATTTTTATAATTAAGTTGTATTTAGTTGTTGATAGTTATGTACGTATTTGTTGAAATGATTTGTATAAATTACATGTTTATAATTTGTGTGTTTAAATACACGTAAATAGAAATATCATTTCGCGTAAATATTTTAAGCAATACGTATATATTAATGGTCTTTTGTGTGTATAAAAAATATATGTATATATTAATGGTCTGTGATTAATGGCAAAACGCTGTGTATATATATATTTATACTGTACACATACATCTACATATAAATACATATATACGTACATACGCACATACATACATACATGCATACGTGCGTGTGTGTGTGTGTGTGTGTGTGTGTGCACGCATAGTGTAGACCGTCATTTGTCCAAGTAGAAAATCTAGAAATATTACAATTCAAAATACATCAAATACATTTGTTAAATTTTTGCAGTTTGCAATTAAAAGGACATTTTGAATTTGAAACTTAAAAATGTATGGCAATATATTTGACAATAAAAGTGATTTGATTTGAATATATGGTAAATAGATGGAAATTAGGAAAAGTGGCGGACGTCTGTACTAGGGCTGCACGATTAAACTTTATCGAATTGATGTCACGCACTTGGTCAATAAGAACGCTGGTACTTCAGCTATTTGGAGCTTTTATTTTCGCGAACAACGACGCGGAGAAAAAGACTGCAGAGTGTAAAATGTGTCGACATGCTGTGGCCAGATCTAGAGGAAACACAACACATTTATACCAGCATCTTAAAAACCACACTATTATTAGTAATAATAATAATATCCTACTAATGTTTTATGTTTGGTGATTGTTTATTTTTTACAATGTTTTAAGTAGTGTATTTTCCATTTTGCCTTTTTATTACATGCCATCGGAGCATTTTTTTGGTGCCAGTGAAATGTGTGCAATGCAAGTTCTATGTTTACTAAATGCCAGTAAACTGCACTAGATTTATTTTGTTTTCCAATTCACAGTAAGAGAGGTATTTTAAAATGTGTTTTATTAAGGATTGTTCACTTTTTCATTTTCTGTGACAACATTCCAGTGACAACATTGTCTGATTTTATTTCATATGAGAGATACATTTTTTATTTTTTTGTGATTTAGACTGTTAAATTAAAAAACAATTGACTAAATGACTATTTTCCATTCTTATTCTTTGGTATTTAGGTTGTGCTACTGTATTCATTAATCACGAAGCATCAAACAATCTCATTACCTCAAACACTTTGTATGTAGTTTATTTAACTGTGTTGTAAAAATAACAATATATTTTATTAATAATTTTAGTTTTATGCACTTAAAAGTTCAAAAACCGAAAATTGCATCAAAATCGCAATATTTTTCAGAAAAATCGCAATTAGGATTTTTATCAAAACCGTGCAGCCCTAGTCTGTGCCTATACATTTAGCACTTTTGAACGACGTCGGGGACGGTATGGAGCCTAAATGTCATGTGAAAAATCAATATGTGTGGGCTAGAGCGGCGGCGAGGGTCTTAGCAACGGTAAACACAGGCTGCTGGAACAGATGGAGGTGATCGCTGTCACTCACACAGATTACAGCACTTTACAGCCCAAAATTGCAGTCACTTGAACATTTTATATTTTATTTATATTATATTTTATGATTATTATTTTATTTTAAGCATTATGGGCATTATTCTATGAGCATTATGGGTTCAACCCACCTATTTTTGTTGTTATGTGCAATATCTTTACGCTACTATTTATTGTTAGCCACTTTTTACTTATTTGTATAATACCGAAAATTTTATGCAGATGTACATTTTTAATTTTTTGTTTCTTTTATTATTATATTTCTCTTTTGTGTGAGCAACTGTAACCGAAAAAACAATTTCCTCATAAAGTTGAGTAAAGTTCTGAATAAAGATTTTTTTTTTGAATAAAGTTTTTTAAAGTTTTTTGAATTTCAATTTGAATTTATTTTTCCTATATTTATAGTATATTAATTATTATATTTATGTATAATTATATTTTTATTTTATATTTATATTTATTTTTTTATTATATTACACTTATTGTCCAAATATGCACATTATAGTAAGATGATCTCTCATTTGTAAAACAACAGCTTACTTTTTCAGCTAGAAGTTCCATCTTTTTCAGATTATAAGGTGCTTGAAATCTTAAAAAATGTTTAATCCGATATTATCAGCGCCTTAAATTCTCGTAAAAAATAACATGTGACATTTTTAAAGACGAGAACGTGTTCACATTAAATGTGTATATTTCTGTGACTAACTAACTACAGTAAATGACGTTGTGTGAGTATGATGTTGTTTTGTGTTTCTGATGGAAATAAAACACATATTTATGCAAAATGTAGGGAAAAAAGTCATTTAAAATGGACACAATAAATAGTATAAAATGCCTCAAAATGAAAAAAAAAAATACTTCAAATTATTTGATATACTGGATGAAGAACATTCCAAGCTCAATATTCAATCTTGTATCTTTGCTGCTCATTAATTCTTGAGAAGGTCTACATACATTATTCAAATTGACATATTTCTACATATATACGTATTGTATATTTCTACATACATATATAGGACACAAGAATTTCCCTCAGGGATTAATAAAGTGTATACCTACCTACCTACCTCCCTACCTACCTTGATCATATCAAACATTATTTGTTGAGTTTGACATTAACATTATATAATGTTTTATAATTGTGCAACAAATTGGCTATATGTACAGTATTTTTAGGATTGTATACAACATACGTATCATTTTTAGATATGTATTAATCTACTTTTTTGATACTTGTATCAGATATTTAGAGGAATAGATCTGTCAAACTTTATTTGTATGTATATCCTTCAATATTTGGAGATTTTTTTTAATCTATATTTTAAAGTGAGTCAGTTTATCAATATGGCCACTAGGCCCCATATCAAAATTGTGCTCTACATTTCACCCATATGATGTTTTACAGTATTAAATGACAGTATTATAGCCGTATTACTTTGTGCCGTGTGAGTCTGAGTGGGATTCATGAATGGTTGCCGGGTAGAACAGAAGACGGGGGCAGGAATGTGTTAATTATGAATGGAGCTTCTGTCAGGAGCTCTGTGATTGGACGAGAGCAGTGTTTGTATGCATGTGTGCTCTTCTAAATGTGTCGGCATGCACGCATGTTTAACTCATTGCACTCAGAGCGTCCATGCAGAAAATCTGTGTTTGGGAACACATTACTGCCGTGAAATATGGCCACGGGTAATGACCCTGAGACCCAATGTCACACCCAGAAGATGCGTGCGGACCAAACCAGCCACATATAGGTCGCGTATCACAGCCAAGATACAGAAATGTGCTTTTCATGCTCGCTTTTATTATTAGTGTGTATGTTGGCAAAAATGCTTGAACTCGTCCTTATATTAAATACTTATATACGTATTGGCATATACGCATACGTATTTTTATCTATAAATCTGTCTATATTTTTATATATAAGTTGTATTTAGTTGTTGATATTTATATACATATTAGTTGAAATGACTTGTATAAAGTATATGTTTATAATTTGCGTGTTTAAATACTCGTAAATAGAAATACCATTTCGCGTTAATGTTTTAAGCATTACGTATACATTAATGGTATTGTGTGTATAAAAATAATGTATGCATATATTAATGGTCTTTTGCTTGAAATATTCACCATTTAAAATGGTGTGTATATATATACTTATACTGTACACATACATCTACATATAAATACATATAAACATACATACATACATTCATACATACATACATACATACATATGTAGACCGTCATTTGTCCAAGTAGTTACAGTAAATCATTTCCCTTGTAAGAAATATTACAATTCAAAATACATCAGATACATTTGCTTGATTGTTGCAGTTCACAATAAATGTACGCCGATATATTTGACAATAAAAGTGATTTTTATTTGAATATATGTTAAATAGATGGAAAATTAAGGAAAAGAAAAACCTGTTTCCTTTTTTAGAAGATTTTTAAACTAAATCAAAATATTCTAAAGAATGACGACAAATGAAGAACACTAATGAAGGATTCTCGTCTGTTTTGGGGTTGTGATGCTCTTCAGTAAAACCCAATATTCTAGTTGGTAGTTTGTGTGTTTTTTTTTTTCTCGGGGTTATTGTCTCTTTGACGCAGGCCTTGATTAACCCTATAAAGCCCAGATTACCAAACTGCTCTAATCTGGATGAATCTCATTCCCTGGACCGTGTCTGGAGATCTGAGGTCAGAACAGGATTAAACGCTGGAATTTAAGTTTCCATCACGCTGAGAAAACGCCGAAAGTGCTAATGAGCAGAAGAGATGGAGCGATTGGTCCTCAGCAGGAGACGAGAAACATTTACTTTCAGCTTTATTGGCCAAAACAGTAATTCAATCTCAGTGAAGGCTCGAGTTTTCACTGGCCATTTGCTTCATCGTTCCCCACTGACGTTTAAACAGTGGACGCTTTTAAAACATTCCATGGTTTTGTGAAAGGCATCGTCCAGCTTGAAGCCCGAAGCCTGGTGAACTTCCAGGCAACACTTCCAGACTTTTCAGTTCAACAATTTAGTTTGACATCCAAACACTCCAGGAAACTAATAGCTGTCCGCACCACCTTCTTTGGAATAAAGCGAGCTGGCTTTATAAATACTGGGGTCAGGATTTTCCACATGTTCACGTACTGCTTAAAATAGACTCATTTATACTGTGACGACAGGTTACACACAGACACACACACACACGCACACACGTCTTAACTTTAACGGCTCTACACTAAAAGTAAATATTAGAATGTCCTCACATTACCTGTACTTAACGGTTTTACACACGCGTGAAGCTGGAAATTGTCCTTTTATTAGTCATCATGTTTTTTCTGTTTTGGATTTTGATGGTGATTCTGTTGTTCCTACAGGTGCCACACGAGACATTGGATCAGCTCTGACCCGGATGTGTATGAGGCATCGCAGCATCGAGGCCAAACTACGCCATTTTACAAAGTAGGAAGTGACAGGGAATCCCGAAAATGTCTCACACACACACTTAACTGAAATATGTTTTTCTTACTATTTTATTATTTCATATATGGGACTTATAAATCATAAACATGTCCTTAGTATTTGTATTTTCAGGTTGTTATGGGGACCATAATAACAATTTTGTTTTGGTCCTCGCAACGCTGCAATATTTTGATTGCACTCTCATTTTCAGCTTTGTTGGTTTTTGTTTGGAGGTTTTACTATTTTAATATTTCATATATAGTTATATACTGTTTGTGTGTGTGTGTGTGTGTGTGTGTGTGTGTGTGTGTGTGTGTGTGTGTATATATATATATATATATATATATATATAAAATACTGTATATGGTTCTTGCTATTTTATTATTTCATATTAGAGACTCATAAATGTGCATCATACACATGTTCTCAGTATTTTTATTTTCCGGTCGTTATAGAGATCGTAAGCACAATTTACTTTGGTGTAATATGAAATATTTGGTTCTATGCATGCATGGTTGTTACTATTTTCTTATTTCAACTTATAAATATGGGACTCATAAATGTGCATCATACACATGTTCTCAGTATTTATATTTTCAAGTGGTTATGAGGACCTTAAGCACAATTTAGTTTTGGTCCTCACAACGCTGCCAATATTTTGATTACACTGTACATTCAGCTCTCATTTTCAGCTTTGTTTTGAGCTCTTAAATAAAAGGTCTTAAACTTTAGAAAACTTTCAAAATGTTCAGAAACCACATCTTTTATTCAGTTTTCTGTCCCTCGTAACTAAGGCGATGAAGAACAAGCTGTGATATTTCTCTTTCCGTCTGTGTTCAGTGCGCTGATGGAGAGCCTGATCACGCCATTACAGGACCGGATTGAAGACTGGAAGAAGACGGCCAATCAGCTGGACAAGGACCATGCCAAAGGTGAAGAAGAACCTTTTCTCAGTCCTAAACATGTCAGACAACACGTATAACCCACACGTTCTGTGCATCTTCACAGAGTACAAACGTTCTCGTCATGAAATCAAGAAGAAATCTTCAGACACCATGAAATTACAGAAAAAAGCCAGGAAGGGTGAGTAGATCACAGTTAGTGGATAGAAAACCACAAATGGAGGAATTTTCGATCCCATTTGTGAGACGTTTTTACCTTTATGACCCTCGAGCAGCTCCGTTGTTCAAAGTCTTACACTGCACTCAGCTCAAAAGATCCATTACATAACACGACCCCATTACAAAGCAGAAATGTGTTTGCAGTATGTCAAGGACGTTTCCTCAAGGTCGGCCATTTAAGTCATTACTGTGACCTTCTGCTCGAGTGGCTTCAGCTAGACTTACTGGCATCCAGAGTGATGGTCAGTGCCGATCACCAGTGTGTTGAAGCTCCGCCTTCTATGATGGAGCCAAAAATCACGTTCATGCGGTGCTTGGCAACTCTGGTCCATGTTTAACGTTAGCAGCTCCCTCTAGCGGCCAACTGGCGGAGTTACAGCGCACCTGATTCGCTGGACGTTTTGTGATGCGTCTCAGCAGCCAATCATTTCAGCTTTTGAAGCTGTAATGAATCTTGTGTTGCTAGGAAGACTCCCACATTAAAGCAGAAGGATGCAAATCACACGAATGCTTCACATTTTTCCGGTTTCCGCTTCCATATCGTTTTTATATTCACATGTTTAGCAGATGGCTTTATTTTTTTATTAAGTGATTTTTTTTATGCTCTTAACTTTTTTCAACTTTGTAGTTTTCATCCACCGAGAATTATTTATTTTTTCATTTTTCTTTTTTTAACCGACTCTTTGTCCTAATTTTGGAACACAGGTGAACAATGGACATTTTTCTTCTTTAAAGACTATTTGATCCCTAATTCCCCATAGCGACTTTGCGTTGGTCTGGAACTAAGAAAAGCGCCATGCAAATAAACTTGAGCTTGAACAAATGTAGGTTTTCGAAACCTAGTCACTAATCGTGTTCAATTTTTTATATATATGTTTTGCATTATATTAACATTGTAAATTATTTTGACTTTGTGTGCTATGGCAGTTTTTCCCTGAAAGATTTTGGCCAACAAAAAAAAAACAACCAGACTGGCTTCCTACTACTAACCCTAACATGGTTCTTTCCCTCCTCTCCTCTTTATCTCTCTGTTTTTCTTTTTTCGACCCTTGTGTTGTTCCGTCGCTCTCTCTCTTCAACTATTCTCCCCCTATAGAGCTGCAGGGTAAGTATGTCCGTGTTAAACTGAGACTTTACAGACTCACAACTAACTGCGAGGTTGAAGGCCGCGTTCCGTCTTCTCCATCGTAACATCACTGGAATATCGATGTGCATGAGTTTGTCGTCCCGCATGCCGTTCATGTTCCACGAAGCAGTTAAATATGCGGTAAAATAATCTCAGTTCTGCTCCACGAGCTCTAACAGACTAGTCTGCATGAGTTAACTGGGTTAACTGGGTTGTTTCCTCATCTAGAGAAGGATTGGACTCGTGTTGTTGAGTTCAGACATTCATTCGTCGTGTAGGTGTTAGTGTCAGTAATTCATAGTGTTCTGTGTTCAGATTGTGTAAAGAATGTTTCTTTGAAGCTGTAATTTGTCGTAAATGTCTGTGTCGTGTCTTTCATACAGGAAATTTTAGCAACCATCAGTGTGTTATCTCGAGATCACTAATCTTTAAAAAATTCAGTGACTCGTGATCTTGAAATGACTATATTCGTAAAAATGACAATTACAGATAAAGAGCAGATAAAATAAGCGATTGCTTTACACACACACACACACACACACACACACAGGCACACACACACACACACACACACACATATATATATATATATGAAATTCCATATAAAATTATTGAATTAAATTCCTTACAGAACAAATGTTAAAAATTTCACAACGTTGAACATATATTAAACATTGTAGCATTTTAAACTTTATTTTTTAAACTATCATCAATCATCAAATATATTCCATTAGTTGATTACTCTATTAGTTGAGTTTTTTTTTTTGTTGAAGATTTTTGCAAATAAACGATTGCCTTTGATCATTTTAAACGAATTAGTCAACTAACTGATGCAATTTCATACAGTGGAATTCCATGAATGAAATTCCATAAAACATTTTATTGAATGAAATTCCAAACAGAACCATTTAATAAAATTCACAACTTTGAAAATACATCAAACATCATTGTAAACTTTTTTTAAGCACATTTTTTTAAGCTGTCAATAATCATCAATTTATTATGAATAAAGATTGTATATCATTATTTCAATTACGTCGTTTATTTAAATATAGTGTCCACTTTTTTGATATTTTTATGCTACAGTATAAGTATCTATCAGCTTTGTGATCTCGAGATTTCCTGAGATGAAAAAATATCTCTGGATGGTTTTGGTCATTTGGTCAGGTGTGTCCATGCGTTCTCACCTGTCGTGCCCTGTCCTGTAGGTCGGGGGGATCTTCAGCCGCAGCTGGACAGCGCCATGCAGGACGTGAATGACATGTACCTGCTGATGGAGGAGACGGAGAAGCAGGCGGTGCGGCGCGCCCTAGTGGAGGAACGTGGTCGCTTCTGCACCTTCATCAGCTTCCTGCAGCCTGTGGTGGTACGAGCGGCTCTCCTTCACATGTGATGACATGTAGTGAGACAAATAGAGAAAAGTGTGATTTACCTCTGCTGAAAATATCTTTCGATTTTAAATGAAATGCTCCTCGGTGGTTTTTCAGATACGATGAGACACATACGTACTGTACTAGATTAAGGTGTCATCATTGGATTGTTTCTGTTGTGTTGACCTTGTGAAGATTAAATCAGGTTGTGACCCAAACGCAATTCAGATAAGATTTTCAGAAGAGTCCAAGTCACTTAGTATGTTACAATCACGCCGTTTCTACCGTAATTAATATCAACAATATTTGTCACAAACATAATTTAGTTAAGTTTTTTTATAATATTTGATTTTTAATAATATATTTGTAATAATGTTTTAATAATTTCTAACGATATTAGAAAAAGGTTATTATTAGATTAGATTATAATATATTAGATTAGATTAGATTAGATTATAGATTCATATTTTAGATTATTAGTAAATATAATCTCAAATTTTGGATTTTTTTTAATCAATTATTTACAAAAGTATTGGTTTCATTCATACTTGTTTCCACCACTACACACATCCAGTGAACACGTTAGCAATACATAATCAAACAATAGTGTGTACAGTGTTATTTATATTTATGTTAATGCATGCATGCTCATTTACTCATTTTATTCCTCATATAGATGTTTTTTATATATATATTTTTGACTGCTTCTGTGACATGTCATTTCCCCGCTGTGGGACAATTAAAGGGTTTTTCGATTCAATTCCTTGGTGACAACTTGTAGAACAAAAGATCTGAACAGTGACCTCTAGAGACAAGAAGACAAACTACATCGAATTGGTTGCTGAGTGATGTGTTCATTGCGTAAAAAGTAGCAAATTGCTCTAGATTTTAATTACATTACTATGCAACTATTACTATTAGTGTAATATTTAATTACACTATGCAACAATGTTTCCCCTTTCCAAATTTCTAAAAGTCTAAAACATTTGTGTATACTCTAAAATTTGAACCTTTTTCAAATTCAAATTCAAATTTTATTTGACACATACAAATTATATGTGATACAACATGTAGTGAAATGTGTTTTTCTATTCCTCGTTCCAGCATTTAAACATAGGGATGGGAGGTACAACAACATGTGCAAAGGGGGAAATACAATAAAACGATAAAGAATAGAAATACGATAAAAACAAGGTATAAAGATAAAATATGCTATTCCAAAATGTGCAAAAGGAAACACAAAAAAGTAAAAATACAAAATTCCAAGATAGAAAGTACAACTGAATAACGCATAGTGAGAAGAAGACAAATGTACACAAGTGACTCGGTTTAAAGTGTCCAGTATAAGGTGACTAAAAAGTGACTCGATGATCCAGAAAGTGTTATAAAGGTGACCGATTAAGGTCAAAGTGTCCAGTATCCAGGTAAAGTGACCAGTGCAGTGGTGATTCATCCACCTTTTGACTTTATCAAAACAAGTTTTCCAAAACGAACCTTTTCTTTGTCCTGGCGTGTGATCAGAATGGAGAGATCGCCATGCTGGGGGAGATCACCCACCTTCAGGGCATCATCGATGACCTCACCGTGCTGACCACCGACCCACACAAACTGCCCCCCGCCAGCGAGCAGGTATCACCTCCACCTCAAACACTCACATCATCCATCTGAACATATTCTCTTCTCCGTCAGGTCATCAAAGATCTTAAAGGGTCGGATTACTCGTGGTCCTACCAGACCCCGCCTTCTTCTCCCAGCAGCTCCGGCTCCAGGAAAAGCAGCATGTGCAGGTGAGAGCGGGAATGTTGTGGGTGTGGGTACATTTTCAATATTAGTCAGTTAAATTATTACGTTTTTATTGGGTTGTGTCACAAGAGAAGGGCTTTGCTGGTCCCTCTGCTGTCTACTGTTGTGGTAACATGTCATTAACATGCCAGTCGATGATTACATCACAAGCCAGTTTGGTCACATGTGCTCACTGTTCTGGAAGAGCTGAAGGCCACTTCAAGTGTCCTGCTTTTTGAATAAAAGAAGGCATGAGCCAATTCATTTATTGTAACCATAGCAACACAAGCAACCGTTTTGGGTGGCTTGTGATTGGTTGGCCACGGCTAATGATTTAGCAGAGTTGATTTGTGAAACAAAAAGTGGTATTAATATACCGTATTTATGCGAATATAAGCACTGCGCAAATATAAGCACCCCCCTTTTTAGGCACAAAATAAAACAAAAAAAAGTATGGCTATATTACGTTAGTTTTCTCCTTAAAATACGATTTTTCTCTATTTGACAAACTTAACTTGTGACTTTTTTTTTTTTCCCCGAATTTTTTAAACTCATATAAAGAATCGACATTTTTCTTTTTAAAGACTTTTTCACATAGCGTCTTTAAGAAAAGCGCTATATAAATGAACTTGAACTTGACTCGTATCAATTCGATGTCGTTTTACTTAAAAACAATAATTATTTTTGTAAATAATTTATTATATATTAAACAATAATAAATATATCAACATTTACAATTCAAGAAATTCCTGCTACTACGAAAGTTGACTGAGCTTGGTTTGTGTTAGACGTAAATATTAGAACAGTCATGTTATTCTCTGTGTAGCAGACAGAGCGATTTTATTGTGTTTGACTCCGGTGTTGTTGGTTTTCAACTGTTCTCTTTTTACTTTGAAGCTTTTGCTTATGAACTCGTTTCAACTAGCCGTTAGCCGTTAGCGAATCTAACAGATGCAATATGATGTGTCTGTTCAAATATTAATGATGATATTTAGTTTAATCTTACTTCTTCCAGTCTTATTTTGTCCCTGTTAAGTGTTGCGGCGTCTCTAATATTGCTTTATTTCTTTTATTTAGCCAAAAAAAGCGTGTCTGCCTTCAGAATCATTATTTAAAAAAGGAAAGAAACGCACACGCTGCAGTTACCGTTTAATTGTGATTTTACCAGACATGAAATGTGGAAAATTGAGCGCTTGTATTTACTTTCATTTTTGAAATCGGCTACTATAAGCACCCCGCAGGTTTTTGAGCCGCTAAAATTTTAAAAAATTATATATATTTGCCTTATATTTGATGATATGTTGACTAAATGGCGAGTTTATGTGACTATAGAGTTGTTTAGTTCCTGTTTTTGTGTGTGTCTGATGCCTTGCATGGAGGTTTGGTCCGATATGGATTTGGCCTTCACTCTCCATGCCAACCTGTCGCCATGTCCGTCTGTCAAACGCTGTCTCTCCCTCTTCCTCAACCCTCCTCATCTCCTCAACTTGCTCGCTTCATCAATAAATCCTTTCCTCTTGTTTCCCCTTTAAATGACCCCGTGTGACCCTCCCATGCCCTCGCACTCACTCACCCACTCCGTCCTGTCACTACCGTAGATCTTTTCTGTTCACCCCACGGCAATAAGACTCTTTAAATCTGTAATGACACATCTTTGTCACTGAAAATTGCACTATTGTTTTTTGGATTTGCACATTATATTTTACCTCGCCACAATTGCACCACTGTTTTTGCACAGTTGTATTTTTGCACAACCTATTTATTGTCGTTTCTTGCTTTTGTTCTCTTTGATTTTTGCATTTTTGCCTTCCCTGCTGTCATTTAAATTGTCCCGTTCGTTTCTGCTTTTTGCTGCTGCTGAACGCAAAAGTTTCCCCTAGTGGGATTAATAAAGTCCAATCTATCTATCTATCTATCTATCTATCTATCTATCTATCTATCTATCTATCTATCTATCTATCTATCTATCTATCTATCTATCTATCTATCTATCTATCTATCTCTCTCTCTCTATCTATATGACTATCTATCTATCTATCTATCTATCTATCTATCTATCTATCTATCTATCTATCTATCTATCTATCTATCTATCTATCTATCTATCTATCTATCTATCTATCTATCTACCGCAGCCTGGCCCAGCCACTGACCACCGCTGCCCACCGCCTCAGCAGCGTCTCCTCACACGACTCGGGATTCATCTCCCAGGATGCCAATGTCTACTCCAAACCGCCATCACCCATGCCCTCCGACATCACAAGCCAGGTACTTGTTGATTTATGACTTGTGCATGTTACGCATGAGGGTCAAATATTTAACTATATGTGCATTTTTGTGCTATGTTTATATGCTATATGCGTATTTGCTGTCTGCTATAAGTATAAAGATACATGATATGGTTTGCCATTTTGACAATCTCACTCACTTTACTTTATATTTTATGTGTGCATATATAAAAAAAGTTTGTGGGTAAAAACAAGACAGAATCCAAATTTTATTAGAAATATAGCTGCGAGCAGTGATTGCAGAGTTCAAGCTTATCTTTTTGATCATCAGCCAATCAGATTGAATAGCTTTAAGAACAGTTTAATGATGGCATAATAGCAATTGTGTGTGGGTTATAAACAATATGTTTTGCACCAGATCTCTAGAATACAAAACAAAACCCTAACAGAAATATTTAGGTATTTAACCTAAATAGGTATTTGTTGAAGTGTATTATGTACACAATCATTGATAATAGGCTATAAAGGTCTATAAAATTACAAATGTTGCTAGACACTTCCTCCTAATAGTGGTATACGTCAGTGGTAATAGTGGTACAAAGGATGAAGCGGTAGAAGATGAATGAATGAATGAATGAATGAATGAAGCTAGAAAACATGTGTTCTAGTGACCTCTTGTGGAGGAAAGTGTAAACAGTTTTAAACAATTCTTTAACCACGCATGGTCATGAGAGAATTAATGAAATGTCAAATAGATTCATTTTTTCAGTGTAATGAAGGTACACATTATCATTGCCAATTTTTCCCATCTCTTCTTCAGAAGTCCTCAAGCTCGGCTTCCTCAGAAGCTTCCGAGACCTGTCAGTCAGTCAGTGAGTGTAGCTCTCCAACGACAGTAAGTATGACATCTTCTGGCCGTCAGTATTGTCTGTGGGACCGTGCTTCTCGGGCGAATTGAGATGCTGACGGGCAGGAGCTTTTCTCTCTCTCGCTAGTCTCTAGCATTGTGCTGCCATCAAATCAGATCTTTCCCTGCCACTTACAGCATCCGTCTCCAAAGCCAAGTGCACAAAGCTTCCCGTTCCCAGGTGTAAGGCAAAGTGTGCGCTGATGGTCTCGATCTTATCTCTCCATTCCGCAGTTTGGCTCGTCCTTCGCTACCTTCCGCCCTGCTCTCTCTCATACTGGCTCCATCAGGCCTCTCTCTGTCATACTTCCTGCGTCCTCACCCTCTAACCGCTCCCCTGGATCCAACACACCCTCTCCCACATCAAAGGTTCCTTGCTGGAAGGTTTGTCTCCATTGGCAGTTCTCATTTCCTTTGTGATTATTTCCACCTGTGTGTGTGCGTTAAATGATTATGTTCGACACCTGTGGCCTTCTGTTTGGAGTCCATTCTGCTTAACCTCATTCATTACGCCATTTTGCTTTTTAACACACCTTTTCTGTTGGCTGAATCAGTCCTGGTTTCAAATCTTCCTGTCGCTGGAGATTTGCCAAACCGAGCGGGCCACGGAAGGTAACCGTGAGAAGCCATTGAGAACTTACAAAGCAAACAGAGATTGGCTTTAACCAAATAAAAAGGCGCCGATTAATGGACACTCAAACTGCTGGATTCTGGGCTGGTGTTTTCTCGCTCGAGACCTTTGCATGGCTGCTTGGAGTTGCTCTGAGCTAACCATGTCTACTTTCTCAGGACTGGTCAAAGGTAGGAACCAGCGAGCAACCACTGGTCAGCACTCTTCAGAGGAGAAAAGAGCCTCTGGACCGGCTGCGGGAGGCAGAGACCTCTCCTCATTCGCAAGGCTACTCTGGGATGCATCCAGAAGACCCCCAGAGGCCAAGGATGACCCCTGCTACTATAGCTGCAAAGGTACGTCTAAAGCGGAACATCTGAACGTGGTACATCTGCTAATCCAATGGTTTGGCGACAGCATGGTGAGGAAGTGTCTCCAGCCGCCAGTGATCTGGCCATGGTGTTGACGCGAGGCTTGAGCATGGAGCAGCAGAAGAGCAGCCGAGACTCGCTTCAGTACTCCAGTGGGTACAGCACTCAGACCACCACTCCATCCTGCTCAGAAGATACCATCCCCTCACAGGGTAATGCGTTCAAAAAGCGCTTCATGTCTAATAGGACCATAGGCGGTGATGATAGAGTAGACGTTAGAAAACAGCAACGTGGAAGTTTGTGTTGCGTTCACGTTAGACGATGGATCGATCACATTCTCACCAGCCAATCAGAGTAAGTGCCTTGTGAAAGTAGTGCCAAAAGTCAAAACGGCAAAAACTGAAGCGCATGAAAAAATTGGAAACGGAAAACAGTTTTGAACGAAAATGTGAAGAAAAAAAAGGGGAAAAAACAAAATGAAAATGTGACGCATTTTTGTTTGTTTCTTGAAAATATATATGTGTTATCTATAGGATTAATCTGATTCTATCAGAATCAGAATATGCGCGGAATGCACAAATTCAATTTGCGTATATTTTCGCCAGGGTCAATTTGAGAGGTCACAAATAAGCCAATCAGTGTTGGTGGGAGGGTCGGCAGTGAGGAAGTAATGAATGCAGTGTGTGAACGTTGAGGGGAACGTTGAGTGAACGTAGATGATCATTTCTTTTCAGGTAGATTTTGTGTTACTCAGAACAAACTTAACAAAACTCGATGCACTAGACGTCACTGCGCATTCACTCACAAGCCTTGTCCCATTGATATGATTGTCAGGTTAATTGTTCTTGCGAATTGATCAAAAATTTTCCTCACAACTGAATTTGCAAAATGTAACAGATTTGAAAAAATGTGGGTATTCGAATTCGGCAAGGTATTACAGTACTTCCTGTCCCTGGAAACTGAACCCATCACTCTACTCTACATATTAGTTTGCATTTTTTATTAACTGTTTGATGGATTGGACTGTTCTTTGCCCCACCAGGCTCAGATTGTGACGGCTACTCAGTGAACGGCGACACGGAAGCTGATGGCCAAGCTGAATTCGACAAGTCCTCGACAATTCCGCGCCACAGTAACATTGCTCAGAACTACCGGCGCATGATACAGACTAAGCGCCCTGCCAGCACTGCAGGTCTGCCCAGCGGAGTCTCCGCTTTGGGTGGGCCACCGGGTGGAGGTGGTGGGGGAGGCATCCCCGGGACTGCCACCATCCGTCGAACCCCTTCAACCAAGCCCGGGGTGAGGCGCACCCTCTCCAGCGCTGGGCCCATTCCTATACGCCCACCTATTGTGCCAGTCAAGACCCCCACCGTGCCTGACTCACCCGGCGGGTACACTGGTCCCCCCGGTCGCGTGGGCAGTGAAGAATGTGTCTTTTATCTTCAAGATGATGCCTCCCCCGGGGCACTGGAATATGTGAAAGCCTCTCCCAAGCGGTTGAGCCTACCCAACACAGCCTGGGCTTCTGGGGGCGTGGGTGGTCTTGAGATGAGTGTGTATGGTCACCCGGGTGAAGAAGACCATCAACTGGCAGCCAACCGCCATAGCCTAGTGGAGAAGATCGGAGAGTTGGTGGCCAGTGCTCATGCCTTAGGAGAAGGTCAATTCCCGTTTCCTTCTCTACCCAACCAGCCGCCTCCAGGCGCCGACCCCCTCGCTGACCAAGACGAGACCCTGGAGGACGAGGACATGCTGGTGTCTATTCGCCGGGGGGTGCGACTGCGCAAAACCGTCTCCAACGACCGCTCCGCACCCCGGATTTTGTGATGGCACAAAACGTAGTGAAGAAGCTGAGAACCTGACTCTTTAGAAAATGAGCTGAAAAAGAGAATTAAAAAATATCAATGTTTAAAGTTGTTAGAGAAAATACATGATGGGAAAAAAAAAAAGAATTGTATAACAGCCGGCTCAGGCCATTATAACTCTTAGCGTGTTCAAACGCATGTTTGTCTTATTAACACGCTCATCACCGCGGGATGGTTGGACTGTAATGAGACAATTAACTACTGAATGAACAAGGGACCAGGATTTATTCCAATCGGCCCTCGGAAAATCAAAGCCCTCGCCAATTCTTCGGGCCCCAGGAGTCCGTGCTGGAGAAGCTCAGTCAAATTCAGGGGTACGCAGAGGCTTTTTACCCTGATCTCTGCCCTCTACAACATTCTGTTTCACCCCATCCTCACCTTCTGGAGACATAGTGGACGTGCAGGCTGGAGGTGAGGAGGCTCTGCTGCAGGTCAGCTTGTGGTGGTGTAGAGGAGGAGATCCTCGTTTTGTTAGGTTGTCTTCTGTTGTCTTGTTCCTTTTATTTATGATCAGCGTCTGGTTGACGTCTTTGGGTTGGGGCGTGAAAACCAACATGGAGCAATAATGCTTGTTTTCGTTTTGTAATTTTTTGGAGGGACATATTGAAGATTGGCTTTTCGTAGAGCTGTTTTTGTGATGATGGGAGTCTTCAGAGCTTGTGAGGATAATGGGTATGGACGAGCACTTTTACAGTGTAGTTTTGACCACTAGTTGTCACTGTGGCCACACTGTGTGTGGTGAATGCTGTGAGGCGACGCGGGACTGCGATGAAGGAGAATAAAGAGCGAGATGGGATGTGATGAGGAGATGGAAACAAGACGAGTGATATGGAGCTGATTGATACCTTTTAATTCCTTTTCCAAATTGAGCTTTTAAAATGAGTTTTCTGAAATGGTTTATTTATTTTCGTCTGTTAGCAAGCCTCAGGCCGCAGTCCCATGATAAATCTGTAGGAGATTGAGCTAAGATGAAGGCGCGCACACTCGGCTGGCAAACTTGGGGATGTAAAATAAAGTTCTGCAGAGGGAAGAAGGGATGGAAAGGAGGTGGAGAGAATGAACTCATCCAGTTGTTTGGTGAAAGCATTCCACTGCCTTTTATAGATGGTAGCGCTATAAATGCCTGTGAAATAAAAGGCCATCGGCATTGCATCGTGCACAGGACGCCAGTTCCGTGCAACGTCCCAAAACAAAGCCACGCTTTGTGATTTTGGGGGCTGTGGAAGTGACGTAGCAGGTGATATCATAGTGTTAGTTGTGTAGCGTCTGTTTGTGAGTGACTTTCTGTTCTCCGAGACTCCCTGTGACCCCTGCAGTCATCAATAGTGCTGTCACGTCAAAAAAAAAAGTAAAAGCCACAACAATCGTCAGACACTTACTTTTGTCGATGACTTTTGGTTGTTTTGCAATTTTTCTTTTTGCATAAATAGAGCACTCTGTTTTAGGAATGCCTGTAGCGTGATTACAAAAAAAAGCAAGTCTGATTGCGTGTAAGTGTGCTAGTTTTGGAACATTGACGCTTCTCCGAGGCACATGACATAAGTTCAAGACCCACACTGCCAGCCAATGAAAGTATCCATAACTTTCTATTATATACGTATATACATACACAGTGGACTCCTGCTTCATGGCGAATTGAATTTTACTGCTTCCAATTATGGATATTTTCCCGAATATTTCCCATTTAGGAGACTTACGTTCTGAACAAGGGTTATTCTCAATCATCACTCGCTTTCTGTCTTAAAATTTCACTTTGTCTATCTATATTCTGCTAAAGTGACTTTTTTTAAGCTTAACAAGTTGTTTCGTTTTTCAATTTCTAATAATAATAATAATTCATTAATTTTAAGAGTCTCCTTCACATTTTTTCAGTCACAATGTATTTAAAGAGTATGAGACAAAGACTGTAGTTTCAATGTTTTGCGCAAATTCGTTTTTTCACTTTGTAAAGTGCTACAAAACGGCAAACCTTTTCACCAGCTACAAAATTACACGTAATTACAAAAACAGTTTTAAGTGTTTACCGCAATAAAGAAGAGTGTACTGTGTATTTATATACATATATATATATATATATATATAAAATATATATAATGAGGTGTACATACCTCTACCTGTCTCTCATCGCATTGCAGAATGGGTTTGCTGCCGAAACAGTGACTAAACATAAAACCATTTATTCCATCATGTTTCATATGCCATAGTTTCATTTGCTGCTTCAAAAGTGTCAGTCTTAAAAAAACGCAGCTTTAAGACACGAAGGACGTAGATGCTCGATTGTGATGGGAAGAGTGGATATAAAGTGATGAACGAAGGCTGATAAAGCCGGTAGAGAATAACTGCGGAGAGAATCAAGTAAGCGAGATGTGTGAACGCAGGGTCGGTTTTCATCGTTGTTGGGCTCGATATCGAGCTTGAAATGTGAAGAAACAGTTTGACGTGTTTTTAAAGGCAAAGTAAAAGTCCTGCTGTCACCCCCGAGCACCAATCGAAGGTCAATCAACACTGCGTTTTTTCATTTTGACCATCACATTCTTCTCACAATGGCTTGTTGTGCACCAAAGTTCCGCTTTCACACTGCAGGAGCAAAGTGCGGAAAGGAAAATGGTTCAGACTATTGGCTTTGGTGGCACCTTTGATTGGTTTTTCTCAGCGTTACCTTAAAAAGACAACTCCTTGATTTAGTGAAAGCTCGACGTGGAAAAAGGAATCTCAAAGAGAAGAATGAGGTTAGAAGTAGCACATCGCAAAGGTCCTTCAGATCTGCCTTATGCGTCTGGGTTGCCAAATCAGAGTCAACTTCTCTGTAAACCTCTGTGAAGAACCGTTTGAGCAACTCACATCGGACAACTTTACAGCTCTTGAGTAAAACGTTTGCCTTATGCTGCTTTCTGCCTATAAATCACAAAGCCTTTCGTCTACCATTCCATTTTCTTCTCCATTGCCTTTCATCCGACTCCAGACCTCATGCTCATTTCGTGTGGGTGACAAAGGGACGGATTTGTTATTTCGAGCCAAAAAACACACACGCGTGTTCGTATGTCCCGACACCTGGACTCAAAGCGGAGTTCATCCATACCACCAGACGTTGTAGGATCTGCATAAGAGAGGAAGACATGGCAACCGGGCGTCATGGAAACAAAGCCGTTGTGGGCCTGAATGCTCTTCCGAGTGCACGGCCCCATTTCCTCTGACTCGCAGCCAGTCTGTATTATAATATCGGAGGAAATGACGTCCGTCTGCTCTTTGTCCTCTCTCATCCCTTCTTTCCTGCTTCCGCTACAGGTGCTGGTGTCTCGCCCTCCTGCCTTTTCCGTTTCGCTTCGGCTTTAATTTATTGTGCTGTTCTCCTGAGGCTAACTTGCCGCTGTCGCTGATAACATCCTTTCCTTTTAGTAATATTTATCCTTCTAATTTTGTTAAGTTTAGTCACAGCTTATGTAACAAAACACACTGTGATGATTCCAGTATTAATAAAAGTTGTACTGAAACTGTGAGATGGATTTCATCTGTTGTCGTGTCTGTAAACATGGACGGAGCGACTGCTTTTTCGTTCTGTCGTGGAGTTTTTCTTTTAGTTACAAAAGAATCGTTCCGGATTATTATTATTATTATTATTATTATTATTATTATTATTATTATTATTATCATGTTTCTCGGGAAATAAGCTGCACTAGGGTTTCTGTTGTGTCTTTTTTTTGCATTTTTAAGGCCTGTTTTTTTGTTTGTGTGTTTTTAAAGAATCATTCAGTTATAAAATCTAATCTTATTTAAGCTTTTAATCATCAACCAATTAGATTGAAAATGTTACGATGTTATTTGTGTTAAAAAAAAGTTATGTATTGATTTATACCTATACTTATTTACTAATTTACTTCGAAAGGAACTATGCCACTGACAAAAAGCAGAATAATAATATTAATAAAAATGACAATAAACCTTTATTAGATCTTTAGATAGATTTAATAGATATTTTATTGTTGAAAATCATGTTTCTTCTTTTGGGCTCAAACACGTAATCATTAAAGACAGCATCATTTTTGACATCATTCATAACTACATTGCTCATGATTAGTTATTTCATGTTAATATTATTATTTAAAATTAGTTATGTTAAATTCATCGGCCATGGGTGGAGTCAGTTGTTATGTTGTTCCACTGTATTTACAGTAAAATCAGCATTTTCATTCATAAATTACTTTGTTTGTGATGATCTTGTTTATGTATGTCTCATTCATAACAATGATTATTCATGATGACAACTTTGTTTAAAATCCTGATTTATTATGATTTATTATCCAATTATGGGTGGAGTCTGTTTAGTTGTTTTTTTTCTTTATTTAATCACATGTAAAGCAGCTGGTCTTTCATAAACAAGATCATTCAAAAACAACATAATTTATGACACATCCTCATTCATAAACACAATGATCACCATGATCATAATTCATGACCACTTCACAAATCTGAACCTTTCTATGTTTTTCTTTTTTTTTTATCGATGTTTACATTTGCTTACATATGAGTTAAATTCAGTAAATACCATATTATAATATTAGTAATATAGGAAAATCCATGAAGACACAAATAGATGGAAAGATTGAAAATAAAAACACAATACTTCTATTCAAAATGTTATTATATAAATATTATCAAAAAAGTAAAACAACGGCACACACGTATTAAAACACGTCTGTATAGAAAAGTACAGCAAGCTCAACTTATATTCTTCAGAGTTATCGTTTTACAGCTTGTTGTGATATTTCACAGAGAAAATTAATAATTAACAAAGGAGTTCTAATTAAATCTCTCAGTTGGTCTCTAAGCAGCAATCTTGCGTTCATCATCTTAACACTCTGAAGTGCGAGACGAGACGGAGAGATTAGTCATTTCTGCTCCATCTTTGTGTTATTTACTGAAGAAACCCCTGAAGATGATCCCCGTTGTTTAATGGACGTCTCTTCAATAAGAGTCGAGAAGTTTCAGCCTAAAATAATAATAAAGCACAAAAAAAGCACGGCTTAATTAGGACGACTTCTGCGCTCGCCATCTCTCTGGTGCCTCCTTAAACCTCTCAAATGCAACTTTAATTAAAAATAAATAGGCCACTATTATTTCATGAAATCTGAAGATTTTCAGTGGGACAATGAAGAGATTAGAGAGTTTAGAATGGGAAAAAACCAGGACATTTTGCAATTTAACTAACAGCAAACAGGAAGTCCTTGTCAAAACCTCTGCGGTAAGAGACTACAGAAGAAAAAAGCCTATAGATATAACAAAGTGATTATCACTTTCAGTGTTGATATAAAACAATTTGTATGAAATAGATAAGTCAGGGTTCCTGACTCCTCATGATTCACCCGCCCCCTTAAAAAAGTGGGAGGGACTCAGAAAAGAGGCCTGTGCACATATCAACTGATCTTATTGGTTCAAGCCTAGTTGAGTCAAATTCAAAGACCGATTGGTTGTTTTTGTGCGTTTCAGTTTTAAACTTCTGCTCTTTGTGTATGTTTCCCACAGGTTTACTGGTTTCGTGTGAATTTAAGACACCACATCTCTTTATCTGGACAAAATTCCAAAGATTGAATCCATTCCATTGAGTTCCACAAAAATGCAAATTCAATTTGCAAGCATCAGGGGGAGGGGCTACTATTACCAGACTGGGAGCAGTGATGTCACTTTCAACACACCCAAATAGTAGATTTAAATCACTTTTGATTTAAAAAGTGGGCTGTAGACCCTCCCACTGACACTGATTGGCTGACCTTGAGAAATGACCTCACAAATTGAATTTGCATTCACGTTTTGTCTGTTTTTGCCCGTCCGAGCAAACTTGCGTTGGCGTTAGAATGTTCGCACACGTGGCTTGGACGCCACATCGAAAACTCAAGTGCGAAAGCAAATTACACAAATTTGATCCAGATTGTCTTTGAAATTCAAATCGTCTCATATTTTCATCCTATAAACAAAATACGAAAAGAGGGAATGAAAATAATAACAAAAATAATATTCAAAATGTTATTATATTATATAAATATTATCAAAAAAGTAAAACAACCGCACATACGTATTAAAACACGTGTGTACCACGCAAGTCGTGCCTCGGGTTTGGACGACAACTTTCCATGACACAGAAACGAATAAAGAGATTTAGAAAATAAACGAATAGTCCTAAAGTTGGTCGTAATATTCAATATTTATTCACTAAAGAGAAACTATTCCATGCGAAAAGAATTACACAGTTTTTCTTCAAACCAGCCAGGGCTTTGTATCGTCTTTGCTTTTAATCTTTATTTTATAGAAATTCTTTTTCAATATTTGACAGGAAACTTTCAACCAAGTTTCATTTACTTGAGTACAAATAGGGATGTTGAATGGGGTTTTGTTCTTTAGAACCTTTTTCATATAAAACCATTATGTAACCATTTGTCCAGATGATTTCATACAAAAAGCCTTTAAACGACTGTAAATGATGACGGACGCTCCGTTCCATTCCATCCAACAAACTTCTTTGACTTTTAAATTCATAATACATATCCAGTGCCAGAATTATTTATTCTATTGCGGTGACTCAGAAAGTTAATAAACGAGATAAGAGTCTAAGATGTTCTCCGGATAAAACCCACACACTGCATGTGTCTAACAGTGTGAAGATAAGAAAGTGAATATTGGGAGCGTGTGAACGAAAGAATAAAAGAAGAGCTCAAGCTCAACAACCTGCCAGTGCTCTTTATAAAAAGCAGCCATCTTTCGCAAGCCTATAAACGCCTTTCACTGCTCTGTACAACTTGTTTTATGGCGTTTTAGACAGTTGGCCCTCTTCTGTGCCTGACAAAAAAAAATTTGTCAGATAACACTGAGTTTCAATTATAGTGACGCAGATGACAGAGTCTGATTGTGGCCGCGATAGGCCGAGTTTGACATGTTGAACTGAGATGACAGGAAGACATGTATAAATGTATAACATTTGGTGCCCAGATTACAAAAAAAAAGTCGGGAAAGGTTTGATGAGGACATCTGTGAAGATAAAAGGCCGCTTTAGGGGAGAATGTATAGATACTTGACTATGCAAAGACCACCAAAACCAGAGCACATGTGGACACCAGATCTTTAAAAGCTGTTTTTTCATCATCGTCTTCATCTTGCTGCTCTTACATCAGCTTCTTGATTTCAGACTTTTCTTCTCTTTTCCCTTTACTCGCGGCAGGAAGTCGTCTGTACAGGCGAGATTCATCTATAGACAAATTGAGATTCACCATCGGTGGAACATCAGCTGCGCGTTCTCTTAAAGATAACTAAGCAGGTGAAGAGCAGAACGCTACTGTAGGTGTGATAGAATGCATCTGCAAGCCAAAATTGTTGAGCTTATAAATGTGTGTGATGTGGATTTGCTTGAGACTTAAGATCTTAAGATAGATTTAACTTCATGTTTGTAGTGTCAGTTCAGAATCTTGCTGCTTATTTTTTATTATGGCAACCACATATAAAACAAACATTGTTATGGGCATGTTCCCTTAAAACAGTAATTTTTACTAACAGTTATTGTACCTTAGTTACTTAGTGAGTGTTGTGTCACATGACTGTTGTGTGTCCTGATTGTTGGGTCACATGACTTGTGTCTCATGACTGTTTTGTCACAGGACTGTTGTGTGTCCTGACTGTTGTGTCACAAGACTGTTGTGTGTCCTGACTGTTGTGTCACATAACTGTTGTGTGTCACGACTGTTGTGTCACAAGACTGTTGTGTGTCCTGACTGTTGTGTCACATAACTGTTGTGTGTCACGACTGTCGTGTCACTTGACTGTCTCATGACTGATGTGTGTCATGACTGTTGTTAGTCACTTGGCTGTTGTATGTCATGACTGTTGTGTCTCATGACTGTCGTGTCACATGACTGTTGCATGTTATGACTGTTATATATAGTGACTGTTTCGCGTCATGACTCGTGATTGACTGACTCGCGTCATGACGTGATTGTTCTGTCTCATTATTGTTGTGTCACCTGACTGTTGTGTGTTGTGACTGCTGTGTGTCTTTACTGTTTCAAGGCCATGACTGGTTTTCAAAGTGACTGTTACCTGTGTGTCACATGACTGCTGGGTCTTGCCGGTCATTAGTGCGTGTCATGTCATGTCATGACTGTAGTATGTTTTATGGCCATTGTGTAGTATGACTGTTGCAATATTAATAATGTTGTGTCACATAAGTGTTGTTTGTCCTGAATGACGAAGGTGTTCGTGTTTTTGCGTGTGTTTTTGCGTGTCATGACTATGACTGTAGTATGAGTGTCATTACTGTTGTGTCACATGACTGTTGCGTGTCATGACTGATGTGCTACATGACTATTGTGCGCTACGACTGTTGCGTGCCACGACTGTGTCACATGACTGTTGTGTGTCATGACTGCTGTGTGTCATTACCAGTTGCGAGACCTTGACTGGTTTATAACGTGACTGTTACTAATCGTGACTGGCATGTCAACGTCTCTTTTTTTTTCTTCTTAAAACAGCGCACAACACACCAATATAAATGGTTTTAATTTCCTCATCTCACACAAAACTATCAACCTGTTTGTTTGCCTGGCGTTTCTTCCACTCAGATCATGTCCTCGCTCTCATTCTGTGCATCAGAGCTGTCTCTGTCATTGCCAGATAAACAGTATGGCTTGCCTTCACACCAGCACACCAGTGCCCAGCCGACCAGTTCTAATTAATAGTGGCTAATGAGAAACAATATTAGCATATCAATACTCCCTTCGTGTCTGCTCTTTCCAAGCGTGGACAACACAAGCTCACGTCTAGCATAAGAAAAGTCATACGGTTGATACCGCCCATAAATGCCATTAATTAAACAAGTTCTCAACCTCTTCGTCTCCGTCTTCCCCTCTTTCCCGTTTTTAATAGCGCTCATTAAGTTTGCTATTCTTTTTGCGTGTCACACGGAAAGAAGAGAGAATGTGCACGGCTGCATTTTTTTGTCTCCATTCTCTCGGTTGCTGAAAAGAAAATGGAAATCGATGAAGTTTTTGTGTTGCAGAATCTCACGTCAATAAATTGCGGCTGAAATGTATATACTGGTTTCAGTTGGACCGCACGTGGTCATTTATTCCGCTTGCGTGTTTTTCAGGAGGGCTCAGGTTGGCAATTTTTTCGGTTGAGAATTTGGTGGTTTTGTATTTAAACTCGTCCTTTTAAATATTGCTTTACAACTAACATAGACAAAATACAGTACTTCAAACTGACCTATTGTAGACCCTGCGTATTCTCAGGAGTTTATCACATTTTTTTTACATTTTCATGGTGCATAACTATTTAGTTTGGTGAATGCTCCCCGTCTCACGCCGAATAACATCCGTCGACCTTCTCCATCATCCTAATACTTACAATTATCTGAAGAATGAAAGGACTAGAGAGAAGCAGCCAGTGTCATTCATTTCCTCTCATTCATTGTGGCGTCCTTCCTTCACTGAGTTATACCGCACTTTCCATTCCACTGCTGAATGAAAATTGTGTCTCAGGAACAAGCTAAAAACAAGATCTCATTACTGATGGATAAAATGAAATAATAAATGCGGCATGAGGATGGCGTGAATGATGAAAGTGTGATAAAATAAGGAAAAATGTGTAAAAAATCATGTTGAAGAATCAGAAAGCAATAGATTGATGAGCAGCCAGTATGGAATATAATTAAAATAAAAAACTTGGGGTTCAAATGATCAGTACAGCAAGTGCCGTCGAAGTGGAAAGTCAATACAAAAAAACGATATATTTTCAAAAATTGACCATTATTGAACTCAAGATGGCGCTACAAACTCGTTTTCCTAATAATTACTATACAAATCAAATGGGAGAGCTGAAAGACTCCGATTGTTGACAAATCATAAGATGTGGCCACAGACATCTTGATCAATCACCAACCACCGCTGGATTGAATGACTGGTATTGCGGAAATGTTTACCGAATTGTACAATGTGTTTGCCCAGACAGCCAATCGAAAAATAAAACAGGGCCCAAATTTAAATAAAAAAAGTTGTGCCCAATTGGTAAGAGAGCTGGACTTCTAACCCAAAGATCGAGGGTTTGACCCAATAAGGATTCAATAAGGATCGTACTTTGTCATCCTGTCTTCGATTTTTTCATACAATCATGGAACAAAGTCTCAAGTTGCACATTACAATTTATGAGAGAAAAGAAATTAATAATAATAAATCCTAACAAATACATGAGTGTGTCCAGCTCCTGCGGGCTTGTGACAATATCAAGGTAACAGTAGTGAATAATGATCACCAATATCGGGTCCAGGTTTTTTCGGTATCTGGGTTGAAGTAAAAAGCCTCAGTCAATCTACGAAATAAATATTTTTTAACCGCATCGACTGATGAGAGTAGTATGATTGACGATGAAAAGGATCATTCCGGCATTCAGAATATGCATATTACAGCAGATAATCACACATTTACAGAAAATTAATCTCGCTGGGAAACGTCTGAAAAGTGTGGGAGGATGATGTATGGCTTGAACAATTAAAACAGGCATTTGGATGAATTTAAAACAGGGTTTTCTGGAAAAAAAAAAACACATTCCGGTGTCACGAGATGGGAGTAAATTGGGTCTTGTGAACCCGACTGAGGTGATGTGACCTTTTCTTGTCATCAAACACTCGCTCTGCCTTTTGAACACGCGTAGTTAGACATGTTAACGCGGGATTTAGCACGTCACCATGGTGAAAGAATTCCTTCTCTGTCATGTTCAAGAGCTGGGATTTCTGATGGAACCGGCAGGAGGGCAGCTGGAAGATTCTCGGCGCTAAGAGGAAAAAAACTACAATTTTCTCTTTTAATGGCATGTTTTTCCAATTAGCATTTTGTCATATGTATTTGTAATTAGCAACAATTAACTCAGACACTGTAGAAGGCGGCAATGTCTGATTGAAACGATTATTGTTATTGCAGGATTATAAATTATACGTGTGGCCCGATGTATTGGGCTGATATTTAAGTGAATACTGTGTTAATTCCATTATTGACAACAATACATCTTATTTTATACCATATAACATATTTACATAGCATATAGGTGGAATGTGTTTAACATTACCACTAAATAAAAGAACAAATAAAAATGAAATTAAATGAAAATATCTACTTGTTTCATTTAATTTTGTATTTACTGAAAAACCTGAGTTACATTTATTCATGTTATGTTGGTATGAATAACAATGTTGAATCTTTAATGTTTATTAATGTGTTTGTAAGAAACATTTTATTGGTTATTTTGTCTGTCTTCTGTTTCCATAAGAAATCTGATTGGTTAGTAAATTATGTCATTCAAACGGGACTAGATTGGCGGAGAGCGAATGAGGGGCGTGGCCAGAACGGAGATCGCATTCTGGAGGAAGAAGGATGGAGTGAATAGAAGAAGGGACAATTTTTTTTCTGACCTCCCTCCCATTCCAAAAACCCACACTCCAGAGCAGAGGGGGCGGTAATGCACCAGAAGTTGGATGCCAACCACCGTTAAACAAAAGAAGGAGAAGAAGAGGGGAGAAAGAAAGTAGGTAAAGTTAGGTAACTAGACCCAAAGAAGGTGAAAATGAGGTAGAAAGAGACCCGTGGAGCTTCGACAAACACTGAATGTATTGTTAGACGTGTCGGTTTTGCCGTGGGATACCGGTAAAGTTTTACAATCAGTCAGTTAACTTAAAGTAGTTACACCGAGTTTGCGGCCGCCATTTTGAATCTGTGACGGACATGCGCGGGAGTTTCGAACGGAGACTGAAGAAGAGTGTGAGAAGTGGAGTCTCGCTATCCACCAACAACATGGAGGACATCCAGAGTCAACGGTGCGGGTTTCCGGGAAGAGGACGCCACAGCTTCAGTCTCAAAGTGAGGAAAACACATTGCGTCGGTCTCAAAGCGTCAGTACAGGCCTGCAACTTGCGTTTGGGAGGTTGTGAGTAGATCTGGTATATAGTATATTTATATTTTTTGAGGACATCTAAGTTGGTTTTACCAGTTGTAATTGTGAAAGTTTTGGTGGATGATTATTGTTTTAACTTTGTATAAAGGTTTTTAATTTACAGTTTGGAGAATTTCTGCTATCTTTGTTATTTTTTTTTAATAACGATTTATTTTATTTAATGAATAAATTTAAACCAATGTGGGCTTCATACGCGTTTCCGATAATCAGTTGATATTTTAATAATTTGTGTCTTTTTGTGTGTGTGTTGAGCAAAAAGTGTGAGGTGATCGGTGCTGGAATTAACAACCTCCTAGATTAAATCAATATTTCTATAATTAATGATAATTTGATATTTTATTCAATTGATGTGTTTGCATTTTTATCCGCCAGATCAGACAGTTTATTCTCATCACAATCGAAACATATTTGCAACATAAGCATCTTCTTACTTTCTTGGTGTTCTGACTTTCCATAAATCTAAACTTCTGGATAAATACTTCTCTTAATAGCACTTGTTTTATTTCTTTCAACAAACCTTACTTGTGCCTCCTTTACTTGAATAATAGATAAACAGAATAGAATGTTAAATATTATTTCTTAATGTAGTACAGTATATCCTCAGTAGGCGGTGCTATGATGAGTTGGAGCTTCTAAAATTGTAAAAGTGGGTGTTTATGTTGGCTTAAATGTGGTAGTATCTACTAAATAAAACCTACATAAGTCATTAAAATTTGCTTAAATAAAATAACAACAATGCATGGCACAATGTTACTGCCGTTACTCTCATGTATTATTTATGGAAAATTAATTTCAAGTCCTTGTCGGTCTTTAAAATTCCCCTATTGGGGGCCTCAATAATTTCTGCAGGTTTTAACTATTCATGCATATCGCAAGCATATATATAATTTTTTAAACATTTTTTGGGTGAGATTTCAGTCATTTAAATTCACAGAAAACGTTTGAAGAAGAAGCAGAAGAAGAAGAAAAAAAAAGGAGTGAGATAAATGTTTTCCCCTGTGCCTGAAACATCACTTTCATCCACCTGCAGGCCAGCGCTAGTCGCGCGCAGCTTTACGCTAGTCAATAATGTATTACTACGGAGAGTAATAGAGCTGGAATATGGAACGTGCCCAACACATCTCCGTCGCGTTTGACGTCCTGGTGCAATGGCAAATCCATCGGTCACGGTTTTCAGAGGTCGTCTTCTCCAAACAGTCTTGCTCTTCATAAATTCAATCAATCGTAGGCACAACATGCATTTTTCACGGCGGACTGCTTGAAGGTTGAGAGCTACAAACAATCACGCGAAAACTTTCCCCGCAGGTTCATGTTCTGCTGATTTACTCTGGATCATGAGAACCAGGGAATTACACGTCATCAGGCCTGATCAGACAAAAGCTTTCAATAGTTTTCAGGAGCCAATCGGTCTCTCGAACTTCATTTCCCATGATCCTTGTGTTTGCCAGCCTCCTTTGGTGCCATGTGATTTATTATTTCAGCTTCCTGTTTAAACGCTGTGTATTCATACCTTCCGGTTATTTCTTTCACGCCTTTATTTCATGTGAAATGGTGGATCATTTTTAAACTTTTAATTTGAATTCTAAAGTTTTCAATGGATACCTGGAAATTATATGGCCATATCTATAAGAATATGCAAATGAAACAAGCTAATAATACCTGTTGCGTAACAGCGCCCCCTAGAAAACAAGGCTGGTTTGACACGAATATTTATTTCCTACCAATGTTACCATAAGTAAAAATAAAACAATACAAAGTTGTTATTGAGGCCAGTGTAACATACAAAAAATAATAATTACACACAGAGAATTATGTAATTAGATGTACTTGCTACAAACTTTGCTAACTTTTAATTGAATATTGATGCTCTGCTCACCATCGCCCCCTATAAGACCGAGCTGGTATAACACTCAAACAATGTTACAGAACACAAGTTAGAGAAGAAAATACACGAAGACAATTTTTAAGAAAAACATGTTTATAAGAAAAACAGAAAAAGAGGATTAGCTTATTCAGTTTCCACTGTGGCATGTAAGATCCGGGAAGCTTTTCTCGAGCAGCTCGAGTTAATTTCTTTCTCTAAAAGAGTAAAACTCATGGTGCCAGGAGGATAGTAAGGAGGCGCTTTTTATTTGTCGCGGCTTATGATATTCCTGTGACGCTGATAACGCAGAGCTGTAATGAAATCAGCCAGTTATTTTGCTATGACATGATGGCATTTTATTTCCTTACAAAGGCAAACAAACAGACGAACGATTACTGGCGCAAGATAAATGATGCATTGTGTTTTAGTTCCATTCCACTAGTTTGACAGCTCGTAATTAATTGCACTTATTTCTCAAAAATCTTAGTTTTGCTGGAAATTTCAGTTTCATATAAGCAAAAGCAGATCATTTGTGTTTCCATCACTTCATTTTTTTTCTTGTTTTATTCAAAATTGTCCATCATACAAAAGTATTTAATATCAGGATGTTTAACTTGATAAAAAGGAGACTTAAAATTGCAGATTAAATAAATTGTTTCATTCATGGACTGGTACATGGACTACATTTCCCATGAGCCTTTGTTTGATTGTTGCCACCTGTTCCTCATCTGTCTGTGTCTTCACCTGTGCCATTGTTCTCTGTCTGTCATTAACGTTGCACATCTTCATGTTCCTGATTTTCTGTGTGAGTAGATGTGAGTACATTTTCCCGTATTTTTATCTACAGTATTTTTTTTACAGCATCTGTTCAGTGTTGTTCAAAAACTCTGTTTTTATTGGACTAGACATGGTAGTAAATTACTTTTTTGTATATGTGTCCACTTCTTCATAGTCCTGTAATACTTTTACCAATTTGAAATAAGTGAAATTAATTTGACTATAAAACTTTTATTATAAAAAATGATGAAAGAGATGAATTAAATATTATTGTTTTAATCTAATATTTATGAATATAATAAATGTAAATAAATATTGTATTATAAAAATATAACAATAAACCAAATATAGTATTGCTATACTAATACTAATATTTGTATGCTAGAAGGACCCAATTGCGAATTGAGGGGTGAGCATGTTCTCTCCGGATTTCTACCCAGTGTGATTGAAAGTGTGAATGTGTGTCTGTGTGCTCCAATTTGTGATTGGTTGGCTGCTAATCAAGAATGTCTGTCCTGCTCAAAGATGTGGAGAACGGCTCCCCGTGACCCAGAAATGGAAAAAGCAGTAGAACATGGCTGTATGGATTGATGGAAATTACTGTGGTAAATGTTGGTTTTTAGCCAAAACTGTTCCTGCATTAGACAATATCATTGCATCAGTGTTACATTTTTTTTTTTTATTAAAATGTCTTGTTTTTTCCCCACATTGCTCTTGCAACATGATTATATTTTTCTTCATTACTGTTAACTTTTCATCCATGTTTGTCATCATTTCTCCTTGTTTTCTTTTTCAACTTACTATTTGCATCCAGTTTTTCTTCTAAGTCTGGTTTTTCGTCTTCCAAATGCTTCCCTCACACCTTTCTGATCTTCATCCTCCTCATCGCGTCGTCTCGCTCCGTAAGCCCCCTGCTCGGCACGCACCAGCCCAGCTCATCTTCTTAATCTTCTTACACAATTTGCATTTTCCTCTATAATTTTATGCGCCTGCAGTCAATATTTTTTCCCCTCTCCTTCTCCCAGGTTGCATTTAAATAATACAAATCTGTTCTATATTTGTCAATTGTGTGATGATCTTACATTTATGAATGTAATTGAATACGTTCCAGCCCTTGGAAGCTGCTGCCAGAGGCCTTGAAAATACCAGAGAAGCATCTGGAGCCCCACTTTATAGATCCAGATTCTAATCATAATGAAAGACGCTTGCCTTGTTCTTGCCCTGGAGGCTCCGTTCCTCAAACCGTCTGACCAGTAGATAGTGAAGCAAAGATGTGTGTCACGTTTCAAAGAGCGGCTGCTTTAAAAAAACATCTCAGAAGAGCATTTCAAAGTAGCCGATAAGAATAGCAAACCACGGATTGTCAGCCGATGTTTAAAAAAATAATATCTGAATGGCTCATTTTTGTCTGTGTGCACTTGTACGGTTGAGACCATTCAGGGTTAGAATCTTGATGTTTGACATGGACTGAAATGCTCAAGCCGATTGCTATAGGAGCAACAGTTGGGTGTAATCAACCTTAATGAAAGTACATCTCTGTAGAGAAGCTCTAGTGTAGAAATAAGGGTGTATTCAGGTTCAAGATTGATCCAGAGATGATTGGATCTGTCACCTAGGCGTTGCAAGTTCGAATCCCTGTCTGATGGGTTTCACGACTTAAGGCTTGCCCACTGCTCCGCGTTTGTGTGCGTGAAACTTCACTGAATGCGAAGCACAATTTTGATACGGTTTTGATACAAACTTGCCAAATTTCACATTTTAGTCAAGCGTTTAAAGTGCAAGTTCTCCTTTTTTCAGGTATCAATCCCCAACTCCTGTTTACAAGTTCAAGTTCAGTGCATTTGTAAAGCCCTTTGCACAGTTACAACCGTCTCAAAGCACATGCATTTATGACTAACTACATTTGATACATTACACATCTTTCGGGTTGAATTCCATTAAAACCATTGTAAAATTCCTTCAAGCAAACATAACAGCTCTTTTTCAATAACATACCACTTAAACTAAATCCAAAACGAACAAAACCTGTTCAAATAATTTCTAACCTATTTGCATTTTAACATCAAATAAAACTATTTACATCCAAAACTGTCTTTTACAAAATGCTGGGGTGTAAATTAGATGGACATTCGAGTCTAAATTGTATAAACCCTAGACTCAAGTTATCCTAACAAAAGTTGGCCCCGCCTTCAGGCTTAGAGCTGGCCAACCAATCACAAAGCAGGTCACACAGACACATGTTCAGACTCCTATTAACACTTACTACAAACAAACTTTTCCAAACTCATGATTATGGACTGCTGGAGGAAACCCTTAGTAAAATTTGTAAAATACTGTAACTCTAGTGTTTTCATGTGAGCTGTTGGAACCCTGTGTCTACGTGGAGTTTAATTTAATTTTTCTTTTAATTTGCCATTGCCATTTAAAATGCCATTAATATATATATTTTTTTACTTTATTCAATACGCATGTGCATATGAATGAGCAGTATGGTAAAAAACCATTAAACAGAATACAAATAAACAATCCAATTTTAAATGTATACAAATGTACACCATATATCATACTCGGCATATTATGTATGTAAATTTGTTAAAAACGCACGGTATTGCGTCTAAAGTAACTCACCAAGCGTCTGCGTGTGCCAAGATCTTTTCATGCTGTGCGGCAAACCCGAAGTGAGACGCAAATATATTAACAGTGTCCTCCACCATTTCAAAACATTAACAGAACTTTTCCATATGATTGAAAACACAATATAACATGACAAACTTTGTGCAAGGTAAAAATTCTTCAAAACTGAAAGTCCACAAATCAAAACTAAAACATTGCCACAAAACCAGCACTGTAACTTTTTTCACGTTTTAGTATTAAGCAGGTATTAATTACAACTGTATAAATGTGGCCTTCTAATAGAGGTGGCCTTCTAATTATCAACCCTTCCGTGATGGTGTCCTTCTTCTAGAGGTGGCCTCGTATTAGAGGTTTTAGGGAAATTTGATTTGACTCAACTTGTCTTTTTAAGTTTAGTAAACTTTTCCGATAATCTCAGAGAAGCTTGGCAGATGGTCGCAATAAAAGCGCTTTAAAGGCAAAGCAAAACAGACAAAGTTGCATCTTGTGATGAACAATGCATGTGGCCTATATGGAAACCATCCCTGGCATTGTCCTTGAACAATACACATGCGGATCTTTCATCAGTTCGCTCGTGTTTACCGCAAGGGTCTTTTTTTTTTATTTTGTCCATACTTTCATCTTTCCGCAGATTTTGATGTTCTGCTCAGTTTTACAGCCTGTTGGTCTGGATTACTCCTGATGCCTTGTTTTCTTTCTTTGATGTTGCAGGGCCCTTCTGGAACCGCAAGAAAACAAACAAAAAAAAAATCTGAGCGTTCATATCAATACACTGGCGTAGTCTTCACACACTCTGCTGGCAATCCATATTGCATTGATTCTCTATGACTCTTCACACTTGTTAGAGGCTGGTGAAGTGAAGGTCCTCTGCAGTGAAAGATTCTCTCATCCGATGGCCTCTCCAGTGGATCAGAATTCTCACTGAGTATGGCACGTCTGTCTGCTTTACGGCTTAATATTTCACGGTAAGGGAGAGTGGGCATCAAAGAATGCGCAAGTCTGCACTTTAGAGCAATGTCAATCACTGTTGTGAAGAGTTTATTCCTTCGTTAGTTGTGCGTAAGAAGTTCCCAAATCTTTCTCCTACCGTAGTTTGACCTTTGTGTAGTCTTTACTCCCTGCTTGTGGTGGCTGCTGTAACATGTAGATTTCACATTGGGCCAAAAAATAATTTGTCTTCTTCTTCTTCCCTTTGTTCTTCTACTTCCCATTGTTCTTTTGTTTTTGTTCTTGTTCTTTTTCTTCTTCCTGTTGTTCCTCTTGTTGTTCTTCTTCCCGTTGTTGTTCTTATTCTTCCTGTTGTTGTTCTTCTTGTTCTTTCCGTTGTTGTTGTTGTTGTTGTTCTTCTTCTTCTTCTTCTTTCCGTTGTTGTTCTTCTTCTTCCTGTTGTTCTTCTTTTTCTTGTTTTTCTTCCCATTGTTCTTTTTTTTCTTCTTCCCGTTGTTCTTTTTCTTCTTCTTCTTCTTCCCGTTGTTCTTGTTCTTCTTCCTTTTCTTCCCTCTTCTTCATCTTCTTCTTCCCGTTGTTCTTTTTCTTCTTCTTCTTCTTCCCGTTGTTCTTGTTCTTCTTCCTTTTCTTCCCTCTTCTTCAACTTCTTCTTCCCGTTGTTCTTCTTGTTTTTCTTCTTCTTCTTCTTCTTCTTCTTCTTCCCCCCTCTTCTTCTTCTTCCCTCTTCTTCTTCTTCTTCTTCTTCTTCTTCCCTCTTCTTCTTCTTCTTATTCTTCCTTCTTCTTCTTCTTCTTCTTTCTTCTTCTTCTTCTTCTTCTTCTTCTTCCCTCTTCTTCTTCTTCTTCCCTCTTCTTCTTCTTCTTCCCTCTTCTTCTTCTTCCCGTTGTTCTTCTTTTGGAGAACGAATGGAGGTTAAGTATAAAGGCTGATGTAGTATTTAAGCCCAACTTCACTACTTGGATTTCAAAGCGGTTAATTTGTGTCACTGCGGGAAGATCTTGGTTGCTCATCCTTTCCTTGACAAACCCAAAGCCTTCAGTGATTTGCATGCTGACTCCAAAAGTCAAGATGGTCCACAGGCAGAGCGACGAACAGCCAGGAAGAAGGTGCAGAAAGCGGTGGGATTCTTTTGATTCAGAGTGGGCCTGATTTGGCTGGGTGAAGTGTGAGAGCCGTAAGAGGATTGCAACGGTTTCCTGCTGGCCAGCTTTAATTATCACAGAGCAAAAAATGTCTACAGCCACAGATTATGCCGGGATAAAATGACAAGTACTCAGTCCTTCTAGGCAGACAAGATAACCCACGGGACACTGTACTTGTGTGAGTAAGAGTCCTAGGATATCATAGGTAGGTAGGTAGAAGTATATACTTTATTTATCCCAGAAGAAAATTCTCCAAAAACAGAGACATGCGTGTTTTAAAGTTCTGAGCATTTGTAAGGTGCATTTCACAGTTTTAACTGTCTCAAAGCGCACGTGTGAATACGTAAGAGAATTGTTGCTTTTTATTCATGTAATTTTCTGGTTGTTACGTAAATGGCTGTGATTATCACTAAGACTATGACAAGACAAAGACAAAAACCAAGACGTACATTTTTGTACATGTTATTGTCAGTTATTTGTACACCAGGGATCACCATCCTTTTTGAAACTGAAAGCTACTTCCTGGCTGATAATAAAGTGCAAAGACCTACCAGTTTGATACATACTTCTGAAATTGTCAATTTGCTCAATTTAACTTAAATTACATGTTGTTATTCATAATTGATGGTATGTAGGACACTGATTATGTTAATGATTTCTCATAAAAATATCAACAATGTAAAAAGATAGGTATATAAGGATATAAAGGTATATAAAGGATAGGATTAGGTTTCTGTGCTGACACGAAAACTCACTACGGCAGCTGAACAATTCAATTTGCGTGAATTAGGCTGATCGCGAAATCCTGGATGGACTGATAAGTGTGTTATTTGAGCTAACTTTAGAACAGACTCACGTGGTCCTTACGGGCGACCTGATGCCCGCGGGCACTCTGTTGGCGACCCCTGCTGTACACTCTCCTTTATAATTGAAAGTCTTCTTATCTACCTGATGGACTTTTCCAGTGAAGAAGTTGTACTCTGACCATCCAACCGTACATCTGACCAACTCTTCTTCTGAGCCGGATTCAAACCAGCGACCTGAGATTGTAAGAGGTGTGCCCCTGGATAGACCCTGTAGGGCAGGGGTCGTGAACCACTGACTCACAAGTCATATATGGCTCTTTTGGTGGCTTCATATGGCTCTTAGACAAAGCTTTAAAAATACATAAACGTAAAACGTTCTCCGGTATTTCAATTCATTAATTTCCTGGTTACGGGCACTGGAGCCAATCACAGCTGTCCTCCGGACAACACCATGTTTCTATTGGATAATGCTTAACGTTGTTGTGACGTCAGGACGTTAACTTTCCAGCCTTTCTTTTTAATATTCAGTAGTTCGCTAGCAAAAGCGGAAACCCTCAAGACAATGGCTATTTAACAGAGTAATTTTCCTTTGTGGAGAGAGCATCTTCTCTATGGAATCAGATTTTAAAAAATCATATGTAAATGATTAAAAACTAAAATAATTCTAAGCGTTTTTGTTTCGTTTTTATTTCCCACTTTCTCAACTATCAAAACTTTTTTCTGGTCTTCACGTTTGTTTTTGTCAGAATTAAAAGTTGAAAACGAGCCACACGAGTATGAAGACATTTTACGTATAATAACAGCGTTATCAAAACGAGTTGAAAGACTTGTTGTCTTGCATTTCATATTGGTTTTACAAATATGCATAGATTGACTTGTATTTCGTTTTGAACTAGTATGGCTCTTTTGGACAACATTTTTACCAATATGCCGTGTTTATGGCTCTCAGCCAAAAAGGTTCCCGACCCCTGCTGAAGGGTGTCCTCGTACTCTAAACACAGAGCTAACCTGAAGTCGAACGACGAGAAGTGATGCAAAAAGGTGCATGATTTATTGCCTTCTCTTTGACAACATGATGGTTGGATAAAACTGTCAAAACACAGCACAGAGGATGACATCTTTTTCTACCGCAGTTAATGTCTTGGGCGGATGAGATGATATCGCCATCTGCAGGATGCTGAAGGTACTCATTTTTATGAGCTAAATCAATACTTAAGTACTATGGTACTCAGGTACTCTTTACACCTCTGAAGCATCTGATACCCTCTAGTTTATGAAATTGCCAAATAAAGCAGGAAGAAAACCTTGATCCTAGAACTTTAACAAAAATGTTGAGCACACTAAATACTAAGTGTACATTTTTGCCTAACATCTTGCTTTAAACATTGTAAATGTAAGCTTACTAAAACTAAGCAGTGAAAAATTGCCCTAAAGGCAATGCAGTCTTCAAACCTGCCTGTTCCATATCTCCGCTGTTCCCTGTTTGATTTAGACCAAAATTTGTTTGCTTCCTTTCATACATGTGTGGGTCTGTGTGAGAGTGCGCACATTGCCCCAGGCCGGATAATTCTAGAAAATGCCAGTGAACCTTGTAAGAGGTGCTGCTGTAATCCGACTTGTGCGGACGCAACCAAGCCGAAAGAAAAGCGATCTATCGGACTGCTGCACTGACCTGAAATCAGGAACTAGACTTAACTGGCAAGCAGACTCTGACTTTTCCCTTATGAAGTGATGCACATAAATCATCTGTGCATGGTTGACTTTATTGTTTCAAAATGACAGGAAGCTCCACTGGTAAAGAGCTCTATGATGGTGACAACGGATTCGCCAAGGTTAACATTCCGACGCAGAATCCAAGAACAAATGAGCTCTTTTGTATGACAGGAACAAACGAGACGCACGTGTTGGCGGTCTGATGCGTTGAAGTCGGTAGGGTTAAACCGTGATTGTGAAAGAGTTTAACCATAATGAATAAAACCAACTTGGGAATAGAGTGGAAAAGCAGCGAATGGAGAGTAAAAAGTTCAGCCCAACCCGCACGGGTGGAAAACACTGACTAAGCAAACTACATTAGACTGCCTGTTATTGATTTATTATTAAAGTGTCTGTTGTGAAAAATTACAGCGCTTCTACCTACAGAACCCTCGACTGTTGCCAAAAAATAAAATTCAATTTGTGCAATTTAGCCGCAATTAAAGTAGGCGCGAAATAAATAACTAAACAAGAACCGCCGAACTTTGCTCGAACGAAAGGGAAATTCGGTTCTCGTGCAATTATTCTCCTTCCCAATCAGGGTAATTTGCTGACACCCGACTCTTGTTAAACACGGAAATCCAGACCGATTTCCACGCACAAACCCTCATCGCATCGAACACGGTCTTAATTAAAACTGGAACGCAGGAATAGGTGCGGATTTTTCGTTGGGAGTGTTGGAGTGGAGACTAATTGGAGTTTTAATTGAGAAGCAAATCGCTCAATTACAATCGGATCGTCTCGTCTCAGGCTTGGACGAGTAGACGAGGTGCTACTCTCCCTTCTGCGGATCAGAGCTGGTGTCTGGAGGAAACGGGAAGCACCTGTGAACAGGATGAGGAGTTCTTCTATTCTGAAACTGACGGGTGTGTTTTGATAGAAGTGAAGTTCCATGTTTGTGAATGGATTTCGGTGGCTGTCATGATGTTTGAAGCAATTACGGGATGTGTTAGGAGAGCTGTCCCTCGGTAGCTGAGTGTACTTTAGTGCGTAAGGAACTGTTTGGGCTTGTGTTGGTGCATTCGGGGTTGTCTTTGAGCCGAATCCTTTAAAGAGGCCATGGGGATAGGGACCTGCTTTGATCACGCTCGACGGAGGCTGCTGGCACTGCACACTGCTGAGTTTTTGTTTCCAACTTGCAAGAGGAAATCTCGGAGAATCTCTCTCACTCTATTTGCCTTTCCAGTCTTTGGGAGCGAATGCGGAAATGTAATTGAATCCCATTTCTATTTCAAAGGGCTTATTACAATTTTCACAGCAGGTTCTTATTAATCTCATAATGTAAAAATGCACTGCAGTGGCCAGATTGTGGATTGTGCAGAGTTGGCTTGAAGGCTGTTGTGTTGGTGGAAATAGTGTTGGGTTGCTTCTTATTTGTCGTAAAAAGGCTATTTCACATGTGACTTCTCTCCGTTTTATGATCCTTGTTAAGAGCGTGGTGGTCAACTTTTCCTGTCCACTCCCACCCAGTGAAGCAGCAAGACCGCCAACCGTAACAATGCCAATGGATGAAGGGATTTCATCTGAGGTGTGAATGAAGATGAGAGGAGTTCCAAAGTGGAGCGCATTGGTCATTTTCCAGAAGTGTACCCGAAAGCCTTACTTGAGTAAAAGTACGGATACCTTACTGTAAAAAATTTTCAATTTCATGTCAATTCCAAGAAGACTTGAGTAAAAATCGAAAAGTGTCCAATTTGAAAAGAACTTGAGTATTTAAGTCGTAACGAATATAGGCTAAAAAACACCATAAAATGTGTAAAACAAGAAACTGTATTTTTTATGGTTTATATATGATTATAAACCCTATAGATTAGAAAATTAGAACCCATAAAATTCTACATTATAATATAGAAGCGAATTGCAACACCTTATTGTTTCCCAATGGGTGAACATAATAGATTAAAAAATATATATAAATAGCATCCAGTACCTTCAGCTTCCTGCAGATGGCAATTATGGCTCATCTGCCAAAGAAATGAACCATCACGTAAAATAAAAATGTAACAAGTAACGTTAAGAGTCCATTACTAAGTAAACGTTGCTTATTTTTGATACTCAGTACAAAGCAAAAATACTCAAGTAAAGTAACATTTATTCAAGTACTTTACAAAACGGTGTTCTAGTTAGTAGGTAAGAAATGTGTGTCATATATAATGAAGTGGAATGTTACTTTCTTCTTTTGTGTCACATTGGTAAACATTGGTAAATTGCAAAAGTCGCAAAATTCCCAACTTCTATTCACCCAGCCAAATAATGTCAAGAGCCAATTAAACTTGAACTGGTCTCCAACAGGTCCTCCTTTATAACCACTACTCCACCATGTGAAAAATATGGAAATAATGAGCGTAGTGCACAGACTGAAGTTAGTGGTGACTCTTTCACTCCCGAGTGTCCAAACAGTATAAAAGTTTTCATAGATTTATAAAGATAACACACTTATAAATAAACAAAATATCTTAATTATTCATGATCAGTATTGTTGTTGTGTAAGAACCCCTCAGTGGTGAGGAAACGGACCTTCATCTGTGGTTGTATAGGGGAAAATAAACTTGACGGACCGCAGGCTACACCGAGGGAGACGCTTCTCCTGTGGCTATACTCTGTTTGCGCTGTTGCAAAGATTGTGATGAATGTATTTTTCAGTGACACTTTTTGACCGAAAAAAAAAACCAACTCGACAATTTATTAAAAAAAACTACAATCCCACCATCTGTAGGCAAAACAAACATGTAATATTGCTAGAGATGGAATAAACAAGGAATGCCAATGCTGTGGTAATCTCATAGATGATACGCATTTTGTATTTTAAGTTATTTTATACCATACAAAATTTTTATCAAAAGTTTATTTAAAATTAAAAATCAAAACCTTTACCCAAAAAACTCACATACAATCTGTGAAATAGTGATGGGAAGTCCGGATCTTTTCAAAGCATCGTCTCTTTTGGCTCTTCTGGCTCAAAACCGGCTCTTAAACAACTCCATCATTCTTTCCTACCCATCATATAAACTATGCCCATGCATACTATTACGAGTGTAATAGTAATTTACGCTCTAACCAAATATATCTGAGTATTGTTAAGGTATTGCAACAATTTCTAACTCTGGTAGGGCAGATTTATCGGCGTGACCGCTAAAAAGACAGAACATGGCGTGATTTTCACAAAAGGAATCTCTCGGCATGAGTCTAGTCTTTCTCTGACATGATTAGTCGAATCATGTGCCCATAATAATAGTCCCGCTCTTCTGTGTACGGAGCTGACCAAGATCCACTGAAGAATCGGCTCTCCTCTTTCAGGCATCGGCTCTTATCCAAAAACATTTCCCGCAATTCCATTAGACTATGGTAACCGTGGCAGTTTTTACACAGTTTTGTTATTTTTCTTTATTCACTTGGACAGTTTGATCCTTCATTAATGCAGTTATGTGTGTTTTCATAAGCTGACAAAATTTATGTTAGATCAGTTAAAACTGTGAAAAGCGCCCTACTATTATATAATAATAATATTATTATTATTATTATTATTATTATTATTATTATTATTATTATCAACAACGCAACTGCAATGGTGACTTGAATAAGTTAAAATAATTAATGGGTTACATATTATATTTAATGTTAATGATTAGTTACCTTTATTTTACATTTATAAGTTACCTTCGGCCCTTTTGAGGACAGACACGATCAGCAAAATCTCTCACACCATTACTGAGATTTTAATCCATGCTTTTATCACGACTCGTTTAGATTATTATCATGTATATCGTTTATTACACTTTATACTGGGCTGAGTCAGAACTTTCACTTTTTCAGTCACTTTCTCGGCTGCAACTTGTGCAAAATGCTGCTGCCCGGCTTTTAACTGGCACTAAACGAGACCACATCACTCCAACTTTAGCAGCACTTCATTGGCTACCGGTTTCTTTTTTCATTTTACAGTTGATTGTAAAATAGTTTTATTTGCTTTTAAGTGTCTGAATGGTCTTGCGCTGAAATATTTGTCTGACCTACTCCAGCCTTACACCCCATCACGCTGTCTTAGGTCAGCAGACAACCGACTTCTAGTCATCCCGAAGACTAGGAGGGACCAAAATAGAGGGGACGGAGCTTTCTCTGTTGTTGGCCCAATATTGTGGAACGAGTTGCCGGCAAACATTAGGCCCGCAGACTCTCTTCCAGCTTTTAAATCTCCTTTAAAAACACACTTTTCTCCTTGGCGTTTAAACCCGGTATGTGTTGTTGAGTTTTACTGTTTTTTATTGTCTTACCTGTGTTTTATATCTGTTTTATAACAAATTGTTGTTCTAAGTTTGACTGTTGTGTGTACAGCACTTTGGCCAAGTCTGATGTTGAAATTAAGGTGCTTGATAAAGTTGAGTTGAGTTGAGTTGATGTGGACCGCGGTGAAAATGAGTAAAGCTACTCACTACAATTCCCATGTTTCTCCTTGACCGTCAGTTTAATTATGTTCAGCTGTGTCTCGTCTTCCTAATTAGTTACTCTAATTAGTTAGCAATTAGCTCTTTTCCATTTCTTCTCATTCATTTCTAAATTGTGAAGGCAGATGAAGTAAAAAATATGGACAGGCTGTAAGACAGATGAAGTAAGGGGTGTACCAGAGAGATGACAAAGGAAATGAGTAAAGGAAAAGGCCTGAAACGGGCCTGTCAGGGGCGATTCCGGGGTGGCATGGGTAATGATGGCCTCGGGCTGGTGGCAGTGACTAAAGAATGAGGGAACTTGAGAATTTGACAAGGCCAAGAACTCCTGAATGCAAACGCTCTTGGTGCTTGGCTAATTGGCTAAAACCTCACAATAGGTATTCACCAGAGGAAGTCGCCCTCAGATTCTATGGGCAGAATCTGAGAAAGACGAGCAGTTTACATCCTGTTAATGCGCCTGACTGACAAACTTCAAAATTGACTCAAATGAATCGCCGGCACGAACAGTACCCAACTCCCAGGGACTTTAGTTCAGACTGCTCAGGCTTCAATGTCATTTATGGAACAAATGGGATCGGCTGAATCATATTTTGTTTTCCAATCTGTTCATTATAATCTCTTTTCGTGATGGCACTAACATTTGTGTGTATTTTCTTGTTCTAATAATAATAATTTTGTAATTTGTGCATAAAACTGTAAAAAAAATTAAAATTGTTCATTGAAATTATTAAATCTTTAAATAATAACTAACTAAAATTATAGCTTTTTAATATATATTTAATATGTGTGTGTGTGTGTGTGTGTGTGTGTGTGTGTGTGTAAAGATATATATATATATATACACATATATACATACGTACGTACTCACACACAATTTAGATTAAATTAGATACACAAATGTCATTAGACACATTCTGGCTGACTTCTAGAAACGATTTTAGTTATCATATTTTTAGTAAAAAGTAGTAACAAATGTATGTGTATTGTAGCGATGTAATGTAACATAATAAATAAACACGTGTGTATGTATATATGTACTTACATATAAGTTAGAGTATATGTGTATAAATAAACAAAACCTGATTTAACTTTTAAACCAATTTTAAAATCCAAGAAAAATGAGCAAAAATAGAACAGTTCAAAATGTGACCAATCAGATCAGCAGTTCAGAATATGTACTTTTGAAGACATATATCTCCTGAGATGACAACCTATATGAGTCTGTCCTTTAATATGTTTATTCCACTGGTGCGCAGTGTCTGTAGGGATTATTTCAGCTTCTTCAGCTCCTTATTTATTCATCAGCCTTTAATTTAAATCTGTGGATCAGCCGTTGCAAAGAGAGTAGACTTCCAACCATAAGCTGATTGATGTGCACATTCACAATCTCAGCATATGCTCTTCTGCGTTTGAGTCGGAAAAAACGAGCTGTACATGCTGGATTCTGATATAATAATAATAATCTTATACAATAAGTTATTAGAAAAAAAATGGCTCGTGGGTAATAATAGCAGACAAGCAAGGTCACGGACCGACATAGCCAGCAGATCTCATTAACAAAAAAAATATTCATAAATTTTATGCTTTCAACAAATTAATTGAATTATTGTTACTCTTTGCACCAACTTCACGTTGCTTTGCAATCGAGCCCTGAGCTTTAATGTTGCTGACATCAGATCTGACTGATCTACAGGAAATTATTCCTCATTCCAGATGAAGATTAACATAAGCCTGTGTTATAAAATACTATAGGTTATGTTATTTCCTCCCAGCTAAATCAATCTTTGCCATTCTTTTGAGATTGTTTTATAGTTATATATAGTATATTGAGATATTGTATACTTATGTACTGTATAAGTCTATTAGAAATAGAGATATTCAAATTATGCTCAACACATTTTTTGCAAAACAGAATCTGAATTGTAATATTTAATTGAATTTAATTACAATCTAAAAATGCATCAATTTTCAGATCCTCTTTTCCATTTCTGGGTCACAGGGAACTGAAGCCAATGCCATTATTTCTGGGCCTAAAGGCAGGACACGCCCTGTATTGGTGACCAACCAATCACAGAGCAGGACTTTAAGAGACTTTCATTCTTCTGAATGTATTGTTTACTTTGAGAAGAAATAGAATACTCGGGAAACCAACGCCAGCAAACTCCAAATTTTTCAATATATTTTTTTTATTTTCTAACATGTCACAGTGTTTCATACAAACGACACATTATATTTTAGTTTTGTTGTTCAAAAAATGCTTCAATATTAAAGTTTATCATTCAAGCGCTACTTTACACTCACACACACACACACACACACACACACACACACACACACACACACACACACACACACACACACACATATGTATATTATAGTCCTATATTACAGTCTGATGGACTGCACTTGCTCCCCAGAAGCTAAATTTAACATGCTAGGTGAAGCACTATCTGTAAATAGCTTTTTCAGTCTTTAAGAGTTTTGTTTTAAATATATGAGATAACGGTGTCGAGTGAAACCGGCTACAGATACAATCATCATCAACCGCGCCGAGAGACTAAAACATCATAAATCAGGCTCCGGCGAGCTCGCTAAAGGATTGACGAGTGCGCTACCAACAGTCGATGCCACTTCTGATGAAAATCTTCTTGGAATTGAAAGCAGTCATTTTGTTTCTTGAAAAGTTTTTTCTTTTTAAACATGAATTGTGTTGTTTTCATCAAAAGTTGTTCGGCAAAACAGTGTTAGCTTTTAGCATAATGCTCATATTTGTGGAACAAAAATTACATTTGTTCTGTTCAAACACTTCTAAATTGTTTTTTTTTAGACTTTATTGATGATTTAAAATGCTGAAATACAAACCATATACATATTATTTTCTAAAGATTATTTGTGCTGTAGGTACATCAGATATGAACATCTTCAGCCAGATGGCTTTTATTTAATTATTATTTTTAATACACAAACTACACATTAATATATTTACATTACGTAATATAAATGAAGAAATTAAGTGAATGTAGCACGTGGTTTAAATTATAACTTTATAGAAGTAGAGTTACTGAGATCAGTGACGAAAACTAATTTACTGAATTGTTTACTTAACTTGTTATAAGAATTACTCATACTCTGATCATACTGCATCATAAAATTTGCAAAAACTATTTTCATTTTTGAAAATTAATAATTTTGAATAACCTAATGTTTTTTCACATTAAGGTATTTTGAAATGAAAGTCTAAAATTCAGTTTTTATCCAGGCCAGAATTTATTACATAATGATGAACATGTGATTTTTGTAATATTTTTAAATTATATTGTTGTTTTTAAAATATTGTTTATTTTGCCTTATTTTAATTTCTCTGTACAATTTTTGCGATGAGAGGTCTGGCTCCACTTGAATATGGATATTTTAACAAAACAAAAAGTCTATTGTAAATGTACAGTATATATTTCTGTCAGAATCTATATGTTTTATGACTCACCATTTGAATGTAAATGGGTAGAAAGATCCGGAACAAGTAGAGCCTGGTATTGAGCCTCGTGTCAGGGACGGCATGAATTATTGCTGACGTCTAGTTTTCTCTTTGTCTGCTCAGTCTGTCCCTGGAAGTATCCAATTGACTTGTCTTGATGGCTTCTGTGAGACTTCTTTGTTTGCGCCTCTCGCTTTATCTTTTAGGAACTAGTCAGACTGAGAAAAAAGGATATTAGAACATGTGTTTCTGTGTCCTCGATTCTTGACTTGCTCTCGAGAGAAGCTGAAACTTAATCACGGCACCTTATCTTTGCTACTCTCCATTCTGACCTATAGTAATGTCTTTCACGATCCACAGCATTAACAGTAAACTTAGTATAACTAATTACCGGTAACTCATTTTAATCTCTCAGACACATTTACCCAGACTTCACAATACGTATTGTAACATAAAAATTGTGAACACACACACACACACACACACACAATTGCCGTTATAATTTTAATGTAACTAACAAATGGTAAAAATAACATTTGTGACAAACTTACCACGACACAATTTGTAACAATCTTACTCAACACAATTTGTAACAATGCAGTGATAGCAATATTTGTAACAAAGTAACCAGAACATAATTTGTTACAATGTAACTTCATTACAATTTGTAACAATGTAACCTCTACAAAGACAATGTCATTGTTTCAACATTTGTAATCCAATGATCACAATATTGATTGTAACAACGTGATCATAATATTTATAACAAAGAAATCACAGCGCAAATTGTAATGATGTAACTGCAACACAATTTGTGTCAAAAGTAATCCAAACATAATTTGTAACAATGTAATCTTTACGAACATTGGAACAATGTACAGAAATTGTATCAACATTTGTATATTCACTATGTAGTTTGTAACAGTGTAACTTCAGCACAACAAAGTATTCGTAACAGACTTTGTGTATTTATTTACATGACATGTTAGCAATTATTAATATGTAGTTGTAAACACTCCAATTAATTGTTATAATTAAACTTTTTATGAATGAAACATGAATCAATTCTGCTGTCAATTCAGCAATTCTGCTGTCTGTTTGCACACATTTCCTTTTAGCAATGTTTAGTTTTAGCATTTAGCATTAGCTTTAGCATTTAGCATGACGTTGAGTTTATTTGTCTGTTAAACTTCTGAAGCTGCACTTTCACATTTAAAAAATGTTTGTCAACCGAACAAGGTAGGAGCAAGTGATGGATGGTCAGGCCAAATGTTATGAGTTGTTATTGATTTTCTTCTTCTGTTGAGGCTTCTGTAGAAGATCTCCGGCGAGACAGATGAGCTGCACACTCATGCCATTACTCTGGCACAGCAACACATCTCATTTCCCTAGCTGTGCCAGTCAAAGGCTTTTTCATGACTATCCCCATGTTTCTCTGCTTTTTATCTCAGATCATTTGATGGCCCTAAATTATTCCCTCTATTGAAATCCTGCCAGTTCCATCTCACGTTGTATGAAACATGCGTTGAACTAGAAGCCATCGGTTTTGCAGGAAGAGGTTAAAACGACATAATTTGGGCAGATTAGAGATAATATTAATATGCATTTATTAATACGCTCATCTGCATCCATTGTGATGTTCTGATGCATTTCATAGACTCTCTTTTCTAGAATTCTCTTTGTTTCCAGCTTTTGTTTTGTTGCTTTTAGAGTTAGCAAATGGAATTCTGGCCTAGTAATTGCAATCGAATTCCTATTGCCCGACAAACATTAGAAGAAAAAGATTCTATAGTTGCTCTGAAGGCCAAGTGTAAATGATGGATTGAAGAAAATTCTAAGAAGGTTTCATTTATTAATTGACAAGCTCGGAAAAGCAGTTAAAGCATAAATCTCTGTGTCTGCATCTGCCTTCATATCAACAATTACCTTACTTAAAAACAAGAAATGTTCTCTCTCTCTCTCCCTCCTTTGTTGTCTCTCTATCTCTCTCACACTGTCTGTCTCTCTCTTTCTCTCTCTCACTCTTTCCATGCCCTCCCTCTCTCTCTGTCTCTCTTTTCCTCTCTCCATCTCTCTCTTTTTTATGGTTTCTCTTTCTTTCACTGTCTCTCTCTCCTTTCTCCGTCTCTCTCTTTTTTTCTCTGTTTTCTCTCGGTCTGTCTGTCCGTCTTTCTCTCGCTCTCTATCTCTCTTTCTTCCTCCATTCCCTTTTTCTTTCTCTTTCTCTCTGTGTCTTCACTTTCACTGTTTGTCTCACTTGCTTTCTTTCCTTCTATGTCCTCTCTTTCTCTCACTCTGAGTCAGTCTCTCTCTCTCTCTCTCTCTCTCTCTCTCTCTCTCTCTCTCTCTGCATCCATGTCCACTCTCTCTTTATCTCTCTATCTCTCTCACACTGTCTGTCTCTCTCCTTCTCTCTCTCTCCTTCTCTCTCTCTATTCCCAATTTCCAGACTCTTAAGCAGCTCCAGCCAGTCGTTCTATCTATCTTCTCTAGAACAACAGACATTTGTTTGGTTTAGGCCACGAAAAACTGCATCAGACCGAAACAAATGGACCAGTTTCGGATTTCGAAAGGCGAATTTGTAAAAGCATCGTTGACGTCTAAACCTTCACACGTGGACCAGAGTTTATCTCAGTGCGTGTCAATGTGTCAAGCTGAATTCTTCTTTACGTCGTAGTTGGTCGTTAAGCGATGTAAAGGATGCAACACGGGACTTAATATGCATTTTGAGAAAGTTTGTGGACTTGAATCGGAGGCAGTGATTGGATTCCCTTTCAACTTTCCTCAAAAATAATGAGTTTTGAAGCATCCTCATCTTCAAGCACTTCACCTGAACGAATCAAACACTTGTTGCCTTTGTGATTGCAGGTACATATCAAAGCCCCTCACTTCTGTCTGTGTACCGCCGCTCAATGTTTTAATCAATACACGGGGACAATCAATGAAGCTGTAGACTTTGAAGAGAGAAATCTGTGAAATGAAAAGCTTTACATCATTCTAGATACGTTTCTTGAGACAAGCAGACTGACGTAAACATCCCTTTGTCTTTGTCGGCATCGATCTCTGTGGCCATATTTAATTATGTATTTATTGATTTTAAATTTATTAAAATGATGGAAAAGTTAACAAATATTTTTACAAATATTTTTTTTATTGTTTTCAACGCTTTCTCCTTTTCTGGGTGACGGTGGGCTAGAGCCAATCTAGAAACTTTAGGCTTGAAGGCGGGGCATAAGCTATGGATTGATGGCCAACCAATCACGAAGCAGGACACACATTCACTCCATTTTCCTGATTTCAATTCTCTTGTTTTTTTGGGATTAAACCAGAGAACCGGAAGAAACCCACAAACTTGGAGAGAACATTCTTACACTCAGAAATACAGAGCGGGACTCAAACTCGAGTACAGTATATTATACAGAAGCATATTATGCAAATTAAGCTTGGCCGAAAACAGCTCATGATTTACTTTTTAGAGAAAAAAAATTATATTCCTTTTGAATAAATAATACTTAATGGGCTATGATAAAAATGAAGTCGTATGCTCTTCAGTCTAGTTTGCAAATACCAATCAAACTTTTAAAAGGTTCTTGTTTTAATTTTTTTTTTTTTCCATTTGTTGGAGTTTTTGATGAAGTTTTCAATGAGGTCATGATCCCAAGAGAATTTAGATAATGTTTGCTTTCAGAAGATCTCAACAACACAATTCCGGGTTCGTATTTTCTGTGATTTTTTTATTTATTTATTTTTTTTTACTTATGATAATTATTTTCTTTATTTTATTATCAA
>CM051504.1:5750036-5806631 GCA_028031935.1 Paedocypris micromegethes
ATATATATATATATATATATATATAAAAGTTTTTTTTTGTGATTCTGTTGATTTGCAATTGTCAATAAAACGCAGCAGTTTTGCAATGATTCATAATTTGTAATTTAATCAGTAACTAAATTGCAGAAAAGGCCATTTTAAACAGGAAATTAGAATGACTCCAATTACCTTTATTGCACGTTCAAATTATTATTAGTTTGCATGTTTTTTTTAATAATTATTTTAGGTAGGGAATGTAAGGTGTGTCTAAAATCTTTTTTACTCTAATTACCATATGTCATTTAGAATTAAATGGGGGATTTTGGGAAATTAATAAATGAATACATTTTTTGAAAATGTTTTTTTTTTTTGTGATTTGTAAATGATGTCATCTAATATAGTCTTACTTATGGTACAACTAATATCCATCTTGGAAAAAAAATCACAATTGCTGCAAATTTCTAAAAGTTATAGGAATAAAATAGTGAAATGCTGAAAGGACTACTTTTTATTCCCAATTTTAACTGCGAAGCGATATCACATCACCATCTACTAGGGGTGTGACGAGATCTCGTGCAATCCAATGCTTCTCGCGAGATCCAATTGAATCTCGTGATATCGCGAGAATTTGGCGCCATTTTTGAAATATTTGCAATACCGTGAATACCGTGATAATTAATGGATTTGATATTTATACAAGTATATAAACCCTTAATACAGTATAACCCATTACAAGTTGTAACTTACAACCATCAATGACGGCACGGACATTGCTAATCGAACACAGAAAGCAGTGTAACAGACTGAATTAATCGATCACACCCGCGACGCGCATATGCGCTGCTCCGTTTTCTGCGCTGTGCCTTTAAGAGAACGTATGACGCGCGCGAGAAAATCTGCTTGTTTTATTTTGAACAAAGTCTGTTTTCGGTTGGAAATCATGGTTTCACGTAAAAAAAGAAAAGAAATCGGCAAGAAAAGCGACGAATACCAGAAACAAAGCTAAAGTAGGAAGCCGCTCTCCCTCTCCCTCCCTCTCTCTGTCCTGCTCTCACTCTCCCTCCCGCTTCTCTGTCCTGCTCTCTCTCTCTCTCTCCCTCCCTCTCTGTCTCTCTGCTCTCTTCTCTCTCTACTCTCTCTCTCTCTCTCTCTCTCTCTCTCTCTCTCTCTCTCTCTCTCTTCTCTCTCTCTCTCCTCTCTCTCTCTCTCTCTCTCTCTCCTCTCTCAGTCTCTCTGTCTCTCTCTCTCTTTTCTCTCTATAATTGACTGGCCAGTGACACTTTCAATACATTTGTTTTTTAGAGCTAAAATTAACACAGTGAATTTAATCATAATGAAGTAGATTGATGTTGAGTTGAACTTGATGCCAAAATGATTCTACCATTCTTTACAATTTACTGGAAGACTTGTCTTTGTTTATAAATAGTGTTTAATGTCTGCGCTTGATGGATTTTCTATACTATTGACAGTTAAAACATTTTGTGAAATTACTTGCCTGGCAATTTATGGCATCATATTTTGTATGATCAATATTATGTTGGTTATCTGGTTATGACTGCATGCAATTGGTGAAAATATGTTGCATCAACAGTTTTGAATGTTTTAGTTAAATAAAATACAGATAAAATATGGCTCTCCTTATATTATATCGAAGGTTTTTTTTATTAAAAAAAAATCTAAATCTCGTCTCGTCTCGATCTCGTGAGCCTAGTGTCTCGTCTCGTCTCGTGGGAAAAGTGTCTCGTCCCACCCCTACCATCTACACAATCTTCTAAACATAACCTGTGATCACGCATTAGTTTTTGTCTATCATGGGATCTTAAACCTCTAAATAACCAAAAGTCTGGATGCTTCATGTATATTTGTAAAACATTGAGTTATTTGATGGATTTCCTGCGGTTCCCGCCACAGACGTTCCAGAAATCACTTTTAAAGGGCGACTAACAATCTATTTCACTCGCTGCTAATTACAAACAAACATGTTTAGGCCACTTTATTCCCTGACAGCGGCAAGTCACAAAATAGACCAAACGGGAACATTTACAGATCTTGCTGTGATGATGGTGGTTCTTTTAAAATGGCTTTTATACCGGGTAGACGAGGATCTAATTTAAAAACAGCACTGATGAATGAAGGACATTTTAGAAATAGATTAGGAAATAGATTTTTTTCAACAAATTTGGGAATTCTTCAGCGTATTTACGTGAATATAAGGACCCCTTTTTTCCCTCCGAATTTTCGACACTTAAGAACTTGGGTGGTGCTTATAATCGCCGATTTCAAATGTTCATAAATATAAGCCCCCATTTTTCCGGAACAATCACAAATGAACGAAAACATGTCGTCTTTATGTTAAACAATGTTCCGTAGGCAGACATGCTACAGTATACGTTTTTATTTGCTCAATTAGACACACCGCAACACTTAACAGAGACAAAATAATACTGGAAGAAGTAAGATTAAGCTAAATACAGTACAATCATTTCAATTACAACAAACAGAGACTACAAACCACGACCGGGTTAGCTTAGCTTAGCGCAACCGGCTACAAACGAGTCCAATGTGTCATCGCAGAAAGAGTCAAAACAGTCAAAAATGAAAAACACGGCAAGGAGTAAAATAAAATCCAAGGAACAGACACAATGAAAACGCTTGGTCGATGCACGGGGGATAATAATTCTTCCTCTTCACACGGCGTTGATAAATGGAGAGCTTGAAACAATTGCTCTGACTGGATAGCAAAGGATTTTGGGAAATGAAGTCCTGACCACTAGAATCGACTTTTTGTTATCTATTATTCAAGTAAAACAATATCAATGATATGAGTCACAAGTTAGGTTAAATATAGAACAAATAGTATTTTTAAGACAATATTAACATAATTGATTTAGAAACGGTCATAAAATTGTTTTTTTTTTATTCTTTTTTTTATTTTTTATTTTGTGCCTGAACAGTCAGGTTGATGCATATATTTGCGTAAATACGATATGTTAAACTACAAAATTAATGTAAATTACAACTAAATGATGCAAACTCGAAAATGATGGATCCATTTTTGACCACTTTTCCATTTCTGAGTCCCAAAAAACAAGCGAAAGCGGAACAGAACCCCTAGATCAGTGAACCAATCACAGCTCTAGTTAATAAATAAATCACTACAATAATTCTCAGCACGGTTGAATTTTTTTTATTCGAGTCCGTTATTAATTCAGAACCGGTCAAGAATCAGCCAGGAAGCTTTGTCTTTCTCTCGTCTTAAGTGATTGCAGAAAAACATGGAGATCAAAAGCCATTGTGAGGGACCGGCTTCATGTCCATATGGTGATGGCAATGTGGGCATGTGTTCTGATTACGAGCAGGGATTGCTAGATTAGTATGTAATCTTTGCTCAGGGGACGAGTGTGTGATGGGCAGCGGATAGAAAGCAACGGTGGTCACACTGATAGTAGGTCAGGACTTCTAAAATCCCGTTTTAGTGGATCGTATTCAGTAAGCCTCTCTTTGGGTTCATTAGAGTACACAGCTCTAAATATTTATTTGGAGTTTAGTCTGGAAAAAAAAAAGACGATTGACCCTATTTCCAATTGAAGTACGAACACTGAAAAGTGTTTAAAGATTTGGCAACAAAAAAACAAGTCACCAGTGGTTTGAATACAGTGTTTCCATTTAAAAGTGTGTGTGTGTGTGTGTGTGTGTGTGTGTGTGTGTGTGTGTGAGAAAGACAAATTAATTAAAAATTCACATTTTGATTAAATGTTGACTTAATTATTGTTATTATTAATATTCTTCTTCTTCTGTTGTTTATTATTATTATTATTAATTATTTTTATTTATTATCATCTTAAATCATTTTGAAATTGTTGCGCAGCAGAACTTGTATTCTAGCAGGAAGCAAGTTAAGAGTCCTGTTGTTATTGTTTTTCACATCCTTGTTTTCTGCTGTTGTCATGTTCCTTATTTTGTCACTTAGTAATGAATTGTCAGTTTATTGATTTCACCTGTGCTCTTCATTATTTCCATTATTAAGTTAATCTGTCATCTTATTGGTTCATTTATCACACCTGCATTTGATTGGTTTCTCGCTCATGTGTTTGTCAATTTAAAGCTCTTGTTTTTTGCTTTGGGTTTCTCTGATCTTTAAAGGTGTTAACCCTGCCATGTCTAGAGAGTTATGTTTCTATTTTTGTTTTGTTGTGTTTGTTTTTACAACATTGTGTCTATTTTTTACATGTTTTAAACTTTGGTTTGTAAAACCCTTATAGCTGTTTTGTTTGTTTGTTTTTCACTTTAAAACAAGCTGCTCTTTTTGTAATTGGTTTGTTTTCTGACTAGTTAGAAATTATTGAAAACGTAATTGTGATCATGGCAACATTTTAAAAATTGTGTTATGCAGCTAGTTAGCGGCTCGAGAAATGCTGTATTCAAACAGTCTTTATTTTTTTTGGAACTGTTGTAATTAAAAATAATTTGATCACTAAAGCCACTTTATATTACAATTTTATGCTTCCTGGAAATCAGACCACAGTAAGCCGCATTACATCTTATTCAGCACTTTCTTAAATTATCAAATTGTGTTTTAACAAACAGGTTTCAAATAATTGCTCCCGCTGCAGCCAGTGAATGATTGCAGATGGTAATTTTAATCAGCTTTTTAAAAAAGATTACAGTAACACTATCCGCTGATGAAGAGCTTTATTCAAGTGGCGTTGAAGAGCGTTTTCTCGCCGCTCGGGTGTGATTGCGCCGTGTTTGGCGGGATTTTCTTGGCAAAAGCAGTTAAGACAAACAGGCCTTAAAACATCACAGTAAAGCACTAAAACAAAAATATACAAATATATTCCCTTTCAAACTGCATTCAGCATTTAATTGCCTTCATGATGTCCAATGGTCGATTGAAGTTTTTTTTCTTGTCTGTGGTTTTATTGTCTGTAACTAAAAAGACATGAAAAATGACGTGAACATTTTAATTAGGGATTTCCCAGAAAATTTGAGAATCAATGTGGTTTTACTGTCCATCCACCCATGTTCTGAAATGATTTTCCAAATCTTGGTCACAAGGAGGTGGAGCCGATCCAGCATCTCTGAACCTGAAGGCGGGACACACCCACTGGAATGGCCAACCAATCACAGAGCAGAACACATGGTCACACATTCTCATTCCTTTGGGCAATTTTCCCAATCCGGCCTCATGATTATGAAAACCGGAGACCCAGAGGAAACCCACAGAAGTAAGTTAACACAGAGCATCATCAACGACCAACTTGAGCCAACATGAACGAAAAATCCATTGAAAACGCATATTTACTGTAATACATTTACCTCTGCACATAACAAATGCACAATTTTCACCGGGAAGGGAAATTATATTTGTTTTGTTTTATATTTAATGTCCGAGATTAATTCTTCTTTCAACAGATTGGATTATAGTTCACAAGATCTGGAGTTAAAGAGAGCTTAACCTCACTGATTTATTGTTCTCATTCTGTTTAGACCTTTTGCTTTTCTCGTGTGCTTACGGAAATTTCATTGCTTTGTTATTGGGCTTCTAAATTAGAGACTTTGACATTTACAATAGCTGTCCGATAATGATATAGAGGAGTCTATAGCTCTGTCCTACATTCATCCAGCGCAATCTATTTATTTGTTTGGCCACTCTGATCTTAGTTTGGCTAGCTGGCGGGATTTAAGTCTTTTCCGGCAAATATTTTGATCAGTTACTCAATGTACTTCATTTTTATGAGTGTAATGTAATACAATGAGTAGAATACATGAATGAAACCAACATTCAGAAGAAAACTATAATATATGGAAAAAAATTACTAGTCCACAATTCAATGTATATTTTATTTTCACGCCTGTTTGTCACATTGTTCAGAAATTAAACGAGAAGAAACTGTAAAAATACACTAAATTACATTCAATTCATGTGTATTTTGGATATGGAGTTTTACTGTGAAGTACAGTATTTCTTTTTTTAAAGATATTCGATTTTCATTCACGTAATAGCATTTATTTATTCCTTATGTGTAATCTTATCATATATTAAGTCTTTTAAAAGATTTGCAATGTTCAAATTTATACGTTAAAAACTGAAATTGTCCCGAAATCTTCATTTTAATTTTTTTCTTGTTAATCCTTAATACACACATTTATGGGAACAGCATTTATTGCGGATAAAAATCATTTTAACAGCTCTAAAACAAGCAAAAGATTAAATACAATTAACATGCAGATTTGAAAAAGAGTGAAGTAGATTTAAAACGATTCGATTTAAACAACGACGTACTGTATAACATATTTGGTATCATTCTGTGAGTTGATGATCACAAAATAATTAACCATGACGACAAATCATTGGTCCTAAAGTTTAATTTGAGAATTTAATAATTTATCATGCATCACATTGTCTGAATGGCATAATATTTGAAGTTCACATTATCCATCTATCCATTCTGCTTTTACATGTGTGGGTTACGAGGAGCTGGCAACTCTGGACCAGAAGGTGAGACACACCAACCACAGACCCTCACACAATGGTCCGACTGGTCCTTAAATGAGTCTTTGAGAATTCATGCCATCGTCCCACCCAGCATGCAACTTGCAGTGATGTATTACAGTGAACTCTTTCAATTTTACTATTTTTAACCTTTTGAGTTACATTGCAGTTACATTTTTTTTTCCATGAATTCCATCTCTGCCGTCTGAATCAAATTGCACTCAAGGTTCTCCATTTTCAGTAACAGACAAGAATTGACATTTTGGGTCTTAACCCAGAACAAATTGACTAAAAGAGCAAAAGTGTGTTGTTGTGGTCACGTGAAGCGTTTTAATACTCATCTCGAGTAGGTATGTGTGTGCTGTGTTACTCTGACAGGCAACACAGAGGTTTGTGACAAATGAGACTGAGAGGGAAGAAGTTGTGAGGGGAGATATTGGTTTTGGTTTTCTTCACATTGTGCAAGGAAAAGTCAAATCTGTTGAGACTGTTGCTAAGTTTTCTGTTTTGCTTTTTAATATCATATTCTTTTTTTGGCCATGTTGGGCAGAGCAAAATAAAAGTATCTGCACAATTGGGGCCTTGAAACTTTTGTTGTCCATGTAACAAACATTTTTACATTTATGTATTTATTTTTTCCAAAATTCACATTTTATAAATCCACATAATTGCGATTATATTCAGCCAAAATAATCTGTCAAATAAAATTTCAACACTGTGTATTTTCTAAATAAGAAAGTAATAAATCAATCAATCACCATTAAACACCCATTATCATTATACAAATTAGCTTTAATGCTTAATTCAGCTTGCAAATAACCAAACTCATTAAATAATAGCAATAATATAAACAAATAAGAAAACAACACATTATAGCTATTAATACTAGAGAAATAAAGCTCTTGACATTTCCAGTAATCATACAGTTGATCCAGGAATCATAACCAGCTCATGACTGAAGCCAGGAAGGTTCTACAATGCACTGGTGAAAAAAAAACAACCTCACAAGAACGACCAAAATAACCTATTTAACTTAATTAACCAACTTGGGTTAATTACAAAAACACATCAGAAAAAAATCAGAAAACATCAAAAAACACTCACATTGGAGTCTGTTTCTGCGCTAATCGCGGGAGTTACCTAGAAACTTCTACAAGTTTGATTGGCTCTTTCAGCACAATGGATCCTTATTCCTTTTAGATGCTTTTGCAGGTATTTGGGCAGAATTTATGGAGATAAGTGGGCAGACTACAGTTGATAGCAGACTTACTTTATCGTTGTGTTTAATCATTCATTCTCCCTGTTTATTTTCATTTTTTTTAAACTCGACTGCTGCCTGACTCACATCCACTGTTCTAGTGCAGGTAATTAGCGCACGTGATCGCTGCTGCGCGAAACCGCGTGATGCCACCTATAATACGACAAAACGATAATCCTTCCTAATATTTAAATGATTGCGTATGGCTGACTTCTGCTCGATGCGCGGACGAGCGGTGTGACAAAAACTGCTCATCGTAGATCAGAGAGTTTGTCAAAATCGTATAAATGCTGCATTAAGATCGCCAGGGAGTAGAATCGAGACTGCGATCATTTAACGATAACTTGTGCAGCTCTTCTTCTAAGTTTCCTCCTAGTTTTAGGCGTAACCTGAAGTGAATGGACTGCTGACCTAAGACAGCGTGATGGGGTGTAAGGCTGGAGGAGGTCAGTCAGATACTGTGGAGCAAGACCATGTAGACACTTATAAACAAATACAACTGTTTTTAAAGAAAGTGAACAGCCCAGTAGAAGTAGGACTTCTGAAGGTCAACCGAACAAGATGACATGGCCTGAAAGAGCCAGACTGGATGTTGTTGAGGCAGAAGGGCGTCTATGGTTTTGGTTTAAGAAGACGAGGTACGTGTCGCCTTTGCTTGCCACACTTGGCCGGCTGCTGGCTGGATGGAACAGATGCTGCATTAAAACTCACCACAATAGACTGGATCAGGAGAAAAGGTGGAAGAGTGGCAGCTTGCAGCTCAAGCGCTCGGGCCTTCAAGGTCTGGAATACTTGGGGCTTAAAGCCTTTAGGGACGAACATATAGACGCTGATCACAGATGCTGTGTGGGATCTCCAGCCTGTCGTCCGGATTGTTGCCCTCATGTGGCACACAGTGTTCATTTCGTTGACGAAATATTTTCAAAACTAAAACCAAACGGGAACTATTTAAAAAAAACTCCCTTTCAAGGATGAAAACATTAACTAAATGTATTGACACTTTCGTCAATGAATAAAGACTAAACAAAAATGCCTTTCCGGACGACATCCAATTATAATCCGAGCTTGTGGAAATATGCAGGTGCAAATGCAAACAGAACCAATCAGGACACTGAATAAAAGTTCGTAAAATTAAGTTCAAGAAAAAATGTTTTTTGAAATAAGTAAGATCTTTGTATATATTTTATTTGTTCATACTTAACTACATATTGAGATTTCTTAGACATAGCAACTTTAGTAAACATTTTTAATATATAGCACTTATATTTTCGTTGACTAAATCTTTACTGTAATGTAGTCGACTACAATGTTGTGGTATTTAGTCAACTAAAATTAGACTAAAACTAAGATTTGGGACTGAAACAAAACTGAGTTTTAGTCAAAAGCCTGACTAAAACTAAATTATAAATCTTTGTCAAAATGAACACTGGTGGCACAAACGTTGTATTTACTGCAGTCTTTATGAGTTTTGCCACTGACCCAAGAGGCTTTTCATGACACTGAGTGACACTGAATGATGAAGACATAATTGATAACCGAGGGTTACAGACGGGAGAATGGGCAGAAGAGAAACAGATGGCTTCAAAAAAGGCTACGTGCTTAAACAAAACCAAACCAAACACACACTGACGCACAAGATCACGTCAAAAGCCAAGATATCGAATATCTAGACGCCAGGATGTCAAATAGAAACTCCACATTAAGTCAATTTGGTTGTGATGTTTATTCCGCAATCAGGGTTGTGTTTAGCATAATCTGCACAGTTTTCAGATTACGTGCTATTCTCTGCGGATTGTGTGTTTTGTGTGAATTAAAATGCCTTGTTTTTTTTTTTTTTGAAAATGCTGTTTAGCGCAGTTAATCGCTATGTGGTATATAAATGTATGATTTTTTATATATATTAAAACTAGCTAAGCCTTAATGCTTCATACGCATTTCGCTATGTGTGTGTTAATGTAACAGTCATTTTTCAATGAATCACGGCTACAAAATGTATCTTAACGCACGACTGTCCATTTTTACTTTAAATGTGTTGTTACTATAGTAACCGGTTTTACTTTTTTAGCTCGAAATAGATTTTTATCTTTACGCTTCTGCTCTTTTTGTAATTTCTCCGGCAATCAGTTTGTAATTTGTCTTCTCAGCATTATTCATCTAAATGCCTGAATTTAATGCCATTGAAAGGTTACTGAGACTTTGAAAGATCACGATCAGCATTTTAAATTGTTTTCCAGTGTATTTTGTGAAATACATAGTTGTTGTATATAACGTGGTATAAAAGTGGTATGTGTGTGAGTGTATATAATATATATACAGTATAACATACATGCCGTACATAGATCATATATGCAATGCATATAAAATGTACTTTATTTGTGTAGTAGGTTATTTATTTATTATTATCTGTGTTTTTGTTTGTGATTATTATTTTTTGACAATGATTTGGATTTTAATAGGGAATGAAATAAAGGCCGTTCGTCGAGCAGCAGATTTAAGCTAGGTAGGGAATTTTTCATCCTCTCCACTGAATCACACCGAAAGGCCTTTTTATTCACTTTTCCCTCCCTCAAAACGAATGTTTGCTCATTTCCGCAAGACTACAGAGGTTTTATCATAAAAATGAATAGAAGCACCAAACCTGTGTTTGTAGATACACAAGTAAAACCATAAAGGACTGGGGCGGCGTGTGTTTCTAACCTGAAATGGTTGCACACTTCTTCAATCTAGAATTGAAAAGATGAAGGATAATAAAAAGCATGGCTGAGCAAGACACACAAAGTCATTCTGCGCAGGAACTCCACAGCAAATTGTGAAAGTAGCGTGAAAGCGACTGTGAAGTTGATGCTTGTGTGAATAATGCAAACAGAATTGATTGGTTTGATTCAATCCTTTATTATTAGAGCTATAATTAATCATCTGCCTGCGCCACCTAATGAAAATCCTGTTTGGTTTAGCAGGAAGCCATGATTAGCCAGTACCTATCACTGCCAGAAAGTGATGTTCAATACATTTACATTTCCATGTTCTCAATCAGCCTCCGACCTGCCCGACTGACCCAGTCCCATCTCATCTTCAACTTCCCCAGCTCGCCAGTCTGTTACCGCCATCAGCTCGACTAACAGCCTCACAAACATGCTAAAACAGGCCATCCTGACTGCCAATTACAAGAAACCTTGACGTGGTCATCTTCACTTGCATCCCCGTGGTCCATAGAGCATCTCTCCTGCCTTTCTGTCCACACTTGGGAAGAGTTGTGTTCAGTGAACTAAACCAGAACTATCCAGTCAACTATATAATGATCCATCGAGACTGCACTGCTACATGCCATGGAAATGCATGAATGGCAAAAGCAAACTCGAGCTCTCCTGCCTCTTCTCCTCTCAGCCTCTTGGCTTCCTTTGACAAAGCAAATCTTTTATCTATATTATCTGGAATGGGAATCAAAGGCACTGTACTTGAATAGTTCAGTCATGCCTTCTGGGCAGATCTTTCAAAGTCCTGTGGAAAGGAACTGTGTTCGATCAGTGTTTGCTGACCTATGGTGCTCCCCAAGGATCAGTGTTGGGCCCACTACCTTTCTCAATCTACTCAGCCTTGTTGAATACTTTAACGTAAATAAATATCTAATAACATATCTATTATCCGTTATTATAGATAAGTTAATAAATATAATAATAGTTTGCTGACCTATGGTGTTACCCAAAGATTAGTATCGGGCCCACTACTTTTCTCAATCTACTGAGCCTTTTTGAATACTTTATTGTAAATAAATATCTAATGACATATCTATTATCCGTTATTATAGATAAGTTAATAAATATAGTAATAGTTTGCTGACCTATGCTGTTCCACAAAGATTAGTATCGGGCCCACTAATTTTCTATATATACTGAGCCTTGTCGAATAGTTTAATGTGAATAAATAAATATCTGATAACGTATCTATTATCTATTAATATAGATAAGTTAATAGCTTTAACAATAGTTGCCTGACCTGTGGTGTTCCCCAAGGATCAGTAGTGAGCCCAATACTTTTCTTCATATACTCAGCATGTAAATAAAAATCTATTAACTTATCAATGATCTAATAACTGATAAATTCTTTATCTAACGAATATATATCCGTCCATTCATCAGTCCATCCAATGAATTTGTTTTCATTCAAATTAGTTTGCATGTCTTACTTAGTCACTTAAATCCTCCTTTGCAGTTCAGTGCTCTCATCTCTTTGTAAGATTTGGTTGGTTCGGCTGAAAAACAACATGGCAACATAAAAAGGAATGTTAAATAGGTGTGATCTTCCTCCATAGCAGGTTATCAATTAGCAGTCTAGTTCTGATGTTTGTTTACCACAAGCTGTTGCCGTTTCTTGCGTCACCTAGGTTACAGGTGCTCCATTTGCAACGCTTACCCAATTCTGATTATTTCTTTACCAGACAACTGTCAAAAGAAACCAATGTGTAAAAGCAGTGTACGATCGGCGCGTAAAAGCTCATTTTAACAACAGTAACACAACAGCTTTTTGATATTGTACATTTACTAGTCATTTAGCAGATGCTTTGATCTAAATCAGAGTTGTTGTACTATCCCAAGACCTAATAGAAATAAAAGCTAATAAAAAAAAACCTGGCATAAAACAGCATTTTTTCTTCAGTAAAATGAATGAAATATAGGTAAATTAAGATTTGTATTATTGAGGAAAAAATCCCTCCCTCGCTCTTCTACATTTACATCCATTTTCATTTATATTGGTGTTTTTCAGGCTTTTCCTCAAAGTCTTTTGTTCAGATTAGTTATGTTTATGTTTCCTAAAACAGAAGAAATTAACCGATTTAATCTTCATTTTACTATTCATGCATATTTAAATTAGCTATGCACCGCTATACATCTTTTAAATATGTATACTGTACACATTTTCCAAGTCGGCTACTTTCTTACTGGTTTCACGTTTGCTTTGTTTTTTTTATTTAAAGAAGTGTGATGAATAAGTCTCTCCTGAATCTATTTCAAGCATATTAATTAATTTAAAATTTTGTCTTCTTAACACATCACCTCGTGTTCGTTAAAAAATGTCATCAACTTTGTCAACATGTTTAAAAAAACGTTTAAAATTCGCACTGAATTTTGATCAGATGTAATTGTCAACTCACAGAAGTAAACAGTGTGATTTCCTTTTTTTGTGAAGATTGAAATGAAGCCGTTTTCACATTAACAGATGTCATCATATACATATACACATTCAAACGTTTTCGCACTGAACTTGAACTTTCTGGCTTTGTTTAGCATGGAATAATGAAATAAAAGTTAAAATGGTGCAGATGAGAAATTGTATTGCAATTTTGTCTTTAAAATATCAAAGTATATGAGTGAAAACATATTTTTATAATTTTACAAGGACCAACGACACAATGGATTAAGGCGCATACACCCTGGATCTGTGGCCAACCAATCACAGAGCGGGATACACAGACACACACATCTCTCTCACACTCACTACTTTTCCAAAACTCCAATTTGTTTTTGGAAAGTGGGAGTGATAGAAATAAAATAAAAAGATAAAAGCAATAAAAGACAATAAAAACAGAATAAAATATGAATGAAATATAAAAGGTAAAAATACAATAAAGAGAGAAAAATACAAGATAAAATATGCAGAATAAAATGTAAAAAAAATAAAATACAAACAAATAAAGAGAGAAAAATACAGAAAAGGTGACTCAAGTGATCCAGGTAGTAAAGATGTTTAAATTGTCCAGTTCCGTTTTAAAATGGCTGGAACCTTTTCATTAGAAAAATGCAAGATAATAAAGCGTTTAGTACAAAACTACCTGAATCAACCAAACCAACATCAGAAGATGAGTGAAATGCCTCCTTCATCTTCCTCTGCTTCCATCGTCCTGCCAGCCCTTCCACTTAGCCCTAATGATGGCAGATTAAGCCTTGATTAGACATTGATCTGTCTATCTCTTCTTAAAATAGAGTGATATGAAGATCCGTGAAAGCCCACGTTCCCTTTGGGCCACGTTCACGAACTGGCACATGTTTGTATCGCGAGTCTTGGCTCGTTCCCACATGCAAACCCTCAATCGCCAGTTGAATAAATCGGTTTCGGTTGAGTTCAAAAAGCAGTTTTCTCTCTAAGTCAGTCTTTTAATAAATACTCAGCGGACGCAGTTCTGACTCTAATTCATTAGCGGAGACATGGGAGGTCATTATTAAAAACCCAGCTTTTGAATGTTGGCTCGGCATTGTCTCATTCTTTGCTAATCTGCTCATTCAGTCCAACGAATTCAGAAGGTACATGGAGAAAAACTGGAAAAATGGAGAATCAATTAATTAAAACCTCCATCTGATAAACAACGAGTGACACGATTGCCAGCGAACACGACTTGCCACAGTGTCAATTAGTGAGCAGGACGTAGCTGTCAACGCAGATTTGCTTCAGACTCAACGGATGGATTAATGAAGACTAACTTCATTAGCTCAGTTCCTTTACAGATCATTGAATGTAAAGTGCATCTATATTACCACGATTATGATGGTTGTTCGAGACCTCGAGATGCAAAAAACCTCTCACAGCAGTTGGACTCAATCTCACATGCTTCACTTCCCAAGTCCAGTAAAGAGGTGTAAAGAGTACCAGACAGCCATACTTGAGTAAAAGTACAGATACTTACTGTAAAAATTACTCCAATACAAGTCACACGTCACCAGTTTCAAAAAGACTTGAGTCAAAGTAGCAAAGAGTCCAATTTGAAAAGAACTTAAGTATAAAGAAGTATTTTTATTCGTGCTCAATATAGGCCCAAGAAAAAAAGAAATGTGAAAACAAACTATTGTTTTCCAAGACAGAAACAGAATTTAACCTCAATGTTTGAAAACTGGTAGAACAAAGTAAATAAAAAGAACAAGTAAACAAGTAAATATAAAACAAGTAAATATAAAATAAAATGATTACTGATTTGTAAATTATATATTATATGTATTATATAAAGTTATATATTATAAAATAACATTTGTAAAACACATTTTTACGCCCCTAATTCGCGTTCTTGTGGTTTCTAATTCACAAATAGCGTCCAGTACCTTCAGCAGCCTAAAGATGGCGATATTCACCTCGTCCGCCCAAGAAATTAACCGCGGTATAAATCGATTCCGGCTTGTCGCGCACAATTACAATGTAATGAGTAACGATAAGTGTTCGTTCAAATGTAGTGGAGTGAAAAGTACTACTACTCAATCACAAATGCTGTGGAGTAGAGAGTAAAAATTGCTTATATTTTTGATACTCAGTGCAAGTACGAAGTAGCCAAAAACATACTTAAGTAAAGTAACGAAGTACATTTACTCAAGTACCTTACACCCCTGCCCAAGTCTGAAGGTCAACCTCACGACGGACGGATTCCTTCATGTTAAACGTTGTCGATTTCCTTCCTGGCTAAACCCGAGTGTGTGCTTTTGTTGGCACGGCGGGGGTATTATCAAGACCACTCAGCTGTTCCCTTCAATCCGTGGCTTGCGTGGTGCACAAAGAGCAGGTAAATGGTAGTAGACACCTTTTAGAGATGCCAGTTTGGCATCTGGGGAAACAAAGGTTGACTGTCAGTCATTATCAGCTCGTGCCACCTGTTTGGCCGGAGAGACGTGGCGCGGTTCTTCCAGGATTTAGGCCGTTCTTAAAAAAAACTCCAACCGTGGAGACGAGCAAGTGGTTTGATTGTCACCCTGCTTAGAGATGCCAGACTGATGTGCAGTAGCTGTTTATATTCAGTTCTGGTTTATTGGATTAAACTGGTTGAACGGGGCTGGCGTTTATTTGGAAGCCCCAAACAGAGCTTAAAATTGACCGTTTTTAGGACACAATCCAATTTATTTGGGCTAAAAGACATCTGTGTTAATTACTTGAGTACATGGAATTTGTTACTTTAGTTGAGAATGTTTTGGCTAATTTGTACATGTAGCGAGTAGCAAAAATATGTAAGCAACTTTTACTCAACTCGACTACAGTTGATGTGTGATTGAGTATCTGTACTCTTTACTCCACTACATTTGAATGGACACTTACTCCGTTACTCATTGCATTGTGATTGTACCCGGTAAGTCAATCTTTATTGAAAGCATCTTTAAAATAAAGCATCTTTATTTTTACAGCTGTTAATTTCTTGTGCGCATGAGGTGATATCACCATCTGCAGGATGCTGAAGGTACTGGATTCTATTAGAATGCGTGAATTTGATGTTTTTGCCCATTTTAGTTTGACTGAGACTGACTTTTTGTCTTGTGTCAGCTGCTGATTGAGGGTGAAGATCAAGCTGAACTGATAAAGTCATTTTACCTGAGCAAAACACAACAGGAAAGGAGAGGAAAGTAATGGCAATATGGCCACTAGGGACCATACTGAATTATTGCTCTGCATTTAAAGTGAAAAGTGCACATACACACAGTGAAGTGAACACACACAAACCCGGAGCAGTGGGCAGCATAAGCCGTGATGGCCGGGGGGCAAGTGGGGTTCAGTGTCTTGCCCAAGGACACTTAGTTGCAGAACCAGCTGTAGCGGGATTCGAACCTGCAACCTCTCCAAGTCCATGTCTCCTACCACTGTACCACAACTCCCCATAGCGGAGAACCGGAGATTTGTAGGAGGAACATGCCTAGAGAGATCTTCCCATCAAAGCTAGTTCCTAGAATTATTATTACATTGCATTATTCCACAATTTATGAGTCAAAAGTTATAGCCAGTTGGGTAAATTACATGATTTCCAGCTCATCAGTTTGAATATTTAAGCTCGCACTTAAGATCAGTTATTATTTCGCATATACCGGTATCTTAATGATTGACAACAAGAGTCCATTAATTCATACAAAACTGGTTTTGTCTTGAAATGCCAAAGAACCACAGAATGGTTTGTTTTTGGAAAATTCTTTATGGGGAAATTAGCACAACATGCTCACACAAGTCCAACAAAATCTACGTCTTTATAAAAAAAAGATATACGTTTTGTTGGTTTTTACCCCAGGACCAGGTAAAGAACAATTTCCTGTAAGGTACGGCTTTGAAGTTTGAGATTGCAGCTTTCAAAGCTCACAGAATGACTAAGAAAGAATATATAAAGGCAAAATATGTTTACGTGAAAAATCATGTGTATATGTGTATTTTCCATGAATTCTTCTAGCTTCACTTTGCTTGATAGTCAAATCTGCCGTAGCCGTTCTCCACTGAGCTCAGCTCAACTCAGCTCAGCTCAGCTTTATTTATAAAGTCTCAACTCAGCTCAGTTCAGCTTTATTTATAAAGTCCTTTTTTGGCTGTTTAGGCTGGGCAAAGGGACAATAGTATTACAAAAGTGTTAAACATTGCTTAAATACAATAGTAACACTGTGATAATTAATGGGGAGTAAAACCGTGGCATGATAGTCAGACTATAGTCTCATAAAGAATGTGTGGCCACGGACAACAAGCTACAGTACAATGAAAATAAACATTACGATGCTTGTGTCCATGGGCAAGACACTGAACCCCACATGGCTGCCCACTGCTCCGAATTAATGTCTGATCGGATGGGTTAAATGCAGAGAAAAATTTCCCCATGAGGGACTAATAAAGGTTCAATTTAATTTAATTTAATTTAATTGCCGGAATTGCCGAAAAAACACATGCTGTCAGAATCTCCAAATCAGAAAGGATGAAAAGAACCGCTCAACAGATAGAATAGGGTGAAAGCAATGAGAACGCTTGAGAGCAAGAGGATCATGGGAAATGGTGTTCACTGCAGTAAACAGTAGACAGCTTGACAAAATTAGTAAAAGACCCACATATTCAGTTACACAAAATAGGTTAAGGATCGATGGAATGTTTTTTGTCTACATGTATTAAACACAGTTAAACAACAGAATAAATTCAAGGTTAAAAATGGCATTCTGTAAATCCACAACAGGCAAAAAATAAAGACATGGAGACTAGTTGGCAACAATAACATCCGGAATTCTGTTATTTGTTAGAATTCCGAAAACAGATTTGTCAGAAAACAGATTTATTCAAGATTTATACTTTTAAATAATACAGAACGATTTGCTTTTTGTAGAAATGTGCATGTTTTGACATTGACGATGAAGGCTGTTACTGCGGTCACTTTTAAGGACACGCTTCACTTCATTACTGGATGTTTTGTTTCGTCTTCACTTTTCTAAAAGAGCTGGCAAGAATAAATTAGAATAATGTAGTACGTGTGAAGCAGAAAAAATCTGAAAGAAATAGTCCCTGCTTCTGAAATGCACAGTATTGCTTTGCTTTTTTTTATTATTTTTATATATATATAAAATTACACTTTTCTTCGTTAGGACTCATGTTTGGACTTAAAATAGTTGCTTTAAGTATTAATACTAATTATTATCAAAACAATTTATATTATATATATGTTTTCGAGAGAGAATTATTTTAAGTCTAGTGGATCAATTGAGTACTTCTAATAAATCATTTATAAAAATTCAAATTTACATCAACCAATTAGGCAGTTACAGTATTTACTTAAAAATAAATGTAATAATAGCAATTATTTTTGACAATGTATAATGTGTGGAAATTAATCTTTTGTCACTCAATAGCCACCGAGGCTGAAATGGAAAATTCAATTTATCAATTTGATCTTTTAGCAATTTGAAGTTAAAGTATTCAAGTGGTTCGATTCATTTCTTCTAATAAATAATTTTCGAAAACTGTACTTTATATATAAATATTCAGATTTATGTCAACCGAATCTGCATGGAATTTAAATTAACTGACATTGCTTACTTAAAAATAAATAACAGCAATTATTTTTGAAAATCATGTGTGGGTTTTTAATTTGTCAGTCAATCGCCATCAAAGCTGATATGGCAGTAAACTACAAACCTTTAGTTTATCTATTTGATCTTTATCAATTTTAGAGTAAGTCCTATAGATTTCTATAAGTCCTATTAAGCCTTATAGAATGTGTGTGTGTGTGTGTGTGTGGGAGGGGTGATGGATGGAGAAAGGGGGAGTGAGAGGTAAGAGGAGAGATGGCGGAAGAGAGAGAGGGAGTGATGGAGAGAGTAAAAGAGGGAGGGAGAGAGAGGGATGATAGATGGAGGAAATGAGAAATAGGAGTGGAGAGATGGAGTAAGTGAGAGAGGGATGGATGGAGAAGAGTAAAAGAAGGAGGGAAAGGGATGATGGATGGAGTGGGGAAGGGGTGGAAGGGTTGGGAGAAAAAAAAGGAGAGGGGGAAGTGTTTTGGTAAGAGGATAATGAAAAGATGTACACTGACTTTCTCTGGACGAGAAAGAGGTAATAGGATGACAGTGTGTGTGTGTGTGTGTGTCATTGAGAATGAAATGGCTCCTCAGAGGGATGGATAAAGAGCAAAAGGGAGGTGTGTGAGGTTCATAAAGGGCAACTAAAGAGAGAATGGTGTAATGAGGAAGAGAGCGAGACATGACTCAGATGATGCTCATGTAATTTAGCTGTCATAGGACTGGAAGGTGTGTGTGTGTGTGTGTGTGTGTGTGTGTGTCCTCCATATGTTTGAAACGGAACGACTTCCGGAATAAAATGACTTGTGAAATGTAGTTTAATGGACAGAATTACAGTAAGTGAGTTCATTCTCAACTCTGTACAACTCATCCATCAACAGTCAGAGAAATATGAGGTTTTTTTTTATTTTACATTGTCCTTTAAATGATTAAAGTCCCGCGTCGCACAGTATCTGAGGCCTTGCTTTATTACAAGCGCTTGATATGTCGCTTTTCTAAATAACCTTTTATTCATTTGATATTAATTTCACTTAAAAGTAAATGGTTCAATAGCATCTCAGTTTTGCAATAATAAAGGCGTGTCGTAATGGAAAAGGAAAAATAATTGAACGGAAAGTCTGGATGTTGGGGAGAATATTACATTACCAAGATCAAATTTTGACGTTTTACCACGTGGCCCATCGAGAAATTCTGCTGACACACACGAAAAATTAAAAGACCTGGAGCAGTGGGCAGTCTTAATCCAGGAGAGAATTGTGGGTCATTGCCTTGCTAAAGGACCGGGATTCGACCCTGCCATGCTTGGGTGTTAGGTTCATCCTCCATTTATATTTGTCATGACATTCGGAAGCTTGACAATGTCTCCGGACTGTTTCAGAGTTTGACATTATGGACCGAGCCATTCAAAAAATTCATGGTTGTTTTCCCGTTTCCTCCAATTGGAGTCTGAAAAATTGTAGACATGTGACTAGGTGTGTGTCCAGCCTTCAAACCCAATGTGTCCGGGATTAGCTCCTTCTCCTCGTGATCTTCTTGTGAGCAGCTCAAAATATATATAGATGGATTATTTGAGGTGAAAAGAGTATCTGAAAGCCGTACTTGAGTAAAAGTACAAATAATTTCTGTAAAAACTTGAGTAAAAGTAGTAATCCAATCCAATAAAAAAAAACACCAAGAAAAGTGAAAAACAAGAAACTCTTTATTTAGACGTTTTATTTGCTAATCTAGAAATGACATTTTAACACCTCAATGTTTCAAAATGGCAAAATAAAATAGTTTTAAAAATGTCTCAGTCAAACTCAATTGTGTAAAAAAGAGCAACCGCAAAATTCGCATTCATGTGATTTAGCTGATAAATAGCATCCAGTACCTTCAGCATCCTGCAGATGGCGATATCACCCAATCCTTCCATAAAATTAACCGCGGTAGAAAAAGATGCTGACTCGTTGCGTACAATCACGAAGTACCGATAGCGGTAAGTGTCCGTTCCAATGTAGTGGAGTAAAGAGCACATATACTCAATCGCAAATGTAATCAAGTAGAGAGTAAAAGCTGCTTTTATTTAGTATACTCAGTGCAAGTACAAAGTAGCCAACAATACACAAGTGCTTTACACAACTGATTACTTATACCAGTACAAACATATTTTTGCACTCTTGTTGCGTAAAAATATCCATTTTAAACCAGCGCTGTCAAAGTTAATGCGTTAACTCGTGAGATTAATATGTTTAATCGCGTCAAAATGTATTAACGCTATTAATCGCACTTCCGGTTTTTGAGTTTCCTTCAAAACCATTCAGTATTATGTGTACAGTATTAAGCTGAAATCACGCCACACTTATAGACAGAACAAAGTGTATTGCATTATTTGCAGTCTCTCAAACGACTCTCAAATGACTTTCAGCTTTGTTTTGTTCCTTGAACGTGTGATTGGTGTTTCGCTCCTTTTGATATTAGCATGTTAATTAATTTGGCGATTCATTTGGTTGCGGAAGTGCGATTAACTAGTTAAAAAAAATGAATCGTTTGACAGCACTATTTTAAACGCAACGCAGCCTGTTGAAGATGGAGAACACGGACGAGTCCTCAGAAGAGAGAAAGAAAGCGTGTGATTTTAATGGCAGAGATGGCTGTGTGCTGTTGTGTGATGAGCATGACTGCACTCAGACCAAGCCTTGATTATCAGGAGGGCGACGCGGAGCAGAGCGCCATTACACAACTAATCAACAGTTCCACGCATGTGTGTTTAATAGTAATGAGAAGGGAACTAGATGCTTTGACATGGAGATTATTGGGAATTAGCGCGAACAAAGAATAACACATGGAATTGTAATGGCCAAACCAACAGCAGAGGTGCGAAAGCGCAGCAGGCGTTCATCGGGGAAAGGACGTATCGAGTCGTTTTAATGAATTACAAGTCTCTGGAAGCGGAGGCGAGCTTACGTTTAATGAAATGAAATCAGAGTCATTTAAAATCGCATTTGGTCTTTTGCTAAGCCGCGCCTAGCCATTCCGTCTTCGAGCGCGTTGAATTTTCCCACTCGAGCTCGGGGTTTTAGAAGAAACCAGTCCATCATAAATTGCAGCCACATACTGTTTGCTCATCACCGCCATTGATAACACTCATTTGTTTCGCTCGTGTCACACCGTCCGCCGATTACGAAGCGTAAAGCCACTGTCGCTATACGGCCTTGTCCCTGCCAGGATAGAAAATGACTTTCCTCAACCCGAGCGAGGCGTTGATTAGCATATGCATTTGCTTTTTGATGATACCTTCAGACAATAATATGAATTTCCAGCTACTTAAGACGTAACGAGTCTCGTTTCCGCACTGCGGCCTTTGGATTCAATCTGAAATGGTGTCAATTTGGCCAAACTATAACAACGTATGCAAAAAGCCTGTAGTAGAGCCAGGAAGTCTGAGTTTGGCACGTTGGAAATGATTTTTGAGTTTGTTTCGTTGCTCGCTGGTGCGAACTAAGCAGGGTTAAAACATTGACCCGAGTTGTTTAGATCTTGTCATACAGACGGGGCTTTGCTGTAGTGGCGCTTTCTTTGTGGGTTTGATCAATAAATGGTGGATCAGGGAGTTTTTCAAGCCCTCTTAATACACAAAAGCTCTCGTCCTGTCATTTTCCAAAGTGATACCACCAAGACACCGGAGGCAGTTATTAAGACACTCTGAACGGCGAGAACGCTTGATGCTGTCGGCTCTCGGCTTTTAATGGTCACGATATTCCTGGTCTCGGCTTAAGAGCTTTGGGACAAATGGTAAATTAAGTTAAACTCAAGAGTAAAGGACTTTACATTGATCTGGGGGTGACGTTGGAACCGTATGTTTGTTTGCTAATCAACATGCTTGTCGATTTTTTTTTTTTGCCACATTTTTACGTGTGATTTCTTTATTTCGTACTGTGTGTGCACTTGAAATCCTATTTTAATATCGGACTGTCTGCACTATTATGTGGGAAACAATGTGTCTGTATATGTAAAAATATAGGATTCTGACTTTTTATAAAGGTGCAACCTTAAAATCCACTGCCGCATGTATGACGTTAAAAAATATGGTAATCAGTGTTTAAAAGTCTACAGGCTCTCGCAAAACAGCTATAGGCAATAAAATGTGTTGACTTCTAGTTGATGGTGGCTTGAACTTAGACAAAACTGCAAGAACTTCTTAATACTTTACTGCTGGCATGTTGAGAGAAAGCTTGAAGAACTATATTCCACATGAAATTTTTTATTTTTAAATTATTCTAAATGTATCACAAGTGATACAAATTGCATTAGATGTAAGGGTTAAAATTTCAATCACAAAATTTCAAAACACTACAACCAAGAAACCCACCAGACAACCCTACTCATGAAAAGCTCAGTAGAAACTTCTTGTATACATTAGGATTTTTGAAAATTCATTTTTTAAGTGCCTGTAAACTGACCATGAACTTAGAGTATCACCAATGAAGTGTCTAAGTGTCTAAATCTATACAATAAGAGCAATAAAAAGAGCACATGGCTGTGTGTGTGTGTGTGTGCGCGTGTGTGTGTGTGTGTGTGTGTGACCTTGAGGGAAAGATGACAAATAAATTAAATGTGTTTTTATTATTATTGTTGTTTTATTATTTTATTATTATTATTAGTAGTAGTAGTAGTACTATTAAAAGGCAACTGCTGTTGCTTCAAAGCAAGAATGTCTTTGATTTCTTCACTGTTCAGAAGTTCGAAGTTTCGAAATGTGTTCACAGGTGTGAAGAAAGTGAATGTGTGTGTCTGTGTGTCCTGTTCTGTGATTGGTTGCTTGGTAAGCCAGGGGGCTTGCCCTATCACGAGGCTCAGAGATGCGGGGATTGGCTCCATCTGAAAAAAAAAAACGTCAAAAACGACAAAATCCAGTGTAAGGTGAAAATATAAGGTTTGTGATTAAAGTGACCCTTCAGCTTAATGTAGTCTGATAATACGCTCAACTGCATTTCTATGAAGAGAATTATACAGCCCAGAGCTTTCCAGGCTAATCTTATCTTGCACTTTTACAGTGTGATTCCTCTTGAGTCTTGACTGTTCTGACTCCCGTGCTTGGATTCAGATCATAAAAAGACTAAATTACACAATATGTAACACTGTATGTTTTAGCAGATGCCAAAATAGTGACGAAAAAGAAGTCCCAAAAAAGGAATGATATAATTCTCAAAAATCGACAAAAACAATTTGCCATTCAGAAAGCTTCTCTTTTAATAACCGAGTGTCTGGAGTGTTTCCTTCTCGTCGAGTGAGCAAACGGCCGTGATCCTGTTTGACAGACTGACACACGTACTTACACGTCGCTTAAAACATAAAGCACAAAGTCTGATTGTTTTGACATGCGCGTGGCTTTTATTCCACGACGGTTTGAGTCTTTAAGCAGGGCCGGCGACCTTACTTTAACAACCGGAAACAGAACAATGGACTCCGAATCGAAGAAAAGGTCGGAGTGGAATTTGCATAAAACACTCATACATGTGGAGAATTAGCATAGAGTGAGGGACAAGTATTTTTTTTATACATTATGTATGAAATCAGGATGCTTTCTTGGACGGCACATGAATGAAAAACAGCACAAGGCAAGATTGTGGGCACACAAAAGCTTGAAAGAGAAACACAGTAATGATTAAAGGAAAGACTGTTGACCGCTGATATTTGCTGACTAGAATTCAGATGTTTTGATGCAAATCATAATAGGACGTGGCATTCTCAGTTTGTATTTATGCATAAAACCGAAATACATGTTACACCCTAACTTTTTCTGATATACCATTTCCAGGAATTGAACATATAGCATTTGTGTTGCTAACACCAGCTCCCCTGATTAAGGCGCATGAAAGGTTTTGATCACGCAATAATAATGTCACAAACTTAAATCAATTGTCAAAGAATTAAAAATTGCCCATTATCACATTGCACGTTGTTTGCAACTTTGCAGGTCAGGGGTTCAATTCCCAGGGAAACCTGTTTGGAGTTGTAAAATCTGTCTGTAAAATCTCTGGTTAAAAGATAAAACATAGCTCCAGTTTGAGAAACATATTAAAGTGTTTAAATGTAATTTTCATTGTGAATGTTCTATTATGCGGAAATTGTACCGCAGGATTGAACAAATCTTCAAGTAAAGGGAACTTTTTCCAACTTTTAAACGTCATATCAACTACTCATCTAAGCTATATAAGCGTAGTTCATTTATGTTTTTCAAAACCCTAGAAGTTCCTGGAAGTTCAAGCCCAAATGAATATACATTTTTAAATAAATTAAAAAAATATTTAGTATGCATTTAATCGAGGAAGAATAATTGTCATCTTCTCTTATGTCTTTTCTCAGTATGGTCGGTCAGTACTCAGGGGGTCGCTCCAGCGAATTATACCTTAATTGTTACAGTCCTGCTCAGTGGCTCCTCATGGTGGCCACTTCAGGAAGCAGCAGGGCTATTAATAGCACCTGAACACTCCTAGCACTGCACCTGGTGCATATCATCGCTGATTTCAAATATGCTCGTAAATATAAGCCCCCATTTTTCCGTATTTCAAGTCAGGAACAATCATAAATAAACAAAAACATGTTGTCTTTATGCAGCGGCACGCGAGGCAGACATACAGTATATGTTTTTATTAGCTCAATAACAGAAATACAAAAAAAGCATTAGACAAGCCACAACACTTAACAGAAACAAATTAACACTGGAAGAAGTAAAATTTAACTAAATACAGTACAATAATTTATAAACGTAGCTTATCACACCCGGCTACAAGCGAGTCCAATGTGTAATCGCAGAAAGATTAGAAACAGTTGAAAATAAAGAACACGGACAAGAAGTACAAAAAAGTCCAAGGAAAAGACACAATCAAAACGACCGGTCGCTGCACCAGGGATAAACAATGCTTCGCTATGGCGTCAGATAAACAGAGAGCTTGGGACAGGCCTGAGCTTGAAACAATTGCTCTGTGGATCTTGGGAAATGAAGTCCTGACCACTAGAATTGACTTTTTTTGTCATCTATTACTCAAGTAAAACGATATCAAAATGATACAAAGATAGGTTTGTTAAAGAAAAACTAGCATTTTTTAGGAGAATATTAACTTAATTGAACCAGAAACGTTAATATTTTGTGCCTGAAAAATCAGGGATGTGCTTTTAATCGCGTAAATACGCTGTGTTGTTTAGATTTATTCCTATAACTATAACTACTATAACTGTATTACTATACTAGTTTAGATTTATATCTTAGATTCATAAGTTGTTTTGTCATAACTCTGTCCAGATGATTGACAGGTCACGGAGTCCGGAGGTCACGCAGTACAGCCCAATACCAGCAGAACTACCTCTCCAGTCTTTTTCTTCCTGGTAATTCATCTAATAATATTCGCTTCTCGGCAGCTACTATTTATGCCCCTCCAACAAACAACAGAACATTACATGATCTAGAGAAATGGATTGACTTTTCCCCCTCTGCCTTGTATGCCTCAACAAAAAGATTAGAAGATTATCCTGTTTATAGCAGCAGCTTGTGAGTAGCGGGGGGGGGGGGTGAGAAGAGTGCGGACCGGCAAGAAATCAAAATCCCATTGCTTTGGGGTGCAGTCTGCGCCTTTTCCAGCCGTTCCCACGTGCGGAATAATTATGACAGGAGGATTAGCCTAAAGATTGTAGCTTCGCGGCGTTTAAAAATCCTGAGAGGATAATGAGACATGACGCACATAAATGCTCGACTGACACTGAATTCATGGTCACACCGCAGTCCGGAATCTTTCTTTCCCGGTTTAGCTTCATTATGACTCCTGGTATCCTGGATATACAGCGGCGAGGGAAGAAACCAAGTTGATGTATTAGCCTCCGTGTGCAGATAGAACTCGTCGGATTTCCTCCCCGTGATTGATGAACAAGTCAAACTGTTTATTTGATGCGCTTTTTTTCAGCGGGAAAACATTGGTGCTATTCAAATATTGCCTCTGCGATCAAACAGACATCAGAGTTTGGGCTTCAAACTTTTATACTCAGCATGGATTTTACAGTTATATGTGGCAAGATGCTGTTTTTTTTACAAGATAAGGGTAGACTTGTTAACTTTGGTCTTGTGCTGCAAATACATGCCAAAAGACTATAGTGTGGGAAATAGCATTCATAGATTTACAGTTAATTATTGTAGAATCTTGTCAAGTAGATTACTGCTTTTTTACTGGAGTGAAACGATGTTAACGGTAGGACTTAGGTAATGTGCACTAGATTAAAATAAAACTAAAAGTTATTGTGCGTTAGATGTAAAAAACATAAAGCAGTTTTAAAATGGCTTGTATTCATAAATATACATTATTCTGTTGGAAGTAGATTACCGTTTTAATAGGTGTTGTCTTGTTTTTTTTTTTTTTTTNNTTTTTTTTTTTTTTTTTAAGTGTATTGGGTTAAACATAAATTTGTAGCACTTAAAGTTGTGGGAATATGTATTGTACAAAAACGTATATTTTACAGCGAATTACAGTTTAGTGTAACAACAACAATTTGCTATTTTGCCCATTGCATCATGGGAAGATCTGTAAACTTGTGTGTTGTGACGTAAAAAAAAATTGTAGTACACTTTAAATTTACAATAAAGGAAATCACGGCTCCAAGTAGAATCCTGTCAGGTAGATTACTGTTTTTTTTCCTGGAGTTCAGTGGTATTAACAGTAAGGCTTGTTAACTTAGGTATTGTGCGGTAGATCAAATAAAAAAAAAAAAAAAGCATTATTTTGAAAAACGGTTTGAATTCATAAATTTACTGTATGCTGTTGGAAGTAGATTACCGGTTTCAATGGGGATTACCCTTTTTTTTTTTTTTTTTACGGTGTATTGGGTTACACATAAATTTGCAGCACTAAAAGTTGTGGGTTTATGCATTGTACAAAAATGTATGAGTATATTTTACACCAATATTGTATGCTGTTTTGTGTAAAAAAAAAATGCTGTTTTGTGTAACAGCAGCAAACTGCTATATTGTGAATTGAGTAAAACATTAAACATTAAAAAAAAAAAAACAGTTACACTCAAATAAGCAATTGGGATTTGTAAATGTACAGTATTGTATTGTACATTGTACTAAATGTACAGGAATCCTAGCAGTCACTAGATTAACACTTGATTACATTTTTAGCACTTTTCACCAAACAAAAGTCATTCGGAAACAAAACCAAATCACTCAAATTTGTCAAATTGGTTGAATGAACACGAGCAGCAAGCCTTCGACGACAATGCTAGGAAGGTAAACTCATGTAGAGCAAAGCACGTAAAACCCGCCTGTAATGCAAGGCAATGTAAGTCGCTTTGCATAAAGCTTCTGGAAAAGCATGTATCTGATTTTGGGGAATTAGAGTTTATCTTATATAATCGTAGGCACTTCCATTCCAAAGTTTGGAGGAAGTGCATATGCATGTGTACATCCAGGGCGAAGGTCCAAGCTACAAAGCCTTTTATCTTTGCATTTGAACTTGAAACTTAAGCTGATTCAGGCTTTACTGCTTTTGTTTCTGGCCCAAAGAGAGCTATAGATGCACCGTTTAACCTCAACTTACGCCTTTTACTTAGCACGAGATCTTCTCTTCACGGGAGACGGGAGAAAAGAGCGAGCAGGATTTCCACTGTGACCAAGAGATGAAGGAACACAAACCAGGACATTCTCCAGTGTTCACAAACAAGAATGGCCCTTGATCCTTCCGGCTCATTCTGTCTGGCCGCTTCTCTTTAATCATGCTGCTCTTATAGGGTTTGTTTTGCTCAGGGTTCAGTCTTCACTATTGATGACGGGGGCACGGATGACGCTTTAGCCGTTTCTGCTTCAACGATAACTGTCTCCGTAGCAAAATGTTCCAGAGTTCACCTGACCAGAAGATCCTGCCGACTGAAGGGTGGTCTGGTTTGAAATACCATTCCCCGGAGGACACACGGCAGACGTCTTACCAGACCGATTTATCCTCATATCTAGCAGAAATTGAGAAGAAGTGAATTAGATTAGAATTGGATTTTTTGAAAGACAGCATATTTTAGATTGAATTTGTGTATAGTTATTATATACTTGTTAAGTTTGGGTGTTGTCATGTAAAGCTGTGTGCCAACACACATATCATAAGCCAAACCGCCCCGACGAGTGTGATGGCACGTACTGTAACAACACAATTACACATGCAAACTAAAATGTGCAAATCAATAAACTTTCTAAGGTAAAAATACGTAAAATAATCATTAGACAGATTTGTGTGTTATATATATATATATATATATATATATAATTTTTTTTTTTTTTTGTGAGACACCTTGCCATTTCAGGACCAATGAGAGTGATTGCGGATGCTGCAGGACCACAGACAACACAGCCACAGGTGTGAACGCTTGGTGTGTAACGAGGCAGCACAGGTGCTGCTGGCTTCAAGCGGTCAGCCCTCTTTAAAGGGAGAGAAATCTGGCCTGAAAGATGGTGGAATATCTGACGGTCAGGATGCAAGAAGCCATCCGTTAAAAGAGCTGTGAGTAGCATCTCACCCTGACTGGCTTTATTCAATGTTTGTCTTTAGCAGTGGCAGGGAAAGCTGGATTTGGAAAAGAGGCAAAGAATCAGGAAAAGCCTGGGAGGAAAAGGAAACTGGAGTAAGGAATAGAAAGCCTGAGAGAAGCAGAAAGACAATTTTGGTTGCTTTATGCCCAGTCCCTTTTTGTAAAGGGATTTTTGTGATTCAGTCAACGTCGCAGTCGTGAATAAGTTCCCAATATGCATGTGTGTGTGTGTGTGTGTGTGTGTGTGTGTGTAAATAAAAAAAAATATATATATATATATATTACTGTACTGTGGATACTGCAAAAATTACTGTAAATTTACCACTTTATTTTTCTTGGTATTGAACTGTAAATTAAAACAAATATTAGTGTTGTGGAAAAAAATTGAAATGTATTCAGTGTATCAAAACACTGGTTTGACCTTAGGTTTGCAACACTCGGGTGGTGGGTTTGATTCCAAGAGAAAGCATGGCATTATCTCAGAGTGAAGCTGGTCAATATACAGTAAGATGTTTTTTTTTTTCTAGGCCTTTTTTTGTCACATCACCCTGAACTACAACACCCATAATCCTCTGTTTCCAGTCTGGTGTTTTTGTCACATGCGTTTTATCAGTTTCACCTGTCCCCATTACTCGTTTCCCTTAATGTGTCAGTAAACCATTGCCCATCATCATGGTCTCTCTGGTTCTGTCTCCTCTGGGTGTAAGTTTTGCTCTTTAATCATCATTTAATGTTTGTTTTTGCTACTTTGAACTTGGGGTTTGAATCTCTGCAACCAAAGCTTAACACTTGTGTTTAATGTCTTTTTGCTGTTCAAATATTGCTCCTGTGATCCAATGCAAATATGAATTTGTGCCTTCAACTCAAAAGTGCAAGTTTTAAAAAATCTGTAAAGTTACAAGATTATAAGTATATAATAAAGTTACAGAAAAATACAGTTCTATTATATTGGCAAGATGCTACTTTATTTCACAATGCGTTATGGGAAACTTGTGCTTGAAATAAATAAATTATGTTATGCTGCAAAAGAAAATTGAAATCACAGCTTTGACTAGAATAATGTTTTACAGGAATTCTCTTTTCGCCAAATGCATTATGACCAACAGGTTCCGCAGAGATGTTCAAATGTCTGTGGGATTAGCAAATTGTGTTCCAAAAAAAAAATGTAAAAAATGCATGAAAGTGTAGAACTGTGGAGTTTCGATGGGGTTGTTATGATTTGCCATATTCAAATTGCTGATAATTGTTGGAATTTTTTCAAAGAGCCAATGAAGGAATTTTTAAAAGCCAAATAAGGTTACATTCATAATTATGTATTTACGTATTTTTAATAAACACATCCTGCTGATATTATACTCCAAACACTATTACACATCCACAAATGAACGCATTACATCATGAATATTTTACAAATACTATAATTTATTCACACATTACACTACATGCCAGTTCCTCGATGCTTCCGTGTGCAGCTTGACCTTCCGGATGCTGCACATGTGTTTTCTCTGGTCCTTCCTGAAACATAAAGCGAGACTTTTAGAGGAAGTTTATTTGGGTTGGGGATGTAATGAGCATGATTGTGTGCTTATTAAATCTAGTCGGCGTGCTGGACTCGCAGCGAAGAGGAGCCGAGCGGTGACAAACCTCATTAACAGAAAATACTCTTCTCCGTGGCCGAGGCCGTGCGTCTGATGAGGAAGCTAACTGCTCCACTCTCTAATTACGCGTTCCACTGAAAGCAATAACCCTCACCTCTCTGCATATGCAAATATGACAGACCCGATCATTAGGTTTTATGCCTCAAAGCCAAATTGTTATTGTAAAACCATTGAAGCCAAGGGCAAAGACGTAAAACTCCATCACGCATTTTGACACATATTTTACGAGCTTTCTTCAATAACAGAACAAGTGTTATTGAATGTCACAGGTAGTCAAGGGTAATGTGCCTTGAAAGTTTTTTTTTTTTTTAATCGGGGTGAGGGGAAAAAAATGCCTTTAATGCGTTGTCAAGGGGGGACGGAAAGGCTCTGGACCATGTATAATTTGTCTCGCTCTCCCATCCTTGTTTGCCGGCGTTTTCATTAGCATGTATTGCTGAATGGCGCTTTAAAAAAAGGTTCCATATGTTCGTAGTTATTGTCCTCTATTTACTCCCTGGAATATTAAAACGCTGCTTGTTTTAGTTTGTTCTTGCTCTCCGAGGGCAAACTTTTTTTTCACCCTGGCTAAAAAAAAAAACGAGCGCACGGGATTCTCTCTTTCTTTTGATTATGTTGGATGAGTTTTGTGTAGTGGTATCATCTCCAGGTCGGGAACTTTCTGTGTGGAGTTTGCAAATCTTCATTGAAGAGAGTTGGACTTTTGGGAAAAGTGTTGTGTGAATGTGTGTGTCCTGCTCTGTGATTGGACCTTGGACACCAGTCCAGGGGGTGTGTCTGGCCTTCAGAGCCAGAGTTGCTTGGATTGCTCTCTGTGATCCAGAAATGTAAAAGCAGCGAAAATTGATGAATGGATCTGTATTGATCGTTGTTTCTCTAGTGTGTTTATCTGCCAAATAATGTGTTAACTTCTCTCATCCGTTCTCAATAGTCTTCCACATTAGTTTTACTATTTTTAATTAGGTTAACATGTTAAATGTGCTTGTGGTTGAGTAGAATTCTGGTCGGATTGGTTTACAATTACTTACTGTATTTATTTTTTTTTTTTTTTATGTTGGGTCAGTTGTACTTATTTACTTTTTGTGTTTTGTTTGTATCTTTTGTTATTGCTTATAGAAATGTGTTTTGCAGTGGTGGAAATTAATTGGACTTTATTACTTAATTTTGGCTACTTTTTACTTGTACTGAGAATCAAAAATCCTATATAAGCTACTTTTCCTCTCCACTCTCGACTACAATTGTGAATTTCTGTACTCTATACTCCACTACATTTGAATGGACACTTACTGTTACTCATTACATTGTGATTGTGTGCGACAAGTCGGCATCTTTTTCTACCGCGGTGAATTTCTTGGGCGGACGAGGTGAAATCGCCATCTGCAGGATGCTGAAGGAATGGCAAATATTTTTTCTTTTTTTTTTTTTTATTGATTTTGTTTTGCCAATTTGAAAGTTTGAGCTGTCACATTTCATTTCTACATCGGGAAATAAATCCTCATAAATAAAGTTTCTAGTTTTCACATCGCTTGAATTATTTTTGCATAAATTCAGTTCAGTAGAAGTAAAATACTTACATTCTTGTAAATTTGGATACTTTACGACTTTGGCTCAAGTCGTTTTCGAATTGGTGACTTGTAACCTGTAGTAGAATAATACTCACAGTAAGGTATCTGTACTTTTACTCAAGCATGATTTTCAGGTACTCTTTACTTTACAGTCATTTAGCAGGCGCTTTTATCCAAAGAAACTTACAATTCATTACAATTTTTACATTTTAACAAATTTTTTTTCCCTGGGAATCGAACCCATGATCCGGTGTATAAAACACCAGCGCTCTACAGACTGAGCAGTGGACATCACACCTCTGGTGTTTTGCTGTCGTTTTATGTCTTGTGGCTGTTCCTCATTTGCAGTTGTGGCGTTTTGTTTTCATGGATTTGTAAGATAAAAGCCCCTTTTCCCTTCTTACTGCTTAATTTGGCCCACATAATGCTGAACCACCAGACAACACTTTTCAGAACATGGTCGGCTTTGTGTTTCCTTGCAGACAAGATGTGAGGTGGCACAATGATCCCATAGACCAAAAAATTGAAATTTCAGTGTGATTGGACTCATGTGGACCGACAACATACAGAAAGGTTTTAGGTTTAAAAGAGATGCAAACTTCTATTTCTATTTCTAAGATGTTAAGAATTATAATTGTATCATATTAGTACAATTATTAGGATAATTATAAATTTTAATTATAATAAAATGGTTTCTCTTTATCCCTTTCTCCTTCCACTCATTTCTGTTTACAGTTCAGAATTCCAACATCAATGCAGCGTCAAAGACATTTACACGTGTTAATCCTTGTTTCAAAGTTCAAACGTCTTGGAAATTTAACTCGACTTGAGGAAAAAAAATGTAAATGCGTTGATGTTTGTTCCATTTACATCACATTAACCTGTAAAGCATTATGTCATCAAGGTATCATCTCAATGAAATGCAAATACATACAGTATAAATTACACATGTAATGCATACACCGTATATATTACAATTATAATATTTTTAATTGCTTTTTTCTAATGTAGAGTTTTTTTAAATCTTTGCATTTTGATACATTTTTGGGCAGTACATTTGTCGTTCTTCAAATAGTTGGTTTTATAGTAATAGTAATTTTTGTCCTACTGACTTTAATGCTTCATTTTTTTGCCGCACTGTGTGCTTGTGTTGTCGACAAGGCGCTTTCTGCAGCCTTGTGTTGCTCGGAACAGTCATCTTTTCAGCGCCAGGGCTGGTTAATATTATAAAGCAATTCAGGAAGATAATTCTCTAATTGAAATTTGAATGCAGACCACTGCAGACAGATCACTTCTAGCCTAATGTGGGAGGCAGAAGAAAAAAATCAATTTGTATTAAAAAGGATGCTGCACAAGGCAATTAACAGCTCTGCTCAGTTTGTAGGGCCTGGTGGGATTATGAAGGGAATCTGGATTCATGGCTTTTTGGAGAATGGCATCATGTCATATGGGATTGTCCATGCTTTAACTTCCTTCGAGTGAATGGTGACCAAGGAATGAGTCTGATTGCAAAGTCCTAATCGGCGTGTTTTCTAGATCCCAAGTGGAGTAATTTTACTGTACTCTATTTGATTTCTATGTGGATACAAATAGGCATTAACCCTTTGACGACTCACTTTTATAGATTAGTTATTATAAGAGCGTCTCATTGATTTATTTCCATCCATACATTTGACGGATACGTTTATCAGACGCTCTTACTAAGTGAGAATCGTTCATACGTTTCATTACAAATATGCTTAGCTGTAGGCAAAATCAAAAGTCATGGGTCATCAGCTCTTTTGGGAGGTATGAAGCTGTTTCTTTTTGGCCAATCAGGTGATCTTTAGACTAAAGAAGTGAATATGCAAATCATCACAGCATTAAACAACACAATTGTAAAACTCAGTCCTAAAAGCTACTAGTGAGCAGACGACACGAGGTCATTCTTGTTATCATCGTGCGCGCGCACGAGTGAGTATGGATAGAATTAGAACAATTTTTTTAAACCCTTGACCGTCGATTAAATGCTTGCCATTGGTCCGCTCATCTTAAACATGCGATGTAATATGTGTTGCTTTTTTTTTTTTTTAACAACACATTCCATTCCTCACACGTTTTGTTTATCATCTTCTTCCAGGCGGGGTAAAAAAAAAATATTAAAAGCGATTTTTTTTTCTCGAGGAATTCCTGTCTGTCTTAAGCCCCGCCCAATCACGCGTGGCGCTGTCCATCACGCCGGTGCTGCTTTGTGAATCTCCAGCAGCTGAGCGGAGGCGCGCGCCCGAGCAGAGCAGAGCCGAGCAGAACACACCGCTGCTGACGCGCCAGGCGACGGAGGAAAAGTTCTGCCGCTCCGACTCCAGCGAACGAAGAGTGGATCCCCTCACCATGCCCAGCGTCTCCATCGAGCACTAGTGGAAACTTGCAGCCATGTTCTGGACTATTCTGCTGCCCTACTGCGTGACTTTAGTGTTTGGGAATAAGACCGACGAGCGGATCCCGTTCTTCCACGGGCACGTCTTCGAGAACTCTCCTCCCGGCTCCAAAGTCAACGGACTCAGCATCCCGGTGAAGCGCATCGACCCGCAGAGATGGTGCTCCAAGTCCGGCATGCACCTGAAACTCCAAGGCGCCAGCGGAGAAGACTTCCACGTCTTCGCGCACCACAAGCGGGGACACATCATGCTGAAGACCGCGGACGTGCTGGACCGGGAGAAGCGCGCTGAGTATCTCCTCAGTCTCGTTCTGTGCTGCGCGTCCGTCGAGCGCGTCGTGGCCGAAGTTGCCTCCATCAAAGTGGACGTGCTGGACACCAACGACCACGCGCCCGCTTTCCAGCACTCGGACGTGAAGATAACTTTGGACGACGCCACGGCCCTGAGGTCAGTGGTCTACACGGTGAAAGCCGAGGACGTCGACAGCGGCAAGAACGCGGAGCTGATCTACTACGCTCTCCCGAGGAACACCAGCTTCTACGTGGTGCCCAAAACCGGCGACATCCTCCTGGTGGACTCCATCCTGGGTCTCGCGCAGCCCATAAAGTTTAGCGTGTTTGCGCGCGACCACGGCTGGCCCGCGCGCACCAGTCCGAACATGGAGATCGAGATAAGTCCTCGCCAGTGGCCGGCGGCTCCTAAGCCGAGGAAGGGCCGCTCGGTGCCGGAGCCGGTGCGCATCACCGTGTCCGAGGATGCCAGCATCGGCTCGGTCATCATGAATCTGCATCCGGTGAGATTCCAGTCCGCCGGATTTGAGCTGATGGAGCCGGACGCGGATAAATCCCCCGTCAGCCTGAGTCCGGACAGCGGAGATTTGGTTATTTCGAGGCGGCTTGACCGGGAGACACAGCCGCTTGTGGAGATAACCGTGAAAGTGCAGGATAAGCGAGGTGAGTAATCCCGGACCGGGTCACATTTGTGTCCGTTTCCCCCGGCACCGGCTCAGCTTTCAAGCTTTAGAGACACTCTTAAGATCCATAAGTCTTTCCGTGGCCGAAGTGACCTCTTCTCAGCCAGTCTGAGAGCATCAGTTCCCAATAGCAGATGCTCCTCCAAACTTTGTGCACTTCTATCCTGTTCTCTGGTGTTTGAATTCTGAAACCATCCAGACGTCTGAGAACCGATTCGAAGTGAGAACATTGGCAATTTCCCCACTGTGGGACATAATTATTCATCCATACCTTCTACTGTTGTGGTTTGTTAGGACATGCTAATTTTACTGAATGATTTTACTCATGTAGACCATACTTAAAACATCTTCTCGCCATGCATGAAATCATCAGCCTACCTGCTTTTGAATTGAAGCACCAGGCTGAAACCATGGACATATAAACATTATTTATATTTGCATTTCTTTTATAATTATATGGATGCACACGCAGTTACATACAGTTGATGCTCACTTTATTCTTGGGAATCAAACCTGGAAAGCTTCAGTTACGGTGGAAGGTCTTAATGAGTTTCGAGTGCTTTTCCCCCCCTGTAATACGGTCTTTCTTTCACTCAGTTTTTGAACTTTGAACCGTCTGTGTGTGCACATTGTGTGTGTGCGTGTGAGGCACTGAGAGGGAAAGATAGAAGGAAATTGGTACGTGTACACATGTGATTTCATGTCTGATTGTTTAGAATTAACCGAGCATTACAGACTGAACTCTGCACATCTTCCTGAATGTAGGCAAGAACCGAGGGTCATTTGATCCTTTCGAGTCTGAGATTGTGCTCTACTTTCCTTCATCTGCTCGCATTAGCTATGTAATCCCATCTCATTCACTTTTTCATTTTGGGGATTTAAGACTGGCAGCAGTTTGATGGAACGGCACGGAATATGAGACGTTTGCCGTAATGTGCTCATTTCTGATCCGTTGACCGGGAATGTTTAGCGGACTGTGATTTAATTAGAGTCGCTGTGTTAATCACTTGTTTTTCTGCTTCATGGACCACTGACGATGGAGATTTTACTTTTCGGTTTTGATTTTTCTTCTTGATGTCAATCATTTTTTTCTTTGTAGTATTTTTGCTCAGAAATGTTGTTTACAGATCAGTAGTTTTGATGTATAGCGCGCTTGGTGTAAATTTTAGCATAAGCGATAATGAGGTCAAACAGCTGGATTTAATCAAAAACAAGACTAGCGTCTGCTGACCTCACATGTGCCCATGGGTGTGGATTTAATGAGCTTTTAGGTTTGCAGGCGGCACATGCCACGCACATCTGATTCGTTATTTGAGCTGCTTTAATCAGGTTTCGTAATCGTAGAAAAGTGTAACGTCAGATGAAAACTACGTATTTACATTACATATTTTGCATTTGCGTTGTATTTAGCACGTTGCATTGAAATTTTTACATTTGAACAATTTCAAGCTTTCCATGGGAGTTGAACCAATGACCTGTGTTGCTCAAACAACTTTTATACAATCTGCTGATCAGTCGGATTGAATAGCGCCTTGTTTTCCCCTGGATTAGAACCCATGACCCTGACGTTGCGAACATCAGCTCTTTTAAGTGCGATATGACAATAACCCTCATACAGTGTTACCTTTTGTGTGCTCGTGTTATTGGGTCAGTTTTGACCAGCATTTTAAATCGGCTATAAATTAAATAATAAAGCTTTGTTTATCGCCAACGTTTTTCCCATCTTTGCTTAACTTGTTAGGCTTCTTTATCCACAAATTAGTTTTTTCAAAGCGTCTAGGTCTTTGGATAATCTTTTACAACTTACCCTTAAATTGAAACTTAAGAAAAGTGGTAAAATGTTGTTTAAAAAATAATTTTTCAAAATAACAGATCACCTCCTCTGGACAGTACAAGTTTTCTTTCTCTTCATAATCCAACTCATTTTTACATGTCGTTATTCTGTGATTTTTTTTTTTTGTTTGTTTGTTTTGTTTTTATTCACTTTCTCAAACAATAACATCCATATCTTGGGTACTTGTCAATTTTCTTTTTCTCCCTTTTGCTCGAAATTGTGAGTTACTTTTGATATATACAAATTGCAAGCAGTACTGTATACTCAAGCTAGTCAAGAAGATACAACACACACCACAGCCTCTACTGTTGTATTGATGTTACTGGTCTAAAACTTCCGACTTTTGTTTGATTCTATGTAGCTAAACACAGCACATGACTGGAAGATGAGCTGGTTGTCAGTTTCTGCGCCGAAATTCACTTATCATTTCTGTTTTACCTTTATTTTTTAGGACCGGGTCGACCCTAACACAGCCAGTGCTTTATTTTCAGATAGAGCATTTTATTAATTGATAATTTGCAAGTTGTTTTTAGTTTTTTTTTTACATTTTGTTAAAGTGTTACTGACAAAGTCAAAAAACCTTGAATTGATCAACTAAATAATTTAGGTAGTTCTTTGCCTTTCAAACTGAAAACAGGTTGGTGGCGACCCTACGAATTATATGCATAGTATATGAGATTGTTACGCTGCATTTATAACATTTTTTCTCCATATCACAGCAACATCTTGTGAATTAGACAAAATCAGTTCGGCTACTTTTTTCCCGCTTTAATTTCTTGCAACGTCTTTACCGAACTCTCTGTCCTTCTCGTTGCAATGCTTCTGCTTTCTTGTCAGAGCACGTCTGACGCTGCCAGTCTTTGTTGTATCAGTGCAATGGGATCAATTAACCCCTGCACAGAGGATGCTGATAAAATGTGTGTGTGTGTGTGTGTGTGTGTACCGATGACAGACATCCAGCCAATCTCAGCTGAGCAATATAATCTTACCTTGGACATGCCATTGGCGCTCTGTCTTCTGCTATGGGTTTCTCTCAATTAGATGATGGAGTTCTGCTCCTTGTAATTCACTGGCAGTTTTCGTTTTAAAATGCGATCGTCTCTTACCCGTTCTCTCTTTATTTGCTCTTCGGCGCGTGTGTGTGTCCCAGATGAGCGGCGGGTATTTCTCTGAGAAAGACTTTTTGTTTGCACAGACTCACACGTCTCTGGAGTAATTGCGTATAAAAGATTCCGCAGGTGTCTTAAGTCCGGCTACGCCATGATCTTTTAACACCCACATGAGCGAGGCTTAGTTTGAATGACAGGATTGATGTTTTTCTGGGTCTTGACCAGCCTTCAACGCTGAAAATCTGTTAATCTGGTCAGCATGTGGCGAAGAGTTTACCCCAGCATATGGGAAGCTGCTATAGACGCCGCAAACACACTCTGAGAGTTTCCTTTCAACCGTGGGCAAAACCTGTTCTGCCTTGACTGAAGAAACACAATACAACCTGACATGGCTTCCTTCTCGGTTTGTTTTGCTGGATGTGCTTTGCTTGGCCTTCTGTATCTCTCTCTGACTCTCAATGTCAATTTTCCAGCTTTGACATTGATTTTTCTTAGTGGTTTGTGTTTTGGAAAGGGCAGCTCGAACCCTAAAGTATGATGTGATTTGTATTAATAAATACTTTTAGATGTACACACTCATTTTCCTATTTAAAAAAAACATTTTCTTTATTTTATTTGTGTGACTTTATCCAAAGCGAAATCGATTGATTAATCCGTTATGAAGGTTAATTTTATTTTCTTTATAAACACATATACAATGGAACCATATATATAAACAGCGGAACCATATACATAAAATTTATGTAAAAAACCTGTACTAGTATATTTTTAACATTTATTTTTACACTGTCGGTCACAAAACGTTTATTCCGATATTTCGCTGTGATCAGTATAATGCCACGATTGAGCTTCTCTATAATTTCCTTCTTTAGCTCAATGATTATTTTATTTTAAAACCTTGCTGTGCCATTCATTTCTGCACCTTTTCATTCATTTTCGCGCTTCTTTATTTTCTGCTTTCCTCTTGGATCCATAGACGGAGTTCAGTACAGCAATCGCTCAAACGGGTTGATTTTTGGCAAAAAAATAATTTTGATGAATTTTGCGTTTGTGAACCGCGCAATCACTATATTTCCTCAATATCCCATAGTGTGTATTTTTCTCCAGCTCAGTTTGGCCCCTTTGTCAAATGTTAGAACCCAATGTGGCCTGCAAATCTAAATATTTGCCCAACCTTGAACTAACTGATCCTGGATTTGAACCAGCAACCTTTAATCATAAACTCAACAAACCACTAGGCAACAATTGGCATCAAATTCCAAGCAAAGCTTGTGACGATTATCCAAAGCTACGTTTTTTCCAAGCAACCGACTTCATGCTGGGGATTGAACCCATGACCTTTGGCTTTGCTAACACCATCCTCAACTTATATGATGCCACACCAATAAAAGATCTTTGATATCTGTTTGTATCTATGATAATCGCGGCCCAGTGGCAAGGCACAAGAGGCTACAGGTTTGAGTCCCAGATTGACAAGTGGCATAACTGGTTTTTTTGATGAGCAAGACACTGAACTCTACTTGTGTGTACGTGTGTTCATTTCAATGTGTGTATGCCAAACGCTTTAAATTTCACTACAATAATACATCATTTTCGGATTGTCTAAATGAAGGAGGTGAAGTTGGGCATAATATTCCCTTCAGCGATGCCATGTGGGAGTGTTATGCACTGTTAATGATATTTGTTAGACGTGTGATTTTTAGATAGACTATTGTTGCAACGCAATGAGCTGGAAACGTGTTGATCCACATGTGCCAGTTCAGACATCTGACACGCAGAGTGGATGACAACCAGGGATGGAAGTAAAATGCGCTTTCAGATATGGAAGTAGATGTGTTATTCCATCAGATACAGCGGTGGATGTGTTAGAACAGCAACGTCAGAACAGTTTGTTTTTTTTGGAAACGTGGCGGTTCAAGGTAATCATGTCTGTGAATTCGCCGGCGAATGGGAATGTGAGAGTTTGCCTCGTGTTCGTCTGAAAGGATGCTTCAGGGGTGCTTTGGAATTTGAGAAGGGAACGGGAGAAAATGTATATTTATGTGAGTGTGGGGATTCTAGGTGACTTCAAATCGTGGGGTTATTCTGGGTGCTTGGCTATTTGGGGAGAAATTTGGTACACTGTGTTGTTGGGTAGTTTTTTTTTTTTCATTTTTGGAGTGTAAAACCATGAAAAGTGAGAAAATGTAATGGTCGAAATGCAAGTGCTATACAGATCCGATTTTCATACTGTACGTTTCTGGATTAAAAACTTCACAAGATTAGATTTGGATCCTGCTAATAAACATATAAGCACAATTTTATGCAGATCGTAATAATCATCAAAACATTTCTTAACGTAATAATCCACCTTTCAAACGACTAGTTTTAATAATGTGTATGTGTGATTGATATTGTGATCTATATAAAACTTGCACTACATTACCCACAGTTCCATGCGGTCAGGAACACAGCAGCTATTTATAATTAGAAGAGCACTAATGATTGTAATATAAATTATTGTATTTAGTTTAATCTTACTTCTTCTAGTGTTCTTTTGTCATTGTTAAGTGTTGCGGCGTCTCTACTGTTTCTTTATTTCTGTTATTGAGCCACTAAAAGCTCATAAGCACGTCTGCCTACGCATTATTTAGAGACACACACACACGCCGCTGCATAAAGACGACGTGTTTCTGTTTATTTGTGATTGTTCCTGACTTGAAATATGGAAAAATGGTTGCTTATATTTATATATTTGAAATCAGCTATTAAAAGCACCCGCCAAATTTTGAGCGTCGAAAATTCAGAAAAAAGGGGTGCTTATATGCACATAAATACGGTGTATAAATATTCGAAAAGAAGTTGTGCTTATATTTGCGTAAATATGAAATATATATATTTATTTAAATACATATATATATATATAGGGTTGTCAATATACAGTACATGGGGTTAGGGTTAATATGCATTGGAAACAAGTTAATATTTTAGGTTAAATCTCTATAATAAATCAACTATTTTTTCCCCTCATTTTTTATTTTTATTCTTTCATGTTTTTTTGTATCCAGCCCAACATTTGAGATTCTGTCTGATTCGAAATGGGTCCCAGAACTTAACCACAGGAATGTTGAAAGTGTTTTTGTGCTGCCTCTGCCTCCCTCAAGGAAGACGAGCAGATAAAGGTATCCCACACGTATTTGACTTCCCATTAGCTTCGGCTTTTAGTTTCAGTAACAACCACACCGCTGGCACACCAGACTGCCGCGCCAGAAACATGGCGTTTCGGATTTTTAGGTTCTTCTATGAATGAAAGACCTCGTAAAAACCTCCTGCCCTGAGTTAAACAACAAAAACATGACCACCAACCCAGCATCAATCCTCATGAGAGGTGGAACTGCATCAGAACCAATGAGTGACACCTCCTCATTTCAACATTTGCTCCTTCAATATAAGCCAGTTCATGTTGTATGTAGCCTATGTGCCTTTCAAATTAGACGTGTGTCACTGCCTTTATGCCCCAGACTCTAGAGCACGTGTGTGTGTGTGTGTGTGTGTGTGCGCTTATGTAAGGATCTGTTATCATGCTTATGCCTGCACTGTAAAAAATGATGCTCATTTACAGCCAGTTTGTAACAGTACAATACAATTTCTTTCTAATATGTCTTTTTGTTATTGTCGCAAGGGATTGTGGGAGTTTACATCAACATACATCCAACGACTTTATGTGCAACTTCAATGGAGTGTTAACTGCAGAGCACACTTTTGATATGGTCCCTAGTGGCTATATCGGAAAACTCTCTTACCTTTTCTCATTATTAAGTGTTATAGTTATTTTGTTTTAATGGTCTTTTTATTTCAGCGTGTTGTCTCTTTAAGCAAATTTAAACAGGCTATTGTTGCTCAGCTAGTTTGTTCAGCTAATGGGTTTCAAATCATTGGCAGACATTATTGCATTTTGATAATCTGAAACACTTTTAAACTATTCTTCTTGATATTGCCTGTTAGAATAAACCTTTTTAATCTTAGTTAAGTTTTTATTCTTTTGTTGATGCATTTTGTTGCATCCCACAGAACACTGTTGGTATCTGCATCCCAGTGCAGATAAAATAAAGTTGTATTTCATTCATTGGTAAATAACTTGACTGAATGGTTACTGTAAAATACCGGTAAAGTGCTGGCAGCTTTGCTGTTAACACTTTACATTAAAACAAAAATGAAATTGAAATATGCTGCGTTAAACTATTACAATAATACGCTGTAAAATAATTTCACAGGATGACTACTGTAAAATAACAGTAACGTGCTGGCTGCTTTGCTGTTAACAGTCTACATTCAAACAAAAATAAAACGGAAATATGCTGCGTTTAATACAGTGATGAGCTGTGAAATAATCACAAGATGACTACTGTAAAATAACAGTAACGTGCTGCTCATAAGACTTAAAAAAATACTGATATTCTGTGTCTAACTAATATAATAATGTACAGGACGACTACTGTGAAATAATAATATTGCTGATCAATTTACTGTTCCTTTAAGCCATACTTCAAAACCAAGAGCATGTCAAGCCAAATCTGTACGAGAATTGTTTAATTATCAGAAGAACTGATAGGAAGCAACTCTTTCTGGTTGGCCTCTCATGTCTTATTCCATCAGTGATTATTTCATCCGTCTGTCTAGGATCTTGGCCCGTCTTGCTGACGTTTTTCTTTTCTGCCTTTTTCCCACCATTTCATCTGCTCTGCTTAGGACTGTTATGTGATTAGTTTGTATCCAATCTGGCTGGCTCTGATAGAGGAGGCTGTGGCGAGTGTGGCGGCCAAGTCTTCTAATTGCCAGACTTAATCAAACAGACAAATGGGAGGATAGCAGGCAGCCTGTGACCTTTCCAAGATGGCATCCTCGCCTCGGCTCTCCAACAAGACACTCGCCAGCCAGCTCCTCTTAATAATGCTGACAGAGACAACTGTAATTGTGACTTTGCTTCCATTTCCTGTCTGCGTCTAATGGTGGTTGTGAGCTCTTGATGAGTGGGGAAGTTCTCCGCGACTCGGGATTTAGGTAACGTTGGTGCTGTGGCATTAATCGTTGGGATGAGATGTATGGAAGAGGCTGATGACATACCCTGTGATTCGGCTCTAGGGACGGCCGGATGAAAGTGATGCAACATTAGCAAGGAAACGGCTCTTTGTGGTGTGGATTAACAGCGGCGTTCCGTTGGGAAGAACTGGGAAATGTTGCTTTTACAACCATTAGCCAATTGTGAGAGGGATGATCTGATCGCATCTCGGCGAATGTTTCTGAACACGGACTAAATGCCTGTAATGGGTCTGGTTGCTTTTCTGCGGCTTAGCAGATCTGGTGTTCGCAACACCAAAGTCATGGGTTCGATCCCAAGGATTTAATAAAAAGATGTGATGTTAAGTGTCTGCATTTTTTATATCTGCTAGAAATATCCACAGGTTTTAATCAGCGGAGGTCACTTTTGTGTGTTGACTTTTCAAATCGTATTAATGAAAAATCATTCATGGACATTTTTGCCCTTGTTTGCTGTGTGAATGGTTGAAAACTGGATTAAATGAACTGATCTGGGCTGCTGTATAAAACCCTTCAGATTTTTTTTTTGCGTTCTAGCGACCTCTCTCCCACAATTAAAATGAAGTGGATGAAAGCGCGGCTTCCACATACATTCTCGTGCCATACGCTGAAAGCCGATGGCGTGCGCCGAGATTAAAAAGATTGAATGAATGAAAGCGAAACAATGTTTCATCCTTGTAAAGTTGCATTGGTTAAATCCAAACACCCATGGGCTTTCAGTTTATAACGTTTTTCATCAATTTGTTTTTTATTTTAAAAAATAATATTTTTAAGGAGTGTGAATGCTGTGTTTATATATTTTTCCACTGTAAAATTGCTTTTAAAACTCCAATTTTTAGTTTACCCAACTTGGAATTAATATTTTGATATTTTGAATCATATTTTTAAGGATAATAAACAAGATAAATAAGTGCTTTTAAAACTCCAATTTTTATTTTTGGAATTAATTTTTAATTTAATTAAATTTTTTTTATATATTTTTAAGGAGTATAAACGGTATGTTTTTGAAAAAAAAAAAAAAAAAATCACTTTAAAACTGCTTTTATTTTTAGTTTATCAAACTTGTAATTAATATTTTGATTATATTTTTAGTTCCTATTTTTAAGGAGAATAAGCAGTTCTCTACTTATATATAAGCAGAATAAGCAATATTTTTTTTTCCACTGTAAAAAGTGCTTTAAAAATTGTAATTTTAATTTTTTTTAGAATTTGGAATTTTTTATATATTTTTTAAGAAGTATAAACTGTATGTTTTTGAAACATTTTTTTTCACTGTAAAAATGCTTTTAAAACTCCATAATGCAGGAGGAATGTTGTTCACGAGGAGTTTGGTACACAGTCACATGCTTTTAGTCGACTTGCATGAATTATGCAAATGGTTCATGTCACAGATCATGTACAGTCTATCCGCTTACACGCTAAGCAGTCAATATTTATAGCCGCGTATTGTACCAGCCTGCTAACAAAGTGCTGTAATTGTAGTTTAATGAACAATTGGACTTCAAACACAGTATATTAGCCCATATTCCTCCCTCCCCGGGTACCACAGATCAGATCCACTCAGCCTCTGGTAATCAGAGAGTAGGAAATGGAGTAATCTAGAGAGTTGCTGCTTGCTGAGCTCTCCATCATACGTGCCTTCTCACCTCCGGCATTGAGACACACTCTGTTCACTGGAGAACGGGGAGAAAACAGGCAGAATATATTAAAGTGTACAGTGCACAGTCATTTATTGGATTGTCCTGGACTGCTTTTCCATCATTAACGTCAAATAGCAATGCAATTTTTTTTTCTGGTGGATTTGTTTAATGAAAAATGCATTTATAATGTTTGAATGGAAACGTTACAAAAGATGTATTTGCATTTTTTTAATCAACTGAAAATTCCATCACAAAATAGTTTTTTTTTTTACCTTTTCTTCTTCTTCTTCTTCTTATTATTGTTGGTTTTTTTTATTAATGATTTTACTTTTTTATTGCTTACATGGGTTTCCTCTTGGTCTCTAGTTTTCTCCCATAGTCCATAAACGGGGAAATTATTTGCGATTACTGTGCTTGTTTCAAGAAAATGGGACTTGGATTTTCTTGCTTGGAAACAAAAGCTAATTTTAACAATATTTTACACTGAATCGAAGCAATTTTAAGGCCAAACTAGGTCTTATGTTTTAAAACAGAACTTTCTGAAACAAGAAATGTCAAGTCAAATATTTGTTTTTTATTTATTTTTCTCAATTTAAGAATCAACTACTTTGTTATATTAAAACCATGAGAAAAAGAGGTAATTGCATTTTTAATCAACAGCAAATTATTTTTTCCCTATTATTTTTACAATAGTTTTTTTTATTATACCTTTTTTTTTAATTAATTATTTTACTTTTTCATGCGTGCATGGGTTTCCACTTGGTTCCTCTGGTTCTCTTCCACATTCCGTAAACATGCAAATTCAAGTTCGGAAAATTGCCTAATGTGAGTGGGAGCGTAAATGTATGTGTCTCTGTGATCCTCTCTGTGATTGGCTGGCTACTAATCCAGAGGTGTGTCTCTGAAAATGGCTGGATAAACTTCTTTGCCAAATTTAAACAAAGACATCAATCACGAAAAATGAGAAATAATTCATGTCAATGTCTAGTTGTTTAGTTGAGTAAATTCTCTTTTTTCCTTCGCCGTCTATAACACATCACTACCGTTTTTTTTTTTTTACATTGTTCTCGGAATTCACAGCGGCATGAAAGCAAAAGGGCAAAATCCTCACACGGCTCTGTGTGCGATATTCAAGAGGGCAACGGAAGACTTTTCTGTTTGTGCTTTATATTCAGGAGGGAGGAAATTAACCTTACAGACCCACATCTCACAAGAAAAGGAAAAGCGGAAAAAGCTGCATCAAAAACAGACTCTAACCAGGCCTTCGGACAAAGGGCACGGCGGCCATAACAGATGTTTGTTTCTCAAGCCTTTAATTATATCAGCTCCATGTTCTCGTCCCGGTAATTGAAATCCCCGCTTGAATCGCGAGCAAAAAAGTGAATTTCTCCCACTTGAAGAGGCTGAAAGAATCGTCGCTGGGAGTTTTCGCACTCTTTTTTTGGGAGTCGAGGAGGGTGAAAATACTTTCCCAGTGATGCTTCTGGCAAATGAGACGAGGGCTTTTTTTCGCGCGCTTGAATAGCATATTATTTTCAACTCATTGGCCTCGTGGAGACTGACGCAGTGCCTGATTCGGCGTCTTTGTAGAAATTCCGTGAAGTTTTGCCGTTTCCCTAATTAATGGTGTTTTCCTGCCGCGATTCGTTTTCCTAGTGAGGTTATAATGGTTCGATATTCTTTGAAAGTGCGTCATGTTTTGACAGTGACGCGCCTAAGCGAAGCTAATGCGTGTTTTGTAGTGTTTATATCTGGCGCTATTCAGCATCTCCCGCTTCAAAATGTTTAATGATCGCGTACTTGCGCTTCAAATCCTCGTCGTTGACTTCACATCTTTTCTAAAAAAAATCTGTGCAGTGAATGTGTCAAGCATCATTTTAAATTTTGTGTGCGACACTTGACGGCAACGTTGAAACACATTGCAGAGTTGCTAAATATTTACAAATGTATGATTGTATCAGAGGTATGACAATTGAAATAATTTTTTTTAAATAATTTTTATGAGTTTGTTTGTTTGTTTTTTGTTGGAGTGTGATTCAGAATCGAACCAATGACTTGATGTTGCAAACATCAGCTCTGTGGATCTTTTTAAAATGCTTCAAATTGTGAGAGGTGTGTGTGTCGGTGTGTCCTGCTCTGTGATTGACCGGCCACCAGTGTGTGTCCCACTTCCACACTCATAATTTCTGGGTCTGGGTCTGGGTCTAAAGTTTGCCATCAGCTCGGACATTTTATTGCCTGAAAAAGGATTTTATTCCGAAGTGTGTGTGTGTGTTTACTGTGGTTTCAAACCGGAAAACCACATGCAGCAAACGTCTACAGTTGAGGAAAAAATGATTAGCCCTTCTACAAAATAACCGTTGTTTGATGAGTATTTCAAAAGTATTTTTAAACAGAGCTAATACTGTACCTTGGTATGTTTATTTTATTACGTTTAATGGGTTCTTTACTTTTATATAACGTTTATTTAACCAGGTAAAAAAACATTTGCTTGGTACTTTTAAAAACATTACTTTTCATTCCATACTTTACTCTTACATTACATTACTTCCATTTAAATTTAAAGCAAAGAGTAACATGTGTTATTCAATTGCTGTTTGACAACATGTTTTTCATGTTTTATTTTTTTTAAATTAAAAAAAAAAAATATCCAGAATCGTGAAAGAATCGTGATCTTCTTTTTGATTTGAAAAAAAATCATTTCTTCGATTCTCATTTTTTTCCCAGAATCGTGCAGCTCTAGTAGACATTATGTTTTAACACGAAGCTTCCTGAAACATGAAATATCAAGTCAAATTTTCTTATTTTAAAAACATTGCAATGTAGAATAACACCAATTATATTAACACCAATGAGAACCGTGTCTTACCAAGTACAATTGTCTCAACCGATTGACAGATAATTTCACTTGTTTTACGTTTTTACTAATTTTGTTTTACGTTTTTTGTGGTTGAGTTTTGGATGCATCACGTCATGGCGCCGGAGTCTAACGCACACTATATCACTTCAGAAACAAGTGTTGCTTTTGTTTGTCTGAAGTTGAGATGCTCGCTGAGAGATGAGTAGCTTACACCGCTGTGTAGATCTTGAGTGGCCCTTCAGGCAGTTTGACCCCGATATCGTCATGGTCCGAGACTTCTGGGCCCGATGCTTTCAACAGGGTTTTCTCGGTTCTTCAAGGTAGATCATAAAACATTGATACTCTCGTATATTCTTAGGCCTGTGAGTTACGGTGTCCTTGAGTGCTCGAGCTTGTAGAAATTATTCACTTTATATTTTTGAAAGGTATAGATCATTGCACATAAATCTGTCATCCTTCAATCCGTCAATGCACATCTCAATGGCGGGTTGAATGACTGACAGGGATCCGTTATGGGGTGATGTTATTTATTTCATCGAATAAAATTAACTTCACACTCTATATGGGAGATTTCCTGCTAGTTGTTTACTCAGACATGACAGTTCAATTTAAAACAAGAAAGAATATTTAGGCAATTGTAAATGGCTTTCATGTGTAATTGAGAGGAAAAAAAGAGAAAATTGTGCATTATTTATGCTCAAAAAGGCTTACATGTAGTATATACAGTAACTAGTCAGGCATTTGGATTAAAAGTAGGAAATACGTTTAGGATATTATAATTGGGGGAAAATGTAAATGTAGTTTTTATTTAGATATTATTATCATTGCATTAGATTATGATTAGTATTTGTAAGTTACAGTTAAATTAGATTCAATTGTAAAATATGCATTCGACTGAAATATTCTACAGTGTAAATGAGTTTTAAAATTGTAAATATATTTGGAAAAGAAATACATTTTAAACTTGTTACCCCTTTAAAACCACTGTTTACTTTTTTCAAGTGTTGCAATTACAGGAGATTATGATTTTTACATGGATTTGTAACGATATCTGTATAGAAGGAGATTACATTTTCACCAACGAAACCTATAAAATATGCATTGACATGCAAGTTTGTATGAAAACCCATTAATTTTATATTTAAATATGCATTAATATGTAAGTTTGTATGAGAACCCTTTAAATTGTGTATTTAAATATGCATTAATATGTGAGTTTGTACAAACCCCATTAAACGGTTTGTTTCTAGTGGTAGTATAAAAATACCGAAAATAAAAATATTTCTGACTTTTAATGGCGAAGACTTTTTAATGATTATGAATAATTGTGTGTGTGTGTGTGTGTGTGTGTGTGTGTACTGTATATAAAGATATATAGATATTACAGTACATGATAATTGGTATTTTACCATTAAAAACAAGATATTACAGTACACTGATAAATGAGAAAAACCTATAAAATATGCAATAATTTGCACATTTCTACAAAAAATGAATCAAATGAGCCCCTTAAATGTTTATTTTCAATGCAAAAATAAACTAGTTTAAAATGTTTGGATTTTTTAAATGTGGTTTCTCCTACAGTGAATCCAAGCAGTGTAAACACCAAGAAAGTGTCAGACCTTGGTGGGAAAACAGACACGTTTTTTTGAGGTGTGAAAGAGAAAAGATAAATCTGTAGCGCTTGCAAGTTTTTGCACTTTTTATGTTTTATTTATGCGCATGTTTTTATGTTTTGCAGTGGCAGTTGTTAATTATTTTGCAAAGTGTTGGGGCATTAAATACCAAACTACTTAGGAAGAAGTAATTGGCCCGGCGTTTATTCAAAGAGAAAGCCGGAAAGAAAGAAAAGCACAGCATCAATAAATTGTGTGAGAACAACACCACATAATATAATCACTCAGGAAGAATATGCTTATGTGCAGGAAAGCCGCTTAATGTCCAGCTATTCTCCACTGTGGCATCCTTCAGTACAGTTATTAGTCACACTAGATTTCATTGTCATTTAGTCCGAGCGCTTACCTCCATTTACCCAATATCTCATATCGGCTAAATGTCACGTTAATCCACGTCCTCTGCCAATCACCTTACAGCCCTGGTGCTTGAACGAAACTGTGCGGTGTATAGATTGTATTTGTTTAGACTGCACTTACTGTAAAGGGAGTTTGTAGAAATTACTTAATAGACAAGATTGATTTTTTTTTTCTTCAAACCCGTTATCCATAGATGCGCTTGTGTGTGTGTATAATGTGCATATATATAGTACATTTTTTCAGTCTTTGTTTTTCTGTGCGTGAAAACGGATCAAGGAGTCGGAAACTATATCACATTTGTTTTCTTGAAAGGCAGGACAATGGGGTCTTAGAGTAAAATGAACAGAAGTCTTTTCTTCCTCTTCGGGATCTTTTTGGGGTAGCTTGTCTTCTCAAAACACAGCTTCTTTTCTCTCAGTGCTAGAGACACAAACTTTTAGTCAGTCAGGATTGTGGACTCTAACCACATGTCCGGGATGACTGGTTTGCCCAGAGGCAGATGTTCAAGGCTTCAGCTCTCTCTCTCACTCGATTTTCTCCTTTTTATACTCTGGCAGTCGGCTTTGTTAGTGTGCAGACTGCTCTTACCTGTGGCTGAGCGCTGTCCTTGGTGCTGAAGCCTCTTCTGGTGCTGTCCCTGGTGCTGAAGCCTCTTCTGGTGCTGTCCCTGGTGCTGAAGCCTCTTCTGGTGCTGTCCCTGGTGCTGAAGCCTCTGCTGGTGCTGTCCCTGGTCCTGCAATGTGCTGGTGTCCCACAATATACTCTAAAACCTCTATTAGAAACCCATGTCATTCCATTTTTCAACCCATCTTTCTGTATGGCCTTCTTCTGTATGGCTTTCTTCTGTATGGTCTTCTTCTTAGGTGGCACTATATTTTTTGACTAACTTAATTGAGTGTAAAATAGTTTTGATTGTTACAACATGTGCACAGTGTGTTGCGATAGAGCAGTCTGTCACACGGATATATTACCTGTAATAAGGGCCTTCTATTAGAGGTGGTTTTCTAATTATTAACACTTCCATGATGGTGGCCTTCTAGTAGAGGTGGTCTTTTTATTAGAGGTGGCCTTCTATTAGAGATTTTAGGCTATGTATAATATTGTTTAAAGTTCAACCTTAACAACTAGGCCACAATTGCCCTATGATTATCAGTCTATGATACTGCTATATTGCAACAGATTTTATGTACTTTTTAAAATGTTCAAACTTCTATGCAGTTCCACCAAACTCAATTTGCAAACATTTACAACAAAAGCGTAATTGGATGCTTTTGATGATGTTCCGTACACAAGATAAATATTTTAAAGACAAAACGCTGGTGTTCAGACCATCTGTCAGCTGGAATGAAGTGAATTCTCTCCGCAGAGAATTATTCCCTCTCAGAATAAACATCAGAGTTATGTCAAAGAAAAAACATTTTTAATGAACATTATTATAACATTTTTTTCACGTCGAACATTCACACAAAATACACTAATCTCTACGATTTTAAGGGTACACTTTTTTGTTCCAATCCAGATTTAAAAACACATCTAGATTTAAAATAAACAGAATCCTGCAGAAATATAATAACAATTTTAAGTGAAATGTAGGCTTTACATTTCGGATGTTAAAAGTCTTTGCTTTAAACATCAAGATTTCTAAAACCTTGTAAAACTAGCATGAAAATGCAAACTTTACATATACACACCAGTCCAAACACAATCAACACACACTTAAATATTTGCTAGCTCACTCGACTCGTCTGTTCCGACTAAGCATTTATGACTTTAGAGAAGCTTGATTCTGCTTTATTTTCTGCATAGCTTGTTTTTCCTCCATCATCTTGCTGAAGAAGGGATTCACGTCTTCAGATCTTGTCTGGTTTTGATGCGCGGAGATTCACACTTCCTATCTTTCCTGAGTGCGCAGTTCAGAGACACACTGTTCCTAATCCCGTTCCTTTCAGCCTGTTTCTCTCTCATCTCACATCGGGAATTAGCATATTCTGTTTTGATGTATGTCAGAAGGTCTATACATGGCTATATTTGAAGACGCGCAAGCTGCCAATTTCATTTATCATCGCACTTCTGATTAATACAGCAATGGCTGACAGAATGTATGCTCACGGATTCTTTTTAAGACTCATTCGGATGTAGAAACAAATTGTCTTTGCTTTGTACGCGGCGGATTGATCTTAGGCTGAGTTGTATTAAGCTATTAATTCCTCTCTTTGTCCTTTCATCATCTTTGGAGCGCAGTCATCTACGTTTTGTGTTTCATATTTCTTCTTTTATTCCGAGCACTTGAAGCAAAGCAGCTCTGTTCTGTTCAAAAAAAGCCTCTAATCTAGTTATCTCTTTGAATAATCTCCTTGTTATTTTAAATAAAACGATGCCTTTTTAATCAGTCGGATGCATCGTTTCGCGGCTTTATTCGTTTTCTCGTCAATCCTCCGCAATCGGTTCATCTTCATGCTTGTTTTAGTTTCACTCGGAGCTTTTCTCGCTCGTCTTCTGCTCCGTTGCAAGACGCTCGTAAATCTGGAGTTCATACTGGATTTCTATTCATTATTCACATTAAGAACTTTTACTCCCGCGCTAGCGTTTTCGTGACGTGTCCGTTAAGGCTGTGTGATGGATTCTGGATCTTAAAAACGAGTGCGTCAGAAATAAAAATCGATGAGATTGTGTAAAAAGTACATTTTCAACTTGTTTGCCAAAGAAATGCAAGCACTTATTAAAATGGGTTATTTCCAAGGACCACGTCTTATTCCAAGAGTAAGAAAGGGAAGTTCACAGACGTCAGCATAATCCGCTTGTGTGACGCCAACATCAGATTAAGTGTTTTATTACCGACTACTGAAATTTAGATCATAAATGCTTGAAAACCACAAAATTGCAGAAGGTTTTAGCTTTCTTAATTTTTAGTTTTCACTTTTCCTAAAATTTTTGTCTTTTGTAAATAAAAAAAAGTAAGATAAATGATAAATGAATGAGAGATATATAAATATTTTTTTTTCTTAATTCGGTTTTCACTTTTCCCACATTTTTTGCCTTTTGTATATCAAAAGTAATAAACTAATTGATAAATGAATAAGATGCATATAAATAAACAAGTTAATACATGGTGAAAACGATTCACTGATTACCGATATCAGATAATAAACATAACTTTATCTCACAGCTACCTAATAAAAAAATGAAATTTGAAATGAAAAATAATCAAAATACATTTTAGAATTCATTCTATGAATTATGAATTAAACAATGAATTAAAACTCGAATAGTTCCAAACTACAATTGTTCATTTGAAAATCAATTTAAAAACAATATACTGTACTGTATTGGGATTTGTTTTTTTATTTTTAATATCAATAACTTATAAATAATTGTTTCTCATCTCCAGGCCAAGTGTTGTGCAAACACTTCTTTCTGCATAATTAAAGAGCTTTTCTTCTTTAAGAGGCCATATATAAACAGATAGGCGACATTGTGTGGAACACACGGTTCCTCTCCAGAGTAAAAGAATGTCGAGTGTCTCTCGCAGCGCAAGCAAGTTGTTTACTTTGCCATTGTGGAGGCGGATGACAACGATTTCACGGAACGTAACGGATGGTTCAGTTGATCATCCATCTCAAACATGGCTTTAAGAGCACATCTCCAAAGCAGAAATGGCCCTCCACAATCTGCTGGTTCACCTCGCCGGGTCTCATCTGCATTCAAAACAATTGGTTTTTTAACGGCTTCCCACATCCTGATGCCAGATCACCAACATCTACCAGTTTCACCTATTAATTTGTCGTAATTGTGTCGCTCCATGGTGGGGAAATGGTTGCTTTCTGCTTTAAGAACACATTTGAACTTGAAACCATATTTTGTCTCTGAAGTTCTCAGCCCGTGTGTAGGTAGACATCAGATAATTCACATTATTCCATCATCAAGTAATATCATATATCAACGACAAAAGTTGTATCTATCTATCTATCTATCTGTCTGTCTGTCTAATAACATCTATCTGTCTGTCTGTTTTTCAACGCACTACCTGTTACTGTTGTTTAATGTACTACTTTTACTGTTTTTTATATGTATTACCTTTATCTACTCTTAATGTACTACATTTTTTAATTGCCTACTTCATTGCTTATTATATTGCTTAATTGTTGCTTTACTTACTATTAATCCTTTATTTGCTATATTTTACCTATTACCTTTCCACCTTTTGCCATCATGTGAAGACCTTTGGTCCACCCTGCTGGTTTTTTAAATGTGCTATACAAATAAATTAGACTTAGAATTTGAGATCTATTCATCTATCCATCTATCCATCTATCCATCTATCCATCTATCCATCTATCCATCCATCAAATCATCCATTCATCCATATATCAAAGTACTGAAAAAAATATTAAAAAACAACTGATTTTTAAAGTAAAAATTGTGGTCCCAGTTTCAAAAGTAAACTTTATTTGTCAGTGTCATGAAATGCTAAATAAAACATACATCTTTAAAAAATAAATCATTTACACAGTGTTCATTCTTAAAATAAAATCTTACAATTTTAAACGTTTACTTTTTTTCATCATCTAGAATCTAATCTAAATTCTAATCTAGATTCTAGATTAATTTAGAAATTGCGATTTTTATAAAAAAAAAAAAACTACATTAAAAGTACATTAAGATTGACTCGAGTGTTTTACAACCCTTTAATCTTAAAATCAAGATTTTCAAAGAAGAGTAAAATTGAAGTTGTATCGAAATAACATTTCACTACCGTAATCTTCAGACTATAAGTCACGCTTAAAAAACTACAAAAAATGTGAAAAGATACAAAAGATAATCCGCTGTTTCTTTTATTCCCATACGGTAATAGCATAAGAGTCGGTTCAACGTCAGGTGTGTCGTTTTAAACTCTCCCGCATCGGAATGCACTTGGGCTTATCTCCATCCGTTTTCTGTCTCCTTGTCTCGTGTCTTTTGGCAAATCGCCGCTTTTCTCAATTAATTCTGCTCACTGCATCGCGAGAATGTCGGGTGATTAAAATGTGTGTAGCCTTTGTGTTTCCCCTCCAAGCCCATTAGCTGCTGCTGCTAATTAGCATCTCGGCTGGATGTGGATGTCAGGTGGTGTAAGGGAGGACAAGCTGTGGGTTGCACCACCAGAGACCTCTTCATAGAAAGACTCTTGCTCCACTAACTTTCTCCGCTCTCCATCTGACAACTTAGCGGGCGGCCTGAGCTCAGGCTGTTGTTTGGATGGTTCCCGTCAAAGTCGTTTTTTTATCACTAGACCATTAAAACTTCATCCCGGGTAATGGTTTCTTTTTTTTCCCCTTCTTGGTTCTTTGTCAGGCCGGCTGTCTACAGACCACAGATTGCTCTCTCTTAATTCGGCTCACAGTGGGTGATTAACTATTGTTAGCATTAGCCTGGAAGCTAACGTAGCTCTGCTCTTAGCATCTAAGTGCGGCTTTAGGACTGTAATTTGTGGTTTGGATGTGTTGTCGATATTTAAAGAATGCATGCGTGAGAAAGCTCTTGAAAAATCCGTATTACGTTATTTCTTTTTTAATTAGTTTGAAATAATGTAATTAAAACTCCTGTGACATTTTCAACAGCTGGTGAATTCCAGCAGTTCGTCGAATGCAATCAGGCAAAAAGTTTGGAATTTCATGTTTCATTTGTTCTATTTCTTTCATATAATTTTGTTTTCTAATACAGTCACATTGGTGAATATTTTTTAGTGTTTTTCAATGCAAATGCTTATAAGCCATGTTGTATTAAAAGCACAATAGGCCTCACAACATACACACACACACACACACACACACACACACACGCACACACACACACACGCACACACTGATTTTACTACTTTTTTGCATTTTTATTTTTTAATTTGTATGTATATTGTATAATGCGTATTAGCTTGTGTATCCATTTATAATATTTTTTATTATATAGAATAACTTTTGTTGCACTACATTTTAAAAATAAAACTACATTATTTTGCTTTCAATTTCTCATACACAACTTTTGCAAAAAAAAGTTATTTTTCACATTTTGCACGGACGACTCTCAGTTGCGTTTTTAATATAGTTTCATCTTTTTTTTTTCCATTTCAAACAGCCTTGCCTATAGATATTTTCGAGTCATTTTTCACTGTAGCTGTAATATTAATAGGCTCCTTACAGTTGGCAGTGTTGTATAACATATTATACGTGTAAAAAATTCCGTCTCTGTTTCATTTAAAAATCGCCTCTTCATTCCCCGCACATCAATGCCGGATGATAATGAAGAGTTGTTTGAGTATATTACTATCAGACAAGTAGTTTAGAATGTTAAAATCTCAGAGGAAAGCTAAAAAAATGCTAACACAGCCAAACCATCAGACCAGCCTGCCC
>CM051504.1:5806642-5839864 GCA_028031935.1 Paedocypris micromegethes
CCCCCCAGTCTCAAGGCCGGGACACAGGTGCCGACGTTTCTATCAGAAATTCATGACATAGGGAATTGTGTAGTTTGCTTAATCCCAGATGAAATGGAACCGGGTAATAGCTGTTTTGCGGCAATAATTTATTCATAGTTCCCATGAAACCAAGGGAACCGTTGCGCTGCTCCGTGCCACAAATAAACAAAGTACGGAAGCGGATTGTCCTGTGAGCCGAGGATGGGGAGCTGGGAGAATTACAGAGATCCGCTCTTGATAAGCATGGCGCTGCTCCGGGACTGAAAGCTAGCTGCTGTATTAACTCACGCTAAACATGACCGCAATTAGCCGCGAATCTCACCGGGTTTTGGGAATTTCACGGAAGGTGCGGCTTCTTGAACTTTGCATCTGCTGAGACGTCCGTGTAGTTTCTGTTTGGATTTGTAGGTTGGCCGTGATGAAGGAGGCTTAGCCGAAGGAGCCAGATAATCTGCTTTCTTAGATTCTCCGAGAACGTTTCAGAATTGCTAAATGCGCAGATATGACTTTCTCTTTTTGCTTGAATTGTGGGAGGAACATGCTGCATTTGTGCGGTGTATTTTATCCAAGTTCTCGGTCAGTTTCACTCCGTCTTCACTTACAGACGCAGCAGCTACCGTAGGTCTTTATGGTGATTGATTATTGTGTGGATTGATTATCTAATACAGTGGATTCTGGGTAATCGGGGCACTTTGAAATATGAGATTTAACAGCTAGTTGGATTAAGTGTGAAAAGTCAAACACAAGTGGTGAACATTCAACAAAGGAAAGGAAAGGAAAGGAAAAGGAAAGTGAGGTGATGGCAATAACGACTGTAGCATACTAACTTTAGCGTACAAAGTAATATAATGATGCACCTACAATCACAACATGACAACGAGTAACCTACACAACTCACGCTGCAGCAAACTTTTTGCCGGAGGAGTGAAACATGTTGTTAGTCTATTCTAATATTGTGTGCTAAATAGCAAAGATTTATTATTAATCCCTCTTGTGCTGCAAATGTTGACAAAAAAAATACATGAAAATTGCACTGTCACTTTTTTTTTTATGTTACTGTCAAATTTGTTTAACAATTTATACTTTAATATATTTATAATATTATTTAGAATTTATATTTATTCTGTAATATGTTGCATACAACATGACTTTTGTTTTAAATAGACGTTCTTAATTCCAAACTAGCCACCTTGCTTTTTAAAATTTTGTTAAATTATATGACTAAAGCTGTTTCCTGTGCATTTAAATCATGTCTTAAATACGTAATCGGTGTCTGCATTGACGAGTACTGAAATGCTGAAATACTGAAGTACTCGTACTTGTTTTCCAAAAAAGTGGCTAAGAAATGCAAAACCCAGCATCCCTAGTTCTAATTCATCGTATAGATCACAAGCATCCGATTTTCAGTTTTTTTTTTCCTTCGGCACGATTACAGAACCCGACACAATGGCACAGGGGCAGCCGTGTAACTCTGTGCGCTGGACCTTGACTGGCCATTGGTTAGAGTTAATGAAGAATTACGTTAATGGCGGCCGGTGAAGTCTCGATTAGAGAGCTGCTCCTCATCTTTAATGAAACTATTCATCAGATTCATTCAGCCAAGGAACTTCAGGTGCTCGGGTTGCCGGGCGAGTTCCACGTGCAGCCAAATGTTAAGTCAGATCAACTTGCGTCTTAGGGGGTCTTCGATCGCCCGCTGACAGCTCAACAGTGCCACGGGTTCTCGGATGAGCAAACCTAAATGCTGGAGAAGCTTCCTCCACCCCGGGGAAAGTCCTGGCTACTCTATGGATTGATTAATGCGACGTTCAGAAGTGGCCAACAATTCAAGTGTGTGTGTGTGTGTGTGTGTGTGTGTGTGTGACAGTAGAGGTAAAGAAAAGCTTTTTATTGAACACCATTAGTGTCTCTTCGCTATGAAGGTTGCTTTGCTCGGCTCTGACACCACACGCACTGGTTCGCCGAGGTTACTGTGCATTAGCTGCTTTCCTGAGTGTTTGTTTCACACCGTGAGGCAAAGCAGGTTAATCTAGTGTTTAATGGCGGGTACCTTTGTGGTACAATGGCACTTATAATTGTGTGAGGTCATAATGTTGTCAACTGCATTACACAGGAGTGTAGAAATTATTCCCTTAAGTGATGTGGGATTTGTTATTTACCGTATTCTTTGTACTATTAGGCGTACGGATTATAAGGCATTAATAAGCATCTTAAAATTTCTGAATATTTTTTCATGTCACATATTTTTTTCCATATTTTAAGCCGTACATTATTAAGCATGCCTTAACATCTAAAAAATAGGGTAGTTTATAAGCGAGAATAATACAATTATTATTAGTAAAGAAACAATTAGTCATCAAAGTTCAATTAAGTTATGAGTACAAATCAGACTAAAATGCTCACTGGATTATAAGGTGCACCATTTATAAACCTTAATCTCTTTTCACGTCACATATTTTTCTCCATATTTTAAGGCCCAAATTTTTTTTAAGCGTGCCTTATAATCCATAAAACATGGTAGTTTGTAAGCGAGAATAATAAAATAAACAACCTGTCAATAAAGTTCTTGTGGACTATTAATACAATTTTTCTAATCTGTCACATATTTTTCTTTTTATATTTTTCATATATTATAAGTGAGATTAGTAAAATAAATGTCTAATTTCAGTTAACTTATGAATATAAATTGCTGCGTCTTTTGTTATAAGATACATTGAGTTGTGATTAATGAGAACCGAGTTCAAGGCCCAGTCTGGACCTGTCATTGGTCCGTTTATTCAGCCTAAAAAACATCTGCAAATGTGATTAGGAAATATACGTACATTGTACTGTTCTGTGTCTTGACTTTTGGGCAAAGAATATGAAATTTCTAATCCCAGTTCTTGAATTTGGAAACATTATTGGAGAGCGCTTGTCTTCGAGTATGTATAATATAACATTGTTATGTATTAATGTTGCCATTAAGTCATTGTGTGGACTGAAAAAGATAGCAAATCTATTTTTTATTCTCTTTTTTTAAACGTGACACATGCAAAGGCAATTTATGACTCATGAAATGAGAAAAATGTTAATTTAATAGCATTCACATTCAATAACAGCCGGATCCGACGCCCGAGTTTTTGAACAAAAAGCAGTAAAAAGCCAAAAGAAAGAAACGGCATCTACAGAAAAAATCTGCTTTTAATACCAGTGACAATAATTGCCTCCAACAAAAGCATATTTTTTTTTGCGTATGGAAAAATGGATAGACTAAGGGCAAATATGATAAACATGACAGTTGTAAAGAGACATAGGAAGCATGCAAACTACGGCGCGAGAGCTGCTGCCTGCACACTGATCGGCCAGAACGTCTGCATTATTAATGGCCATTACAGCGGAGAGTGCTCTGGTTACACCGCCACAGACCACAGGGCTGCTTTAACAGCCAGGATGAATAATTAGATGGATGTTCTGACCAACACAATCGGAATAGATTAAATTCAAAATGCCACGCATGGAGTGTGATGTTAGAATTTCACCTTTGCTATTATTTTCTTCTGCAGAATAAAGTTTTGTACGCTTTTTAAAAACTTTTCCGCACAACCCAAATGTCACGTCTTGTGCGTTCGGCGAGCACTTCGTCCCCAATGATTTACGTGGCTTTGAAAACAGGAAATTAAGCTGCTAGTAACTCGACTGAGTTTCTTATAACTGGGTAGTATCTGTATTTTGAAAATGTTAAATTTGAATCTAATCCTCCATTCGACAATTTAACAAATCCATTGTTTTTACTATATAGGGCTAAACAATCTAGTCAATCACAGGGCAGGATCAATAAACAGTGTACTGCTCATAAACTGACTTATAAAGACAATGTAAAGTCTTTAATTCTAATGAATGTATTTAAACCATATGTGTGAAACTCAAGGCCCGGGGGCCAAGATGTGGCCCGCCATGTCATTTTATGTGGCCAGCGAGAGCTTAAAAGTTTAGAGTGTCTAAAAATAAATTAAGAGCGTGCGTTGACCAAAAACTACCCACAATGCCCTTTGACTACTGTTGCTACGGCAGTTTTTCCACAGTTTATGTTATTTTTCTTCATTCACTTAGACAGTTTGATCCTTCAATAATGGATTTATGTGTGTTTTCAAAAGCTGACAAAATGTGATAAGATTGATGTTAGAGCAACAAGTAAACATAGGTATTCTACGCAGCTACAATTGTCACTTGATTAAGTTATGATAAATAATGAGTCATGTGGGACACCTGGCCATTTCAGGACCAGGGACAGTGATCGCGGATGCTGCAGGTGTCTCACAGTTGCTTAACATTAAAGAGTACATTTGATTACACGTAGTTACATTAATAAGTCTCATCCGGCCCTTTGAGGACAGACATTATGCTGATGTGGCCCTCTGTGAAAATGAGTTTGACACCCTTGATTTAAACGTTTTCCCCCAAATATAAATTCAGGTTTATGCTATCTAGGCATACATGTAAATGCACATTTGATACAAATTTTAATAAAATTGTTTAGGGGAGGGGGGTACACACTTGCACCCACATATACGTATATACATATAAATAAATATACACACACACAATTGACTCGGCTTAATTGTGCCGCCGGTTAAAGGGTGCAGCCGCTTTATTGGTAGAAATCCAAAAAAGTTTTGTCCCATTTACACAAATTTGTGCCGCTTTATTGGGACAAACTAGTCGTGTTACGAACTTGTCGACTGTATATACGTTTATATACGTCTATATACACGTTTTATTTTCATTTTTTATTTAATTTTCACGTTTATTTTTCAATTCTAAAACTTTTTCCATTTTCACAAAATATCTGTAAAGACGTGCACTGATCAATAATGCATATCAACAACCACATAGACTCAACTGTCTCAGTTCATTGCTTCGGCTTACGAGCTTTGCAAAATGAGTTGGCTTGTCTGATTTATGCACTTGAAATATCCTCGTGGGGACAAAAAAATCAGAATTGAATTTTATTGAATTTGACAACAAAAGAATTAGAAAACTCGACTTTATTATTTTTTAAGTGATGTTGGCAAAATTTCAAGCCCATTTCTATTTGTCAGTTTAAGCGTAAATGTAAACTGTATAATTATATACTGTAAATCCACATAATGTTATTAATAAGTATGTAATAATATTCCACTTGTTAGATTGAATGCCTGTGTTTCTTAGAACTATACTTTCAATTGACGGCAGGGTTATAAAAGGAAGTCTACACTAATGTTCATGGTCTTACTAATGGAGAACCCAATGGTTTGCTCATTCACATGAGACAAAAGCAACCCAGCTCCTCAGACACACAGTGAGATGAACAACAGCGAAAGTGAAGGGGTGTACGAGTGCGGACGTGTGACGGAGGTGTGATGCTCATCAAGGGACTCTTGAGGCCAAAGCCCTGCTAATTGGGTTTGAAGGAATCAGCTTGAGTCGAGGGGAATGTAGTCCGCAGCATGAGTTTCTCCTTCCTCTCTCCTTCTTCTTCTCCCCCTTACTATACAATTTAAAATACCATTAGGTGATTTAAAATATAGCAAATCTGCATTTTTAAACGACAGACAAGTTTCGTTTTTATTCCCATATTAGGGATTATAGAAAACACTGTAAAGGAAATGAAACTAAGATGCATAGTCTAAAAAGGAGAACACAACATTTATGGGGAACAAGACTCACTGGATCTAGTCATTCTCCAGTTGGACTGTGGCAATGTGAAGGGCTTCCTTTTGCAGCCAGTACAGCTTCAACTTGTCTTGGCAAAGCCAGATACGAGTTCCTTACATGGGACGGACAGTGAAGGTTGACTCATTAAGGACCAATACATACCGTATTTATGCCAATATAAGCACCCCACGAATATAAGCACAGTTGATTTTTCAGGCACAAAAAAATGTTGTTTCTGGCTAAATTACGTACATTTTCTCTTTAAAGTACAATTTTTTCTTTAACAAACCTAACTTGTGACTCGTATCACTTTAATGTTGAGAAATAAAAACTGAAAAATAGTAAAACAATAATCAATTCTAGTGGTCGGAACTACACCTCCCATCATGCTTTGCTGCTCACTGGTTCCCATGAGCCTTTGCGCTAAAAGAGCATAGAGTAAAGCTGACTGAGCTCGATTTTTGTTAGACGTCAATATTACAATAGTCACATTTTTCTCTGTGTATCTCTGTCTTAGATATTAGATATAGAAAGAAGATTTTGCTATAGCTGGTCTTGTTTTCAAGCACTAGCCGTTAGCCTTTAGCACGGCAATCTGCTCGATGCAATATGATCTGTTTGTTCAATTATTATTAACTATTGTTTTTTGTTTAGTCTTCTTTCAGTGTTATTTTTCCCTGTTAAGTGTCGCAACGTTTCTAATGTTTCTTTATTTTTGTTATAGAGCTCATAAAAACTCATAGGCACGTCTGCCTCCAGAACCATTATTTATAAGAATTGAGCGCTTATATTTACGTGAATATTTGAAATATAAGCACCCTGCAAGTTTTTGAGCTGCTAAAATTGGAACAAATTTGGTTCATATATTTACATAAACACAGTATTTCACAGTACCCACATCTTGTGATTTTCACTGGTGGCCCTATCGAACCCGCATTTGGTATTGGCTGTGTGGCTTGACCATGTGGAACTCCTACCAAACAGTTTTGGTACCCCTGTTTACTCACATGGTCCAAAAAATGCATTCTGGGGTCACAGAGGACCTATGAAGGTGTTAGTGAGAGTGTGAATGAGTGTGTTTGTGTATCCTGCTCTGTGATTGGTTGCCCACCAACCTTCAGGCACAATTTCCGAGTTTGGCTTGGATACCCTGAGTAGGGAATGCATTTCAGACATCTTCTTGCTTCCATAGTTACTCCTACTGAATGCAGTTATTCCTTGATTAAGATGAGCTGCCCTTTTCTTGGACACAGTGACTTCTGATATGCCACAACAAACTGCTGTCTTGGTTACAGATGTGCCAGCAACAAACTGTCCTTTTTCGCCCACAATGACCTACAGTTTATCACCCATAATTGTTTGGGCACTGCAATGTTTTAAGCAAAACTGCTCCATTACCCTGCCAATAAACCTTCTTACTGGTGGAATAGGCAATCAATGAAGATTGGACTGCCATCTGGTCGAATTTAGCCATGAATCCTCCAACACTAAATAATCAAGTGCCCTGTTGTCCATGTATAGTAGCTTCCCACTAGGGTACTCAATGCCATTTTTACCCTAAAATTTGTCATGGATTGCACAGGTTTCGTATTTTCTTGCGTTTGGCTTTGAGATGCCAGATCTTGCAGTGGAATTCTTCAAACGATTGAATCCCAAGACCAGGCAGAATGCTCTTGGATCTCTTCAGAGTTATCCCAAATCTTTCAGTTGGCTCTACTACCGCACTACGAAGCAGACGTTTTGCTTACAGTAGACATAACTTGCTCTACATTGTAAGCATAACATACAATGTAGAGAACAGTCAAGCTATTTGAGAGTTGCTGCAGAATTTAAGCCAATGTGTAAACTGTGTATAGACTTTGTATGACAAAATGGGAGTGGCCAAAGATCATGTAGGCACAAACCTTGAAAATTCAAGTTATTGTATTTTTTCTCAAAGAAAAGAAAGAAATGTTAAGAAGCATATTAAAGTCCTTTTTGTCATTTAGAGATTTGCCAGCCAAAAAAAAACCCAAAACAGGTATTGGACGAATACCTGTCTTGGGTTTTCTTTGGCTGGCGAATCTCTAAATATTCTCTCAGCTTCTTCCACTTCACATTTTCGCTCACTTTTTTATTGCTTTTGCCTTATTCAATTATACTCAGTATCAGGCAGCGGCTCTGGTTGGCTGAGTGTAGGCTGAAATCACATTTACTACAGCCTCTGCAGACATCCTATCACACACACAGACTTCCCTCTTTCTCTTCTCTTCAGTACAGTTCTAGCCCCAGGGCATGGTTACTGTAAAATGTTGTTTGAGTGGGGTACATCGTGGGCTGCCATTGTCTGTCAGGACTCTGTGATTGAGTCCATTTTCAGTCTGTCAGGCTTGCTGAGACTGGTTACGGGCACAATGCTCATGGCATGTATCATCACCGACTTCAGTCTGAGAGTTTATGCTTTGACTAAACCCGCTCGAGCAGAGCGAGAGAAGCTTATCCAGATCGCAGATCACCTCTGGCCCACATGTGGCTCGGATCAGAGCCAGATTGCTGTGCTATCTGTGTATCCGTGGCAATTATTAATATTGTTGCTCTAATGCATATGAAAAAAATAAGCTTATGTCCCTAAAAAGCCATCTCCAGTAAACTATTCCATGCTGTTTAGTTACGATGCTGAAGGCGTTCATCTTGCTTTGTTCTCAGCTGGCACGGGTTCCGCTAGTTTCAGTTTTGAAAGATCCCGATGATAATTTTTTCATTAAAAGTTGAATTTGCTGACTTTCTGTCTTTGACACATTTGAACTTTCTGCGAACAGCGGGATCTGCTCCTCTGCTGTGAAGACCTCCACTTAAAAAGACTTACAGGGGATTAATAATGACCATTGTTGTCAATGAGGAACATGGTGGCACAATGGGTGGCGCTGTCGCCTCACAGGGAGAAGGTCTCGTCCTGACCTCGATGCCCAGCCGAGGTCTTCAGTGGGTTTTCTTTGGGTCTCCGATTTCCTCCCACAATCCAAAAACCTACAGGAGAGTAGGAATTGGATTATTTTTCATGGGTGTGATAGTCTCCCGCTCTGTGATTGGTTGGCCACTAACTGAGCGTTTAAGAGCTGTTGGAATTGGCTCCAGTTCCCTGTTACCCCGAAATGGAAAATGGTTTGGAAAATGAATAGATTGTTGTTGTGATTAGATGAAAAATATCTTGTTTGGGATTTTCTATTTGGAAAAGTTATGACACACGTTTAATTTAGATAATGTAAGTTACTGTTTCTCTCCAATCAGATTAAACCAATTTGTTCCTGTTATGTAACTGAAAACATTACAAATCTGATGCTTTTTTTTTTTTTGCTTTTTCTTTTATTGTATTTAAATGAATGATTATATTCAATTTAATTCAAATATCAGTTGAATTTATTTCACCTGGAGTGAATTGTTTGAATTAAAGTACATAAATTAACAGTAAAATACACTACAGTATTATCTTTTTTTAATTATTAGTTGAATTTATTTCACCTGGAGTGAATAACATCATTATAACTTGATGTTATAAGTGCATAAATCAATTGCTATAAGAGCATAAATTAATAGAAAAAAATACACTGTAGTAATCTATTTTTTACCTTTTTTAAACAATGCATGTTTATATCTTAAATAATTTTTTTTATTTGTAATGTTGGTCTTTATGGACTACAAACTGCATGTATTATGTTCGTCAAAGCAAATGCAAGCAGAAACACTCAACACAAACCTCCGTCGTCATTATCACAAGCCGTTCCGGAATGTTCCAAAGTGGTATTAAGTTCCGAGTAACTCTTCAGCAACGACACAGTTAAGACTTCCTCGCAGTGAGTTTTACGATACAATCCTCTTAGAGCTGCGATTCCCTTGGTTAATCAACCAGTAATCCATCATCCACCAGCTTCAGCCACTTCACCATCCCGCCCTGTAGTTCTTATTAATCACAGACTTTATGCAGTTGTTCAGTCATCGCATGGCTTGATAGATTGCAATCTTCCTGCAATCTCTCTTGTAAGATTCTTCTGCAGCCGTGGCTTCAACACAGGCCAGACGCTCTTCTGCAAATTGTATGATCACACAGCCCAGAATGAATCACCTTGGGAACTGGAGATCTTCCGACTGTGATACACTGACGAATGCATATATTTTTTTCGTTTTGTCGAACGTCTTCAATTGATTGAGCATCCTCCTGTTTGTGTTCATTCCCATCACCTGTAGGAGCAGCCGGGAAGAGACTTAAATCAATAGCAGTCTGGGAATAGAGCAGCCGAGGGTGTAGGTGGGTCAGGACAGGGGTCCATGAATGTCCAAGTAGGTGATTTTACTGAGTGTGATTGCTTCTCGTCGGGTGGGCAAGCCCACTGTCACACTCCAAAATGAGAAAAACCATGATGCTGACACCAATCACAAAGGTGTAGCTGGGAGAGGCAGACAATAAACTATCATTTTACGTTGCTTTGGATTTCGCTAATGCTTTGCTGAACAGATAATGGCGTTTGCTCTACTCTTCGTCCTGCCGAATCCATCAGGTCCAACTCTGAGTTCCAATCTCAGTTTGGGATTTCCTTCTTCCTCCAGCTAAGCTTGTGCATCGGTCATGGGTCTTTTGCATTAGGGAATGTTATTTTCGCTGCGAGTGAAGCTAAATTCAGTTACAGCTGACCTTCGTTTTTTCGAATTGGCGGGAATTTTTGGTGTATAATGTAATCTCCTTGTTTTCTGGTTTGCCTAGTTGGTCTTGGTCTGTTCATTCCATCTTCTCCTGCAGATGCCACCGCTGCTGCTTTTAAATACATTTTTACAGAATGGGAGATAATCATGCCGTTGAAAATGCGTTTCGGAGGAACTTTTATATGCAGCTGATTTTTTTTTTTTTTTTTTTGCAAACACACTGTTATAATTAAGAACTTGTTAGATTCTCCACTCCACATTGGATTCCGATTAAGTGGTTACATTAAAATTATTACTTTACTTAAATTTATTTTACTTTTACTTTATATTCATTTAGCAGACGCTTTTATCCAAAGCGACTTACATTTAATTACAATTCATCAAATGCCAGCGCTCTACAGACTGAGATACTGGCAAAGCTTTTTGTTACTTTTTTGGTATTACTTTTTGGTAATGATACATGCATTGTTTAGGTGCATCAATCCATCCAGACTTTCTTCCTTTCTTCATTTGCTCTCTATATCATCCATTCGTTCTTTCTTTATTTATTTTTTTCTGTCCCCATTTCCTTGTCTTTTTTTCTTTCCATTCTTAAACCTATCCGTAATCCTTCATTCTTTCATTTATTTTATATATTCACTTACATCTTTTGATATATTTATCTGTCCATCTTTTCGTCTATCTATATATCTCTCTCAATCCATTCCTCCTTGCCTTCTTTCATCCATCCATAGATCTATCTCTACCTCCCTCCATATATCCATCTTTAGACTCATCCAGAAATATATCAGCTGTACTTATGGCCACGTCATTTTGTAATTATTCTGTGTAAATTGGCTGAATTGTTAACATTCTTTATATATTGTCTGTAATGTAATCATCATACGTTTCACCGTAGGTGATATATCTAGTGAGGTTTGACAGTAAAAAAACAATGTAACTGCATTTAGATCTCTAAGCACTATAGCTTGTCTTAAACCAATAATACCCAAGTAGTTTTTTTCTTTATTTTTCTGTTGGCGCTGAAGGAGAGGAAACTTTCTAAACTCATTCGAAAACATTTCTTTTTATTTACCGTAACCATTCCCTTTTAAACAATGTGTAGGAATGCCTGGACCATAATGTAGTGCCTAGAAATCCTACAGGGTCGTGTTTTATTCATGCGTTTGTTCCTGTTTGTGGTGTTTTCACTACCTGTTCTTTCTGGAAATTCTTTTTCATGTGTGTGAGTGGAAGAATAATGAAAAAGAAGTCTGTGGATAGTATGTACAGTATACGTGTTTGGGAAGGATTTTGTCGTCAATATTTTTGCTACTGCTAAATTATTTGTAGAAGAATCAAAGAGCAGTGATTTTTTTTTTCGTTCACGAGCGTAATTAGTGAATTGATTCTGATTTGAATCAGTCTTTAACCAAATTAACCCTTAGAGTTTAATGTTTGTGATCAATATTGAGTTGTTACATTAAATTACAAATACAGTAATTAAATAATTGACTATTATTTACAAAACATGCACACTGTACCAATGAACAAGGGACATCTTTTCTTTTTTTAAAAAAGAATAGCATAGAGGATTTGCGTTGGTCTGGGACTAAGAAAAGCGCTATACAAATAAACTTTTACTTGAGCTTGAACAAAAAATAAAATACTGATTTTTTTTGTGGTATTAGTAGTGTGATAGATTAAATTTCTCATGTCTTTGTTTTTTAGATTAATACACTAAAACACACACACACACACACACACACACACACACACACACACACACCACACACACAAACCATAACAAATTCACCTCATTTTAACCAGATGTAAACAAAATATCTATAGACAGGACAGACAGACAGGTAAATTGATTTTATAACATCTCACCTTTCAGTGTTGCCGCGTTAAAAATAGAATAATCCACACAAACTGAATGACCCTAATCAATAAACAGAATTAAGAAGCAGAAGAGAAACAATTCCACATGGTGAAGGAAGCAGGAGATACTAACACCTCCTCCAGCCTTTACGTCTGCTAATATTAGCTAACGTGTCCTATTCACTTTCCGGCGGGAAGCAGCGTGTAGGTGTTCCGTGTGACACTGGCATGACACAAACTGTAAACAAAAATGTTCAGATGAAGTCCTGCGACGTGTGAAACGTGTGAAAGTCTGAGCATCGCTCAAGCAGCCGAGTGGTGGAATAGTCACGCCGCCATAAAATACATCCCTTTCTCCAGGAAAAGTGCAGCTCATTAGGAGAAAGTGCACAAGGATGGACAGTTTTGTAATTTTATGGTGTTTTTTTTTTTTTTTACACATTATGCATTAATTATGATTTGTAAGGTGAGCAGAGATTTTGTTCAGTTACAAGTTATATAATAATAATAATAATAATAATAATAATAATAATAATAAATACATAAATAGATACATAATTATATTTACAAAAACTGCTTTAAAAAGTAAATATAACTTTATTCTTATATCAATGCATTGTTCTAAGCAACAGTTATGTAACTATTTTAAGAATAATAATAACAACATCAACAAGCATCTGTACTGAGCTTCTAAGAATGGTAAAAAACCAAGAATGATACGGTTCATGGAGTTTGGACTTGAAGTTCTCATCTGTACTACTTGAAATACAACACTAAACATTAGTCTTGGGGTCTCTGAATGTGTCTGAGATCGAAATTCATTTCATAAATTTATTTTAGGAATAATATTTTTAGTTTTTGCGACTGTAGCTCCCTGGTTAACCCTGTATTAGTATAGTTAAAAATATACCTAGACTGATGATTAAAAAGTACAATATTTGCTAACCAAATGCAGCAAAACAAACAAACAAACAGTCCTCAAGTTAAAGAAAATACTCAAGTAGGGCTGCAGCTAACAATTATTCTAAAAGATTATTCAATCAATTATTTTTTTCGATTAATTGACCAATTTTTCGATTAATCTAACTTTTTTTTTTTGCCCAAACAATTAATTGTTCATAAAAATAAAATAAACATTGTTTTTGGTAAACCATGGTTCATGGTAAAACAATGTTCGTTTTAAACAAGCAAACAAGCAAAGCAATATGAAATGTTGCACCCAAACACCCAAACTGATCAAAGATAATCTCGGTAAAGTTCATTTCATTTAAATTGAAATTCAAAAGTGACTTAAACAAAAACTAAAGCTTAACTTGTACATAACCACATAGTATGTTTCAATATCACAAAAATAAATGTATGCCAAATTAACATAAAAACATAAAAAGTATACAACAAATATTGCAGGCCTTACATGCCCTAAACACAAAATCAGTGCAAAATGAATTCAGTAGGATTGACTGTAAATAATAATGTGCTTAATAAAATGTCCATCTTAAAAATAAACTGAAATGCAATAAAGTACGTGCTCAGTGGTGAGGTTTTTTTATTTATTTATTTAATTTTAAAATCAAAAGTTTTAAAATAATTGAAGGAACCACACACAGACCTTCCATATAAATACTTATTGTACATCAACATCTGAAATTAAAGATACTCTTAATTTCACACCGCTACGTATACTCAAGTAAAGAGAATAGTTGACTTAAGTAAAGTAATCGAGTACAGTACTTCACTACAATCCACCTCTGCAGGTCAAAACCCAATTACTGTTCGTATAATCCTAAAATTAACGGTGTTTTCGATTACTAGTTGCGAAAAAAGAGTCAGGGACTGAGCCGGAGTCGCACTGCGAAGCTTCCAGTGGCATGTCAAGAAACACAATTACATGGTTGATGAGTGAAGCAGGGCAATCTAGCGCTAACAGATTACAGCACAGAAACATGAGGAACATCGCCCCAGCGCTCGGATTCGTTTGTGGTCCCGGCCTTAATGAAAACGCTGTCTCGTGACGCCTGGTCCAATTCGAAAGTCGGACAGCGGCCGCTTGATGAATTCTCGGCTTTTGTCGATTTGTTTGGTCTCCTCTTGTCCTTCAGCTCAACCCGTGGCAACTTTCTTTTCTCTAGAACCGGGGTGTCAAACTTATTTTCGCGAGGGCCACATCAGCATAATGTCTGTCCTCAAAGGGTCGGGTGTAACTTATTACATGTAATCAAATGTAATCTAAGACAAATGTAACTATTCTTTAATGTTAAGCAACTGTGAGACACCTGGCCATCCTGCAGCATCCGCGATCACTGTCCCTGGTCCTGAAATGGCCAGGTGTCCCACACAACTCATTATTTATCATAACTCAATCAAGTGACAATAGTTGCTTGTTGCTCTAACATACATCAAATTTTGTCAGCTTATGAAAACACACATAACTCCATTAATGAAGGATCAAACTGTACAAGTGAATAAAGAAGCAGAACTGTGGATATACTGCCGCGGCTACTGTAGTCGAAAGGCGTTGTGGGAAATGTAGTTTTTGTCCAACGCACGCTCTTCATTCTTTTTTGGTATTTATTTCTCGACATTCAAAATTTTTAAGCTCTCTCGGACCACATAAAATGACATGGCGGGCCACATCTGGCCCCAGGCCTTGAGTTTGACACCTGTGCTCTAGAAGAAAGTACTTCCTTATCCGGCTTTTTCTTCCACCTCTACTTATTGGAGAAGTGTGGCCATCAGCAGTAACATGTCCAGCACACCCTGGAGCGCAGTCATCTCTACACTTCCTCCCGACTCCGCAGGTGCGAGGCAGCCGGACAAATTTCCCAAGATGCCTTGCAGGTTGCTGAACTGCCGAGATGGATCAAAAATAATGCGTCTGAATTATTGAGTTGTGGTTGTTATTTTAAGCTTTCTGCTCTTAAGTTAGTCATGTTTGACGTCCTAATGCCGACCCGTTAAATCATTTAGCAAGGTTGAGCTGCTGCTTGAGTGCACGCTTAAAACATTACGGCATAATTGTACTTAATAATTACAACCCGGATGTTTCTCTGGTTATTGCGTACACCGTCCTGGCAGTTACAAATTCCACCAAAAGCAACTTTTAGTGTTTTAAAGAAGCTGCGGGACTTTATTTTCCTCACAAACTTTCCGACGTTAGAGAAAAAGTTTTATTTGTGTAATTATTAGACACAGGGTGATTGACGCTATAGTGGGCGGAGTCTGTGAATGGATTTGCATGACACGTTTAACATGGTCAGTCCCTAAATTGCCGGTTGGTGTCTGGTAAAAAGTTACATGAGGTCATTTTGTAGAATATTTTGTAGTGTTGTATTTCTCGTAGGAATGTTACGAAACATTTTCCGAAATTTGACATTTTATTAAACGTCAGGTTTACGACGTTCATGTTCAGTTTGCTGTCTATTCTTGCAATAAAAGCGAAGATATAATTTTGTGTTTTGTAAAACAAAAATGAATTTGTTGTTTAATAGTTACATTGTTTGTCGGTTTGTTTTAATTTGCTTGTGTTGTGTAATGTTTTTAGTTTATTAATACATTGTTTATTTGATTGACTTGAATATTATAAAAAAATATTTTGTTTATTGGTTACATTGTTGGTTTGTTTTTGTTTGATTGGCTTGTATATTGTAAAACAACGTCATTATTTAATGTTTACATTGTTTATTTGATTGTTTGATTGGCTTGTATTTTGTAAAAAGGTTTTTGTTCTTTATTGTTTACCTTGTTTGTTTGTTTGTTTGATTGGCTTATATTTTGGTGCATTTCTTTTCTAATTTGAACGGAAAATTTGTTCTGTTTTTGCTTGTGCGACTGATTAGTGATTTCGTTTTTTTTTTTAATGTGGACACTTTTTGTTACATTTGATTTGGGATATGGTTTTACCAACGGACAAAAAAACGCAGATCAGGTTCAGTCGGTCTGGGATTCGAACCTGTGATCTTTCACAAATTCAACTCTCCACCACTAGGCCACAACTCCCCACAGCTATAAAAAATCACATGCGATTAAATAAATCACATGAGAGTAAAGATTGATAAGTAAACAGTTCAAGGCCAATAAAGTCCAAGCTTAAATTATATAAGCGCTATCATTTAAATGAATGCAATTCTTTTCTTAAAAAAGTCAATTTTTCACGATTAATATGAAATATCATATTTCCCCTAACAATGGCGCTTTCTATTTTAAAATCCATCTTTTATCAGTGGAGTCCATCCCAGTGTTTGTGTTTGTGGTGGAGACCAAAGGTATGAACCTTCTCAACACCCTCATCTTACCTGAAGCCCCCCAGTGGCTCATTACACCTCAACCGTCACAGTTCCCAGGACTGTCATCATAAGCCTTTTACGCTAACAGCGAGTCTCTTATTGAGACTAATGGGGGAATTAGGGTCCTCTCCTCCTGGAGCTGCGAGCCGTGCATCTTCCTGGCAGTTTTACGCTGTCGACTGAGGAGCTGCACAGGTATCAAGGCTGGTCTACCATCTCTTCACACCCGGCTCCAAATGATGCTCTGTCTTTGAGTTATGGAAAGAAAAAAAAATACAGGGTGAGTGAAGCAGAAAAACAAGCTCGGCGCTGTGCCGCTTGTATTTCCTTCACCTGCGATCATAAGTCTTAGTTCATAGCCTAAACGCACCACAATATGCGTTATTATACGTACGTTAGTGCGTTATTATACGTATTGTGTGTATATTTAGCATTGCGCTATTTATGGAAGCGTCATTCAAAATGTTTTGTTTGAATAGTAAATAAAATCAAGTCATATATTCAAAAACGAAGAAGTCAAAACTGTAAGAGAAGACGGAGTGAAACTGTTGACGGATGTGTGGCGTTTTTTCTCACGGAGAAACTTCTTAATCTCCAAGATGTGAACTGCCTTAATGCTGAAAGACTATATCTTAGAGAAATTGATGCAAGTGTGTTGGGTTTTTTTTTTTTCTTCAATTATTGAATATTGTTTAGTCGATTGATGCGAATGGACCTAATGGATTTTTAAAAGGATGCACTTGTTCCTCACAAGGCCATTTTACCTTTGAACAGAAGGATGGAGTGACTCTTAAAATCTCTGCACCTTCCATCCCCGTACACATACACTTGCATTTGTATCATAGTAGGGTCCCGTCATTGACTTATTTTCAAAGTAATAGAAAGTAAAACCCCGCTTTAGACCCTAAAGTTGTAACTTCAGCCCTAAAATCCCACCTTGACTCTTAAACTGGCCTTTACACTTGTGGATACCAGCTTAAGGTCCCCACAAGTGAATATTGGTCCCCACTTTAATATAAAACACATTTAGGGCCCCACTTTGACCTAAATGCCTGTACACATACACACACACACACACACACACACACACACACACACACACACACTCAGCTATCTTTCTCTCTGGAGACAGATGATGTTAGGAGTTTGACTGGGTGTATGTGTGATAATTTTCAGTGCGCTAAGCTGGATTTGTGGCATATTTAAGGAAACACTACACAAATGTCACAAAGATAATCTGTGCTTTTAGTGACGAAGAGAGACGTGTGTATCTGCGGCCACGGAGGAAGAGGTTAGACGAGGCGGTCTGAGGGTTTTGTGAAAGACAGAATCCTCTTGAAATAATCTAAAATAAAGCCTGATTTCTTCTGCTGCTGCTCTACTTTTCCAGCACTTTCCTTCCATTTGTTGCTGCCACCTCCGAGTGTCGTTGCTCGGAACAAGTCAATCCTCCATTTCCTGTTTATTGTGACAAATCACACTTGTGATGCTTCTTTGTGTATACAGATTTCACTTATTTTATAATTTTTCCTAGTTGGATTATTAAGTATTGTTTTGTTGGATAACTTAGTATGATTTTAAGTTTGGATTACTATACTTACGCGAATATAAGCACCCCCCTGATTTTTTAGGCTTAAAGTAAAAAAAAATATGTTTTTTTAATTCAGGCTAAATTACGGTATTTTCTCTTTAAAATACATGTTTTTCTTTATTTAACAAATCTAATTTGTGACTAGTATCAATTCAATGTCGTTACTTAAAAAAAATAAAAAATTATATGTTTTTACGATCTTAACTACAACTCCCATGAGCCTTTGCACTAAAAGAACAAAGAGTAAAGCTTACTTGGCAAAAAAAAATTTTTTTTACCTAATAACCTAATAAAAACTCATGCATGTCTGCCTTCAGAAAAAATATAAAAAAAAAATGATATTTCCGTGAATATTTGAAATTGGCGATTATAAGCACCCCGCAAGTTTTTCAGCTAAAATTTGAATAAAGCGTGTGCTTATATTCGCGTAAATACGGTATTCAATTTATTCCATTTTTGGACTTCAATTAAAAAAAAAGAATCAATTATATTCCCATTATCATAATTCGCTTCCGTTAAGAGCATCTTTTTGCTTGTTATACTTCATGTTTAAATCTCACAGACCCGACGCCAGTAAATCGCTGGTGTTCTGGTGTGTTCCGTCCTAATTAACATCCACATCCGATGCTGCGCCAATATTCCGCTCGCGTTCGCTCAAAGTGAGTCGAGCCTTAGAAAGTGTTCAAAGAGAGACCTAAATGAGGAGCAGTGAAGAGGATACGCTCTTCTTCATCTTCACGCCAGTTACCGAATGTTTATCTGCTGTTTGGTTAAACCTCTCTGACATCTGCTAGAGTGCTAAACGTGAGTCGGCGCTTGTTGACACCACCTGCTGTTTCTTGCTGCTTTAGCTTTTCAGTGAATTAGTCTGTCTGGATCAGAATCAATTTTAAGCAGTGGATGAATTAGCGCTCGCTTACGTCGTGTGTGCTGCTTCTTTTGCTGGATCAGTGCTGGTTGTGGTGGGATTGGTCTGTGGGTACCGTGATGGTTTGGTCAAATTTAATAGAAATTGGGGTTGAAGTGAATGATTATCGAATTGACCGTGTTGAAGAAGACAACGGGGAATATTTCAGCCGAATGCTGTGATTTGCACCGTTGCTATCGACAACCAGTTAAACATTGGGGCTATCCTTGGAAAAGTGAAAAAATCAAGAAAAAAAGAGCAACTATTATTTTTCTCCCCATGAACAAGTTTTGTGATGTTTCGGAAGAGTTGTCACATTGAGGCTGCCCACTGCTCCGGGTTGTTGTTCGTTCACTTTGACCTGTTTGTGTAACTTCACTTAATTTCAAAATACACTTTGAATTCAAGTTCCAGTTTGTTTTTATAGCACTTTTTTGGGAAAAGTGTGCATGTGCATCTCTATTAAAGCAGGAGGAATGTTCTCGCATGTCAACATCAGCTCAGAAGAAGCTTTCAGAAAATATATGATTTATAATATTTATTATATTATCCATATTATTATTATTATTATTATTATTATTATTATTATGAACATAAAATAAAATGAACATAGTGAAATTTGCCACAAATTAGCAACGGTATTGACGTTTATGTCTTCATTTGGCTACTACAACATTTGTTGGTACAAATGTACATGAAAAATATTTCATAGACTTTTCTACAAATATGTGATAATATATAAAACATGATGTTTTCTTACGGACAGCTGCTGTTGTAAAATTTCAGTTTTGCAACAAATGTGTATTCAATTATGGTGAGATTGTTTGTGATATTTTTAGAATAAGGTTATGTTTAAATATTTTTGACATTAATCTGTTTTTGTTCTCATGTTCTTATGTTCTCACATGCGCCTTGGTTCAGGGATCAATTCTATTTAGCAAAAAGACGAATCCGTAAATGCATAAATACCAAACTGTCTTTGAGTTGTTTCCAGCTTTGGCTGCACAATAAACGCTTAATCGACAAACCTTTTTTTTAAGTTTTTTCTCTGTTTGAAAATCACACGTTTTTTTGTTCACACATTTGTCTGGAAAGTGGTGAACATTTCTTTTTTCTTCAGATATTTACATTTTAATTACACTTTGGCCCAAATGTAAGAGAGGAATAAAAGAAAAAAGCTAATTTTTGCTTTTTCCTCTTCATGGCAATCCAAAAAGTTTCCAGCAGTCTTTCGGATCCTGAAATTGCTGCGATGTGGCGCTGAGACACGCTTGCGAGGTTACGTTTGAAAACCCGTCACACGTCAGAAAAAATTGCAAGCGTTCGGTGAGTCAGTAAAGTTGCTAAATTCTGCTCTTGAATCGATTGATGCTCAATGAATCAGTCATGCTCCTAAAGCGCTTACATTTCATTTTACAGGTAAAAAAAAAATAACGACTGATGTAAAACGAGTTCTCACTAGTCTTATAAATGCGTCATTCATGTTTAGAACGTTTAAAGTGCGGTGGCTTGGCATGGTTTATGTGTCTGTGAGTAACGTTGAGCTCGGTTGAGCGGTGTTGTCGACTCTGACATGGTTTCACACGCTGGACGATTGTCTTGGTGTAGCACTAATAGCATGATGCTGATCTTCAGAACTTCTGCCCTTTATACACATTTTCTTCTGTTTATTGTGGCTTGATTGCTGTTTTAATACGCTTTGTTTTATTCATATGGTGGAAAATCACGTTATTTTTGTCTCATATTTTTAACTCATCTTTTAAGTCAGTAGTGCCCAACCTTTCATAATATGGAAACCAACTAAAGCCCATGGAGCACAAGATAAGAATATTCAAAATTTTAAGTTTTCAAAAATGTGAGAAAATAAATAAAAAAGCAATAATCAGATCAACTTTTTTCTTCATGGACAAGTTTTGTAATGTTTCGGAAGGTTAAGATTTGTCAGGTTGAGGCTGCCCACTGCTCCGGGTTGCTGTGTGTTCACTTCACTGTGTATCTGTAACTTCACCTAATTTCAAAAGCACTTTTTGAATTGTTATTGTTGCAGATGGGATAATATTAAAACGGGCCCTCAGAGGCCATATCGACACACTCACTTTACACTATTGATTCTCAGCACAAAATGAAGATGATCTGTAATGCGAGAACGCCGGGATTTGCTTTTCATCATGGGAATAAGTTTGTTCACTAACACTTGCTCCGTGCTTGGAAACATCATGCCAATTTTCAGGCCTTCTTGGAAAGCTCAGTAATTGTTCATCATAAAACTTTCAGAATTCTAAAAAAAATGCTAAATTCTGGCCGCAGGTTGAGCATCACAATTTATAGGGCATGTTTCTGACTTGGGCGTGTCTTCTCAAATTTCAAAAGTGGATTATGTTAGTGGCTCTTAATATTTTTAAATAATTTTCGCGAGCAGCACAAATGTCTGTGTACCGTGTCTTTAAGAGCAACTCTGCTGAGAAAGAGAACCGTAAAACCGTCTCTCTCTCTCTCTCTCTCTCTCTCTATTTGTCTCTCTATCGCTGTCTGTCTGTCTCTCTCTCTCTTTCTGTATTTGTCTCTCTATCGCTGTCTGTCTGTCTCTCTCTCTCTTTCTGTATTTGTCTCTCTATCGCTGTCTGTCTGTCTCTCTCTCTCTCTCTTTCTGTATTTGTCTCTCTATCGCTGTCTGTCTGTCTCTCTCTCTCTTTCTGTATTTGTCTCTCTACGCTGTCTGTCTGTCTCTCTCTCTCTCTCTTTCTGTATTTGTCTCTCTATCGCTGTCTGTCTGTCTCTCTCTCTCTTTCTGTATTTGTCTCTCTATCGCTGTCTGTCTGTCTCTCTCTCTCTCTCTTTCTGTATTTGTCTCTCTATCGCTGTCTGTCTGTCTCTCTCTCTCTCTCTCTTTCTGAATTGTCTCTCTATCGCTGTCTGTCTGTCTCTCTCCGTCTATCTCTCTCTCTCTGTGTCTGTCTCTCTATTGTCTATTTCTCTCTCTCTTTCTGTCTCTGTCTCTCTCTCGTCTCTTTCTGCGTGTCTCTCTCTCTCTCTGTCTCTCTCTCTTCTTCTCTTTCTCTCTCTCTCTCTCTCTCTCTCTCTCTCTCTCTGTCTCTCTCTCTCTCTCTCTCTCTCTCTCTCATTTTTTGAACAAATGCCAGGGCTACTGCTTTTAAAAGACGTGTTAAAAATGACAGACGTTTATCCAGGTTACCCCCTGCATCTAATTTCTTTAAATAAAGTTACAATGCACATTTTGAAATAATGTAATTATGGTCTACTTAAATAAAACTCCCTCAATACCGTGATATAATACCAATATCGTCATGACATGAAATATCCCCCATTTGAATTTTTAGCCATGTCGTCCACCACTATCGTGCGAGCAAGAATCATCCCCACTTCACTGGATTATCTCTCCGTACGTAATTATTCTTCACTGATGCTCTTAGGCCGAGTCCAGTGATTCTGCTTACATGTCTTCGGCCTTGTTTACAGCTCACACACTTTTACTCTTAAACCCCCATATGTCCAGACACACTTCCTGTCCGTCGGCCTATTCCCCACACACACCTCCGATCTACACACTCGTTCATAATCACGCCACCGGGGGAAATCTCACCCGCTAACAAGCCACTTACCTGCTTTTCATAGAAGAGCAGCAAGAGCATTAGCCGAGATGAAGATGGGTTTTCTTGCTCTGTGCCTGCTGGTCCGGATGGTCATGCCACAGTTCCCTTCCTGCCAGCGTGATCCGGGGTTGAAGGGAAAGCCAATTAAGGGTTGAGCTTCAGGGGAAACTAAGTGAGTGTTCCCATTCCACACATAATGGGCACAAGCGGCATGAGGCGGATTTCAGAAAGACAAACCAATGGAGGCCACGTACATGAGAAGCAGCGACGTGATAATCACTGTGATTGGCCCGGCTCTAGCTAGTTGTTATGTGGCATTCGCATTTAAATGCATAAAGGCGACGCTGCCAGGCTTTTAAAAACTGAGGTGATATGGAAGCGAAACCGTCAAATTATATGTATTTAACAGACACTTATCCAAAGCGAGATGCATTATGGCCAAGCGTTAAAACTGATTTTTTTGGCGGGGATTTGAACCCATTACCTGGGGGGGCAAAACGTCAGGTCTACTGATTAAGATACTTTTAAATACATTTTTAATGAGTTATTTCAAAGAGAATAGTAGCTTCTGGAGGACCAAAACCGCCAAAATTATATATCAAATATAAATCACAAAAGCATTATTATTATTGTTATTTTTTATAACAAATAGGAAGTACATGTACTTATGTATAAATAAATGCAGAAATACATACGTACAAAATACATTTATAAATACTTATATTTATAATGTTACAAAAAATAGGAAGTAAATGTACTTGTTTATATTATTATAACTAATAGCCATCTAGATTTTCTTTTTCTCAAACCCCTTTTCTTTACCTACTGTATATTGAAAAACGTTTTTGTATTTCTTTTTCTATATCCAATGGCGTAGGCAAATGAGCAGTCATCTTCATCATAGCTAGGTTGTGGGTTCAATTCCCTATGAAAAACAGTTGCTCCTTTTCCTAATTTAATGTGTGTGTGTGTGTGTGTGTGTGTGTGTGTGTGTGTGTGTGTGTGTGTGTGTGTGTGCGTGTACGTAAGAAGGGAATATTCATTAATACGGCAGAAAATGTGCGGGTCCCTGTAGTCTCGCTCCGAGGTGGTTGATGAAGTTCTAAGAAGTTCGAGACAGAATAACAGCTTTTTCTTTAGTGGTTCAACCACATTTTACATTATTAACTAGACAAATGCATTCAGCAGACGCTTTTATCCAAAGCACTTACATTTGCTTTACTTCACAGTCAAACAGTGAACCAACTGCAGGCTTTTCTTAGAAATCAAATCGGGTTCATTGGTTTTAACCCTTTCTTACTTTTTGTATCACTGATGATACAGTTTGTTTATCGTCAGTTTACAGGGACTCAAATAAACTTTTTTTTAAACGTAATGAATACAGGCATACACTTAAATATATGAATTATTTGATCACCAGGTAGCAGCAAATAGTCGACACATGATGTTTCCTTTGCAGTTACCACTAGGGGAGCTGCTCCAAATTTGGAAAAATAGTTTTTTTATTTTCCAAAAAAATTAGTTCTTGAAGTCTAGAGGGCAGAACAATAAAATGTATACTCAGGTTTCTATGAGAAGGATTGTCTGGTTTGAAATTGAAACCCCTTCCTCTTAAGCACCTTGTATCTCTGGAGCTACGTCTAAAATAATATAAAAAAAATGTTTTGCTTTTTTACTTTTTTTTTAAGAGAACTGTCATGTAGAATCTAAAAAAAAACTTTTTAAGGGTTCCATCTTGTACCCCACATTCCCTGTTTTCATTTCCGTGCGAGTAGCGTTTTTATGTAGGTTTGTAGGTTAGAGATCTTGTGGGTTTGAATCCTAGGCAGGGGGGTTTCACAAATGATTAGACACCGACGCCCACGGCTGCCCACTGCTCCGGCTGTGTGTGTGTGTGTGTGTGTGTGTGTGTGTGTGTGTGTGTGTGTGTGTGTGTGTGTGTAATTTCATTGTATGAGTCAATGCTGAGCACATTTTCGATCTGGTCCCTAGTGGCCATATTGACAAACTCCCTCAATGTAAATTTATTTCCTTTCAAAAAACAAATTTCTGTGCTACGTTTCATATAATGCCCAGCACCACACTGAAGTCTTCACTTGCTTTTAAAATCACCAAGTCAAAATGATTGACTAGTTATACAATGAAAACTGGATATTTATTGATAAATTAACAGATTAATTGAATCTGTATTAGTACAATTTGTCTGTGTCTATATTTACACAATGTATGTCATAAAATAAACCCATGTTGCGCAATACAACTTTTGACATTTTTTATCATTCGTTCTCAGTTCTACTTTGGTGAGAGAGCTACTGTTGTCGTTTTTATGAACGGGGCAAAAAATATCACTCTATTGATTTCTTTCTTTCTTTTTTTATGTTTTTTTTAAAAGCGATCGTAACTGATAGATAAGAAAAATTTATTTGGAATATGTCATTGTAAAACGTTTCTCATCCTCTGTGGAAATATTTGGTGGCTTCATGATTCCAGCTCCATCGTTTTATCACTTGAGATGGAATTATAATCTAGAAAAAATCTGATTGTATATATATATATATATATATATATATATATATATATATATATATATATATATATATATATTAGTGTCAAAATCAAAAGTTGAGTTTCGTATTTGTACAAGCTACAAACTGTGATACTGATATTAATCTGTCATATTTCATCATTTTTAATTCTGTAGACTTGTTCTGTCTAAGAAATATACCGATCCATGAACACTTAAAACAGATAATGGAAAATTGCTTTTTCACTATTTGAATATTTACAGATTCACATTTTCAATAGATTTCCACGCAATTTCTTCTTCACAAATCCTTCCTGCTTTTGCGGACTCAAACATAAACTGTCATATCGTTCCCATCAGTCAGTCAGAGTCGACTTTATTGTCAGTTCGGCTTTAAGATCTGGACATAAAGAGAATAGAAGATGCGTTTTTCTCTAGCCCACATACATTCAACAAGATACATAAAGTAAGGACACAAAATGGTGAATACGGTGAATACTCTTGTGAAAAATAAAAGTGTACAAAAGGAGAAGAAATATGCAGAAGCACAAAATATGAGTGTATATTTTTAACTTAAGTTTACTTTTTCTTCTTCCTGGACATTCGCTCAGGACACAGTTGCACAAAAGTTGGAATATTAGAATCTCCCGAGGAAACTTGCACTGAGCTACTTCTCCTTAGCTTTGCTTTTTATTTCTCTTTTAGAGGGTTTTGTTTTTCTAGCCACATCGAGGTTGTGAATGTGTTGACTCTGTTTTAATTTTATATTCATACTTCGTCCGGGGTTTTCGTCCATTAGGAAGAAGAGTTTACAACGCTTATATCAGAAACGACCTTCAAGACGTATGTGACTGACAAAATGTGACTGTCACCAGTGAAGTTTATAAATTTATTAAAAAAAGAACTAAAAAGGCGTTGTCAGTTATTGATTTTTAATATCCTTTTGCACTTTTTGTCGACTATAAATTCATTGATGTCAAGTTTGGCCCTCAAAATATAGTGATTATGTCATCGTCATTTTTTCAGTTGGTTTCGTTCTTCTGCTTTGAGACAATGGGTGATTAAAGCTTCATAGGAATAAACTGAATTGAACAATGTTCATTGTCAACGTCAGAACTTTGTTACACTCGTCATTAACAATGTGACAAATTCACGCACAGCTTGAACGGTTGGAATTCACAAGCTTTTGTTTCACCGTAATGCTGTTAATCACACAACGATCACAGTTTTAATCCTTACGTTACAGCGTTCACAGTATATTTGGTGAGATCGAAAGATGTGTTATAGTGTTTTAGCGATTAAAAAAATAGATTTCCCTCTTGGACTGACATCACATGATCCGGAGATATTGCGTTCACACGAGGTGAGAAGATTCGCTAAAGGTCAGAATGGCACCATATATCAAAAAATAAAAGTAAACAAAGGTAAAATGTTGACTGTCCAGACTTTTTAGTGTATACTTTCTAGCAAAAACTGTGTTCTAAACACATTTTATGTTAAAGTAATGCTTTAAAAAGTGTTTTTTTTTTTTTTTTTTTTTTGTGCCTGACAAAATGCGGGGTGCTTATATTTGTGTTACTACAGTAAATATAAATTCATAAACGGCTTTAATCGACAAGAATTAATTACATGAATGAATTAATCAAGAAAAAGTACATCATCTCATAATATACGTTATTAATAAGCATGATTAAAATTTGTATCATTGTTGACAGTTCTGATGAAGCCCAGAAACAAACAAATGAAAAATTAAAAATAATATAAACAATCTGCAAATTGTGCACATATTGTGCACATTCCTTATTGAAATAAACAACAAAAAGCTATTTGAAAATAGATGTTTGCTTATGGATGTTTCAGCAGATTAAAAATAAATTGTGCATTTGTGGTATAAAGCTGTGGTTAATTTTAGGGGATTGCTTCTGCATTTCTGTTTTACTATAGAATAATCTGATCGTTCTCATCCGTCTCATTTGTCTGATGGAAGTTATGATAACTGATTTTGGTTGAATAACTGAAGTCACAAATATACTGGGAAAACATTGTCATTTTAATACGATGCTTACATTACGCTGCAAGATTTTCCTTTCCACATGGCTTTATCTCTGTCGGAAGGGTCAGGCGTTATTCTATTTTTAGTTTTTGTTGTGGGATTCCTAACATCAGTTTGAGTGTTGTAGGGGTTAAAGAGAGTTTGCCGTAAGCCAGCGTTCATCAGCTAAAAGCTCATCCTTTCTCTGTAGAGATTCTGAGCCCAGTGGTGATACAAAGAACTTCTCAGCACTCTTTAAATTACAAAACAACATTTCGAAAGACCTTTTAAAATGACAAAAAATCCACAATCCATGGGATAATTGTAATATGCTTATTCATAACCACATTCTTTCTGTTGTTCACCCAAAACATTTATGGAATTATTCTTTTTTACCGTATTTTGTGCTGGCTCCATCTCACCAAAGACGCATTTCACTGCTTTTTCTCATTTTGGTTCTAATGTCTGTTTTCACATTTAATTGAATTTTCTTGTAGGAAAACAACTTCATTTCTCATCCTTTTTCAAGTAGACAAAGCATCTATTCATCTATTTCATCCTACTTCTTCTATTTCATGGTTGTATAGCGATGGAGTGAATTCTGAAATTCTATAGGCTGATGACAATGACAAATGAACGAGGTAGAAATACATAAACCAAATACTGATTTTAGAAAAAAAAAAAAGCTTTCTGGATAGTCAAAATACCAAAAATGTACTTATGTTCGCCTGTTAATGCCATTTTTTATTTTGTGAGTGAAAAATTGGTGTGTGTGTGTGCGTGTGGGTGGGTGCATGCTGTATATTTGCGTAAATACAGTAGATATAAATGAAGGTAATATATCTATTTGTTGCATAAACCATGGATTAAAAAAGTGGACTGCTTTTAATTTTATGTATTTGTTATTTAGGAGCCAAGATGTGAGATTTACACTAGGCCTTATTTTGTAATTTTTAAGTATTTTTATTGTGTAAAATTCTCCTCTGTTTTGAATAATACTGATTTGCTAAAGTCGAATTTTTAGTACACACATTTTTTCATCAAAATAATCCACATATTCACATCCTTCAATTTTAAAAGTTTAAAAATTGTTAGAGTTTTGCTTGGAAGCGATTTCGGGACAATAGCGGGATAAATAGTCTATTTGCTATTTGCTTTAATAAAAACAAAAACAAAGGTTTAAAAAGAATATTAAAAGGTAAACACATTTTTGTTCTAACTCTAGAAAATCCAATCGAGGTTACGCCTCCTCCGGGTCCGGACCCCTAATGATGGAAAGCATACTGAATAGAAAAAAAAACAATGCTGTGAACACTTGGGATTCTGGGAAATGCAGTTAAACAGAGTGAAAACTTAATTTAGTTTTGACCTATGGGCAATAATCTCCAACTCACTTGAAAAGATGTCAGAAACTAAGAGAAAATTGGAACTCCTCAACGCAGCCACTAATGGCTCTCAAACTGGGATCCTCCAAGCGCCTTTTCCCAGTAAATCTGGTTTCCATCACCAGCTCTGGAGACTTAAACCAGAAAACTGCCTCTGATTCATTTCCTCATAGGCAGGTAAATGCACAACCCAAGGATGAAGAAACGAGTCCAAACGGCGGCAGGAATTACAGTTTTCCCCAACTAAAGCTTGACTTCCGATCACTCTTTAATTACCCGCCTGGTTATTGAGTTTTTCACGAGGATTTTAATTGCGATTCTCTAATCTGATGGCGTGTTCTTCATCCACCTACAGACCTGTTAGGGTTGCGGCGTTGGGTTAACAAGAACATAGTAGCATTACGCTGTAATTACATGATTTTGGAAGAAGCTCCACATTTAACCGGGATATTGCTCCTTCCCTCATTTCACCTTTTCTAGGGTTGGATTAAGAGGAGCAACCGATCACTAAGGAGAATCGCTTTTTTTTTTTTTTGCCCGAGGGTCACGAGATCCACGGTTAGGGTCTGCTGGTCGGTGCCCAGTAAATCAAGGCCCGGGGTGAAAACAAATGCATTCTTAATGCAATGCAAACGAAAAGGTTGGACGTTTTGATGAAATGCACATTAAAGTGGGTATATGCATATTTCCAGCTCCTCTCCAGCCTGATCCAATTGCATTTTTTTCGCTCTCTCGTATTGACTTCAAAGCTATATAGCTAATCCTCTGATCCTGCCATTGCCCTTTACCCTTAGTAATCTCATTATTAATCCTTTTAGGAGCTTTCCAACATCAATGTTTGTTTACTGTATTGTCTGGCGCTGAGGAAATTTTTTTTTCGGGGTGCAAAGACTCGTGACACCTCGGGAATGTTACCTAAAGTGCTTTACCACAATCTAGTTTGGCCGTTTTGTTTTATCGCACACTTTCGGACTGAAACGATTTCTATTCATTCACATAATTATCCACTTTTACATTTCTGGGTCACGAGGAGCTGGAGCCAATCACAGCAGCTCTGGGCCCTGAAGGTGGTACACGCCCTTAATTGGTGGCCAATCAATTGCCGAGCTACACACACACACACACATTCACACCCACACCTGTGAACAATTTGCCAGATTTTCTCAATTCTCTGCTTTATTATGGGAGGAAACCGGAGACCTGGAGGAAACACACGCAAGCATGTAGACTTGATGATTCATTTTTAAAATATTTTTGAATATTGATATGGCTTGAATATATAACAGAATATATTACGAAAGCCTTTGGAACATAATTGCAGAGTTATTAGTTTATAAGAGATCAACTGAATAAGGAATTTGTCCCTTTAATTTTTGAATTTATATAACATGACTTAACGTACTTATCGTGTGTATCAACTATAGTGTTTAATACAATTTTCTGGAGGATAGGAGATTAACGCAGAACTAAAAAAGGAAATGTGGGCGTGGCCGAGCTGGCAAAATATACACATTTTCCACCTCTAGTCATGGCTTTTATTGTGTAATATTTTTGTTACGTATAAAGTATAATAGGAATGAAAATGCTCAATTTTCTGGACATGAAGAATGCATTGTGTGTATTTTCTTTTTTTCCTATTAGAAAAGTCGTTTAAGTTCCAAGCCTTTTTGGTTTATGAGGTTTTTCCCCAAACAGATTAAACTCGTAAATAAGAGGGCGGCGTGAATATGCTGAAGGTCTGACAGAGACTTACGTCTGTCGTGAAAAGTGTGCACTTTACTGTGGAAACTACTGTAAACTATCCTGAATATCAAATACAGTTTATCGAACATTGAGTTGTTATTACGAAAAGGTTCATAAATGCAATAATTTTTAACCATTTGTGGCAAAAACTGGCTTTTTTAACTTAGTCGCCAAGTCACTTATAAAACATGAGATGATCCAAGAAATAAGTCAGTTCTGATCTGACCAAATCAACCTGTTGAATGGATGAGAACAAACCTTCTAGTAGTATAGTGTTCAATCAAGACTTGTTCTAGCTCGTGATTAATCTGTTCGGTCTTAAAGATGGATTATATCTTTGATGTAATATATTTTTGATGGATTATAATTAAATGAAACCGGGTTATGAGCCGTTGAACAAGTGTTTGTATTAAGTACTGTTACATTTAGCCACCGGTGTAAAGTGCTTGAGTAAAAGTACTTAAGTTACTTTACTTAAGTATTATTTGGCTACTTTGTACTTGTGCTGAGTATAAAAAATATAAGCAACTTTTACTCTCTACTTGATTACATTTGTGATTGAGCATCTGTAGTCTTTACTCCATTACATTTGCATCTTATTTTAGCGTTTTATTTATTCTTGGTGCTACTGTACGTATTTTTTTAAGTCTCATAAACTTCATAGTTTCCTGTTTTTCACATTGCTTTGTGATTTTTGAGCCTAAATTCAGTACTAAATTCAGTATCAAGTAAAATACTTCAGTTCTTTTTAAAATGGGATACTTTGCGGCTTTTACTCAAGTATTCTTGGAATTGGTGACTTGTAATCTTTACAGTAAGGTATCTGTACTAATACTCAAGTATGATTGTTAGGTACTCTTTACTCCTCTGGATTTAGCATTTGCATCATAAGCTAGCATTAGCGGATAAGTTAGCATAGCGCAGCCTGTTTTGGGTAGGTGCTTGGGCTAAATTGAGTGTTCCGATCAGTCTTGATGATGAGCGTGGCGCGGTGTTAATATTCTCTCGTGGCAGATTAACTGAGAAAAGCATGACATGAGTGACAGATCTTTTTTTTCCCAGGCTGAGAAGAAAAGGTCAGAGGCTCATCAAGCTATGTCGTGATCTATCTCAGGCCCCTGATAGATGTTTTCAAATTACGCTTGACTCCAACTGACCATTCTTCAACTGAATATTTATTATAGCCACCATAAATCTGTTTTTTTCCCCTCATATGCCAATTATTGGATTTCCACCAGCCGGTCTTTAAAAAGCCGCTACCATCACCAACCATTTCGAATAAAGTCCAAGATTATCAAAACAAATTGACATCATGAGCAAAAACGAACTTAAATTACATTTTAACAGGCCAGTTGTGGCCTACCAATGAGAGAATTTGGCTTGCAACCCCAAGACAGCAGGCTCGATCTCCAAACAGACAGGCAGGTTGCACAACTTCTTCAGGCTCAAATGCAAAACCCAATTTGGTGGTGTGGTTTTGACCCAATCTGGCAACTTTCCTTGTCAGTGTCTTGCCTCTTTAAGCCTCAAGCTGGGATTGGGAATCTGGCAACCCCATGTCACTGTGTTTGTCTGGAGAAGCTCGTGGCTTTTCCATTCAACCATGAGCTTCTGTTCTGTTATTTGTCTTGTCCCTGCCATCTTGTTTCTGTGCTCCCCAATTTATCCTCCTTTTTTCATAGTTTGGTTTGACTGTTTTGTTGGCTTTTAGTCACTGTGGATGGTCTTTGGAATTTTTGAAGAGTCTCTCTCTCTCTCTCTCTCTCTCTCTCTCTCTCTCTCTCTCTCTCTCTCTCTCTCACACACACTCTCTATTTCTCTCGCTCTCTCCCACTCTCCCTCTCTCTATCACTCTCCCACTCTCTCTGTGTCTAACTATGTTTATACGTTTTTTCACATCATTTAAGGGCCATGGTACTGACAGAATTTTTGAGGTACAGATATTTTTATTTATTTCTTTAAAAAAAAAAAAAAAAAAACTCAAGAAAAAAGTGAAGATTCCATCAAAGAAATAACAATTCCATTGCAATTCTAGAAAAAAAAAAAAAAAAAAAAAAATCAAGTAATGGTTTCCAAACGCAAAAAATAAAGGCTGATTAATCGTGACTTGGGACCAAGTGTAGCAAAACACAGAAAGGCGGCAGACTGCTCCAAGGTGTGAAAGAGAAGATATTACGCTAAATGGATTGACTACTTAGAAGATTAGATGAGTTGTAGTGAAAAGCTGATTAAAAAAAGGTATTTGAAAAGGAAGGAGCCTGCGGAGGAAAGTGATTTCAGATTCAATTTAAACAAAAATGATACTTGATTCATCTTTGGTTTGATCTTTGATTTTGAACTTTTGTCCCATAAAAGAAAGGAAATCTGCTGCCAGCATTAAAAAGAATGTTGTGTAGCAACAGGGCAGGTCATGGTAATATATATTAATGAGATTATTACATATGAAAGATTTCTGTCCGAATCTAATGTAGCAGATTTCACAAAGGCGTCCACATTAAAGAAACAATTAAAAAAAGAGATTTAGTGGAACTGGTTGTGAAGATTTAATACACTCACTCTTTTAAGCTTTCTTATTATAAAAGAGCGTATGAGGAAAAAATACATTATTCTCATTATTATTCTCTCTCTCTCTCTCTCTCTCTATCTATCTCTCCGAAGAAAATAGTTTTTTCTCAATGTTTTTTTTAGCATGTTTTTATAAATATTGTTAATAGTACAAATTGTCTGATTCACAGGTTTGAATATTATTCAAGGTTCAACATCTGTGGGCCACTTATAGGTAGAAAAACCAAGACTGTAATTAACACTTTATGAGCCTTAGTTTCTTTTTTTGTTAATTTATATTTAGCTGTATTACACTGCTGCACAAACCAATTATTGCCACACACAAGGCAAATGGCCTGCTTTTTTTTTTT
>CM051504.1:5842366-5934566 GCA_028031935.1 Paedocypris micromegethes
TGCGTGCGTGCGTGTGTGTGTGTGTGTGTGCGTGTGTGGGAGAGAAAGTCATTTTTGTTAGCGAAATTGTCATTTTTAATTTGCATATGTAATTTAGCGTCAGCGGCTTATCAGTTGTACTCTTTTGGGTTTTATAGCTGAACATTCCAATGTAAAGAGTAAAATGAAGTACATAAGCCTCTATAATAAGATTATGGCAGTGACAATTCCACAAGGCTGTGTGAATGGCCCCATGTAATAATTTGAGGGTATTTAATTCTCTTGTTCTTTCCACCATTTCCCTTGTTTTGCGGGTTCATTTTCTCTGGCGCACTCACTCTCCCTTTACAGTTTTTTCCCTATCAGTTCTTGCTGTGATCCAGCTCTTTTGCCGAGCCCCAGGGACACAGGACTCCTTTTAGTTGGCTTACATGCTGAGTTCAGAAAGTGAGAGAGAAAGAGCGAAACCTTCTGTATGTAGACTGCTGCAAATTTTCCATTACTCAGTCAGCATGAATCAGGGCTGAGAGACTTTGGGCACAAATGAAGCAATATTGGCCCTGTTCATTCATCCATCTTAATAAAAAATCCATCTCTACATCCATTTCTGGGTCATGGGGTCCCTAGCAACCCAGCAACCCCAAGAAGCTGGTGGTATAAATCCCAGCTACTTGTGGAAGCTGGTGGTACCAATCTTAGCAACTCATGAAAGACGGTGGTACCAGTCTTAGCAGCTCATGAAAGATGTTAGTATCAGTCTTAGCAACTCATGGAAATTGGTGGTACCAGTCTTAGCAACTCATGGAATATGGTGGTATTAGTCTTAGCAACTCATGGAAGATGGTGGTATTAGTCTTAACAACTCATGAAAGATGGTGGTACCAGTCTTAGCAAATCATGAGAGATGGTGGTACCAGTCTTAGCAACTCATGAAAGATGTTAGTATCTGTCTTAGCAACTCTTGGAAATTGGTGGTACCAGTCTTAGCAACTCATGGAATATGGTGGTATTAGTCTTAGCAACTCATGGAAGATTCTTGTATTAGTCTTAGCAACTCTTGGAAGATGGTGGTAACAGCCATAGCAACTCTTGGAAATTAGTGGTACTCATGGAAAATGGTGGTACCCATCTTAGTAACTCTTGGAAATTGGTGGTACCAGTCTTGGAAACCCATGGAAGAAGGTGGTATCAGTCTCATCAACTTTTGGAAATTGGTGGTACCAGCAAACCGTGAAGTTGGTGCATACAACTTGAAAATGCACACATTTACTTGTGTCTTTTGGCTTATTTTTCTACAAATATGTGGTGTTTATGGCTCTCTCAGCCAAAAGGGTTCCCAACCCCTGCTGTAGACCCATTAATTACCCATGCAAGACTAACCATCAGTCCAACAATCGGCACTGCAAAGCAAGGTTTTTCAGTAGACAGACACTAATGAGACAACTATCAAAAACAGGTGTGAGAACTTAACCAATTAACCTAAATTATTAAGGAACACAGGTGAAAGTACTAAACTGATAATTGGTTAATAAATGACATATTAGGACAGGATAACAATGAAGCATGTCAAACACTCAACTCAAACAAGGATGTCAAAAACAAGAAAAACTGCACTTTTAATCAGGTTCCACAAACTGTTAGTCGTGTATGTTTGCAACTAAAGGTTTGGATGTAAACAGGAAGCTTGTGTGTCTGCTCTTTAGTGCTTTTAATTTGTTTCTCTAGGCGCATGAACCAAGATTGACGTTTTACTGTCTTTGGTTCTACTGGAAAGGTCCCATTTTTCCTTCTTTCTGCAATCGTTCTGAATGTAGAAGCTGAAGTGTAGGTTAATATTCAGGCTGTTGTTTGTGATGTTTAACTGTTGGCTGAGTCACCGTTGGCCCTCCAGCACGCCATGCATATATTTATCAGCGATCCGGAGGGGCTTTCGCCAGCTTCGCCCCCTCTAACCTTCCAGGGCTTCTCGGCTTCTTCTGCACTGATGTCACTCCGTTCCTCCCAGACTCCTTCAGCCTGAGCCGAACTTTCTTTAGCATTTACGCTCTCTAAATGGGGGGGGGGGGGGGGCTAACCTGCGTATGATCGAATTATTAACCCCCAAAGCGTGTTTGTGCTTGTTGAGACCGCCAAATTAGAGTATGATGTTTTATTACAGCTGGTGTAACTAATGCTAGACATGGCTTGTTACCACCATGATGCGTTTTAAAGCAACATTTGAGTCACTCACCTTTCAATGTTTTCCAATTTGCATTTCCCTTTACTCTTTCTCTTCCTCCCTCACTCATATTATTTTCCATTTGTCACTGTCTCACACTTCAACTTTTGCCAATTTCTATTTCCTTTTAAACCACCTTCACTCTTTTTCTCTCTTTATCTCTATTAATGTCTACTCTCTTAAAATTGTCTCTCTCTCTGTGTGTGCCTCTGTGTCCATCTCTCTCAATATGGCTACTCTATCAATATGGTTACTCTATCTCTTTTTAATACGGCTACCCTCTCTCTCTTTCTTTCTCTCTTTATATGGCTGTTTCTCTCTTTCTTTTTCTCTCTTACAATGGCTATTCTCTCTTTATGAAATGGCTAATTTCTCTCATTCTTTCTCCTCCCTCAAATAAGTGATATGGCCTCTCTCTCTCTCTCTCTCACTCTCTCTCACTCTCACTCTCACTCATATAATGGCAACTCCTTTACCCCACTCTCTATGTGGCTGTTCTTTCTCTCCCTCTTTCTTTTTCTCTCTCTATTAATATGGCTACTCTATCTCTCTCTCTTTATTAATATGGCTTCTCTCTCCCTCTCAATACTGTATGGCTACTCTCTCTTTATCACTAAATCTATTATTAATAATTTTGTATTGATCCAAACCTAGAGCTACACGTTAATCCGTTTTAATCCTCTCCCGCTAACTCCCACAGACTCCTACTTGTCTCACTCCATTTCACTCTCTATTTCTCTCTCTCTTTGAATTTATTTTCGAATTTATCACACACACACACACACACACACACACACACACACACACACACACACACACACACACACACACAGAGCGAAGTGTGAGGCAGCAGGTGTGCTGTCACACTCAATGAAAGGTCCAATCACAGGGGAATCAAAGAGCCCATGATTCTGTCACTCAACACATCTTCTATCAGACAGCCCGCTATTTATTCCTCTTTCAGAAGAAAAAGTTTGAGCGGGAGAGAGAGGAAATGTATAGCAATGGTGAATTTCCTCGCCGGAGAGCGTCAAAAAATGGCCTAAAAAAGACTTGTGTTCCCGTCTAAAACACTCTTTAGTCAAATTAGTTGTTCTTTTCTGTTATTTTTCAGAAATGTTTAATGGGGCATAGCAGCCGCGTCTTGAGAAATCACTTTACTGTTTTATATCTGCAATTCGTTTGTTTTTATGTGACTCTGATGTTTCCTGGCGACGTGATTTTGATGTTCCAACTGCTTTAAGCGCATTCTGTGAAGAAAACACAGCATCATCTCATCATGGGTTTTTTTGAAGGCCGTTTCACCGAACGTTTCCTCTCAACTTATGAACCATTTTAAATTCATTCTTCAGTTTTTCAGTTTGGCAGACTCAACACAACCACGCCGGGCTGTTAATGACCCAGTGGACTCTTCTGTTATTGTTGTTTCAGGACCGGACTGGTATACAGTACGAGTGGATGTCACTGTGATGGATGTGAATGATAATGCCCCGGAGTGGACCATGGTACCGTTCCCTTACCTGAGTGTGGTGTCTGCCACGGCTCCACCAAACACTGTCGTCTACAAGCTCCAGGCCCGAGACGGGGATGAAGGCGTCAACGGAGAGGTGGAGTACTTCCTGTCAGATGGTACGTCAGTTATTTTTTACCTTAAATTTTTTTTCCTAACAAAAGATGTTTTTTTTTAACATTTAAAAAAATATTTAATTCAATATGTTTTGTTTCATTGCAGTTGAATCAAATAAAAAAAACGTGAATAATCATATGTTTTATATTTTATTCTAACATTCTATTTTGTTACTTATTAATTATATTCCTATTTGTTCAACTTTCAGCACAATATTTTTCTTTTGGTATCAATTGAAAATATGAACCTTATTGAATATTTTTTGCTTCTGTTTTTTTCTCCATTACTTGTTGTTTGAGGATGGTCTGATTTGTTTTTTAATTTGTTCGTTTAAAACAGCCAAATCTTTTTCGTTTGTTGGTTTGTTCACATAACTCGCGTATTAAGTTGATTTTTGTATTAAGTACAAAAACATTTTTTGTAAGCTTGTTTTTTATTTTGAATTATGGCGGAATTATGTAGTATTGTTAATGCTATACAACAAAATAATGTTAATTACATTGCTTCATAAACATTAATGCTGCCAAAAACAACCCAAGAAAAAAATAAACATAAGCCTACAAAAAAAAAAAAAAATTTTTTTCATGCAAAACACATTTTTTTGTGACTTTAGTAAGTTTGTACTATTACTTTAGTAAGTAATTAACCTGAATCAAAGTTTTAGGTTAATTACTTGCTAAAGGTGTTTGATGTATAAGGCCTGTACAAACCATATACTGTACCACTATAAATAAATATAGAGAATTTTTTTTTTTCAAGCATTGTATTTTTGGTCTCAATAGCAAGGAATTTGTCATGCAGAGTGACATACAAAATTCAACCACAACAATTCATTCTTACCAATATTTTTTATAACCATTATATTGTTGAAAAACCAAAACATGAACAAATTATCAGATTATTTATTTCTGCTTAAAAAAATTGCATTTTTTTTTTATAATTTACATATTTAATGCTTTAACTCACAGTGGCTCACTTTGTAAAACAACATATATTTGATTTCAACATTCATGTTGACAACATTTTAAATGGATTTTAAGTGGGTCTTAAATACGAAATTCACTGGAAACTGGTATGAACTCAACCCACCGCTGACCGTGTATGTATGAATCATTTTTATTTATTTATTTTTTTGGTGTAAAAATATTTTTTATGGAAAAAAAATTACAAAATCAAGACTTGTTTTTCTGCCACAGATCTAACATTTTTTGTAGAATTTTTTTAACACGCAGTTTTAATCACTACATTCTGACTTTATATGTTGCAATTTGGACTTCGAAAAACGTCCGACATCTTGCAAGTTGGATTTTTTCAGTGCGTTCTCCATATGTATTGCCTTCCATAAATGAATTGTGGACTTGTGTGTCCCATCCAGGAGGCGACGGGCGGTTCGAGGTGGACAGGAAGAACGGGCATGTGCGGGCGACTGGTTTACCCTTGCAGAAGGACCGTGAATACCTTCTGAAGGTGGTGGCCGCTGATCGCCAGGGCAGTCGCAGTACACCGGCCGTAGTGTCGGTCATCGCCGGACCGAGAGCTCCTCAGTTCACCAACGTCTCCTACACCATCTCCATCCCAGAGAACACACCGGAAGGCCAACCGTGAGTGAAGTAGCTGGAGCACGAGGCTAAATGCATCTCAGGGTGGCCATCACGAGGGCCATCACTGAGACTTCATGTTCTGTCTTCACCGATTTTCGTTAAAGTCTGCATTGAATTTTTCTGGTCACTGTTTTAGGTCAAAGAAAATGCATTCCTTTGGTTTAATCGTTTTATTAAATGTAAAATAAAATACAAGTTATTTAATTCTATAATTTGAAATATTTGGATTATATTAAATCTAAATTAAATATAAAAGTTTTATTAAATTTAGTTAAATCCTGCAAACTCACCACTTTCTTTGTGTTTGTAAAAAAAAAAAAAAATAGGCGTGGCCTTTCTATCAGCCATTTTAAATGTTGTACAAATGTGGTTTAACCCAATCACTTTAGGCGGGAAAACGGGCCTATAAAAGCCATTCCATTTTGACTGAGGAGGGAGGTTGGGTATTGCATATAGGAGAAATATTTGAGGTCTGAACGTAAAGCACTTTGACCCTCTGATTTACTGTTACTCCTGCTTTGAGGAAATTTCTTTTTATTTTCCTATTTGTAAGTTCTTGTTTTTTGTAAATACTAGTGCTGTCAAACAATAAATTTTTTTTAAACTAGTTAATCGCACTTCCCCTACCAAATTAATTGTTCATTTGTAATTAAATGAAGTGCAATTAATTGCGTTAATAAAATTTGACGTGATTAAACAAATGTAATTAATTGCACGAGTTAACGCGTTAACTTTGACAGCCCTAGTAAATACATTTTTTTGCGTCAACTGAAGTTCAGAAGTTCGGCATCTGTGCGGCTTCTACCACTTCCTCTTGGCCCGGTCCGGGGCACGTATACGACAGTAGCAAATAGCAACCAGATCGTTGTGCACTTACATCCATTCGTCTGCCCTTTCTCTCTCCCTCTGAAGCCCAGCGTCTGTGACTCACCGTGTACCACATGCAAAATTCATGAATTAATGATCTTTGACTGTGTCGGGTACTGTGATATGCATTAAAGATGCATGAACTCCACAACTTTGTTCCACTCCGAGGTTAGAAAGCTCTCAGAGGTTAACTATGCATCGCGTCCATGACAAGCAACATGACTGATTGTTTTCCCAGTGCCGTGGATTTCATGTTCCTCGTGACGTTCCCTGTAGCACGAGGCTTTCCTCGATACCTTTATTAATCGCGTTGCTTGATCTCAAACGAGCAGAGGTGTCACCAATTTCAAAAATACTTGAGTCAAAGTAGCAAAGTAAAAAACAACTTAAGTGTTTTATTCGTACTCAATATAGGCCAAAAAAAAAGAAATGTGTTGTCTAATACAGAAACAGAATTTAACCTCAGTGTTTTAAAAATGGTAGAACAAAGTGGATAAAAAGAACAAAAAGTCAGTCGCAACGAGTCAACCGAGTTGGAAATATTGTAGGATGCTAGCAGGAACGAGCGAGTCGAAAAGCATCAAATGATCTTAAATCCGCGTGGAACGGGCATCAATTAGCGACGATTATGGCGGGTGGAGGTTCAATTAGCAAAGCCTCTCGTGGTTTATTACGGTCCGTAGACGGACGGGTTTCTTTCCCAGAAAGCCTTGCAAACTGCGCACTCGTCTGGTTCCATCCAACAGTTTTTAAGCGCTAGCGCTAACCAGCTAATGGCGGGATGAGTGCATCGCTCCTGGCGGCAGAGTGGGATGACGTTAATCTTATCTTAAAACATTCCCGTCTCTGCCAGACCGACAGGATCAAACGTGCCGAGCGGCAAAACACCCCAAAGGACAGTTTTACTCTAAATAAATGAAGTGTATCTTCAGTTGGCTACCGGTTCGCTTAATTAGTATTTTGGCGCTAATTTAGTTTGTTTATTTCTGAATGTTTCAAAATTCAGATAAAACTTCACAATTAGATGATTTTGTTTGTGGGGAAACTGACACAGTTAGTAAGTATACAGTTGTATAACATTTAAACGGTTAATTTGAACTGACAATTTACTGTGAAACATTTCTGTGTCAGTTGGTAGCATCATTGCTATTCGTTTCATTTAGTTGCTTTTATTTATGTTTATTTATTACATACATTGTTTTCTTACGTTTAGTTGGTTTAGTTTGTCCACCTGTCTTCTATTTTCCATTATTCCTCCTTCGGTCAGTTTGTAGATGTGTTAAATTTTGCTATGCTGTGTCAATGCTCATGCTAATGACTACTCTTAGCTCATGCTAATGCTAACTCAAACTAACTCAGTGTCTTGTCCATCTCTTACTTTTTTAGTTTAGTGTATTTTTATTTTCTTATGGAGATAATTAAACTATGAGTGTTCTGGCTCATGCATTAAATATTCTGAATTCTATAAAATATGATAATATAATTTCTACATGGTCACAATAACAAATTGCCGCATATAAATGCCTTTCTGCCCAACTTGGTTGTTTCATTTAGTTTTTTAGCAAATAAAAGCCTCTCTCATGCTCCATTAGGCTTGTCCACACTAAAACCTTAACAGTAGGACGATCTCACTGTAAATAAGAGAATCGTTGCATATTTCCGACAGTAATTTGTCATTAGCTTTTTGCTCCCGCTGAGGTTAGTATTTACCAGGGCAGTGTTTTTCCTCTGACATGCATTTTGCATGTGAATTTATTCTCCAGTTTCGCAAGATCAATACGCCCCTGGCTGATCTCTTTCTTTCCGTGCGTTTTTCTAAATCGCTTATAAAATATTTCCTTAACAAACTACTCTCGTATTCTCTCTTTCTTTTGCATATTTTGTAGGAGTTGGATAATTCCTATTATGAAGGTTACAGTCTTTGTTATCCATACATCCATATATCCATCCATCCATCCTAACATTATTTCTAAATGTAACTCTGTATTTCTTCTTTCCTCTAGCTTTCTAGTGACACCGGCAGTATCGTTTCAGAAACAGACGGTGACGTACAACCTCCTCATCAATCCCAGCAGTCTTTTCAGCATCCAGCCGGAGACGGGCGAGATCAGCCTGACCCGCAGTATTGACTACGAGACGGATCAGCATCGCTATCTGTTGCTGGTGCGGGCGAGCGAGGAGCAGGACAGTCTCAGTAGTGCTGCTGAGGTGAGTCTGGCCGCATTCACATTTATACATTTAGCAACTTACATTCTGCACCAGCCATCTATAAGAATCGAACCCATTGCTGATGTATGCTAACGTTCTGTCATGAAGATCAGGTCAACAGAAATCATTACACTTTGAAAAAATATCCTTTTTATGCAAATATAAGCATTCCTTTTTTTTAAATTTCGACGCTCAAGAGTGCTAATAATCGTCGATTTCAAATATGCGCCGTTTTTCCTTATTTCAATTATGGAGTATGTCATTGCATGCATTTTCATTAAATAATGGTCTGTGGGGAGACGTGCTTATAAGTTTTATTGACTCAAAAACATTTGAGATGCCGCGTCACTTAACATGGACAAAATAACACCGGAAGTAAGATTAAACTAAATACAATCATTAATATTACAACAAACAGAGACTACAAACCACATCCGGCTAGCTTAGCTTAGCGCTAAATGCTACAAACAAGTCCAAAGTGTATTTTCAGAAAAAGAAAAAGTCGAAAATGAAGAACACGAGCAAGGAGTAAAAAAAAAATCCAGGGAACAGACACAATCAAAACGCTCTGTTTGCTGAACCAGAGATAATAATCCTTCGATACAATCCTTTTCACACGACGTTGGATAAATCTCAAAATTATATGAGTCACAAGTTAGGGTTGTTAAAAATAAAATAAAAATTGTATTTTAAGAGAAAATGTATGTAGTTGAACCAAAAATGTAAAAGATTGAAAAGCAAAAAAAAAATAAATTATACGCTCTTTAAAATTGGGGGGGGGGGGCTTATATTCACAGAGTGCTTATATTAGTGTAAATACGGTATTACAAAAAAAAAAATAACATGTCCCAAAGTGGTTTTTATTACACTTTAAGTGAGGTGATTGTTGTTTAATTCATTCATGGAATTTTTTTCTGAAAGAAGAAGAATAAACAAAACAGCAAAAGCGTATCACAAGAAAAATTCCAAGTGATTTTCAATAAACATTTTTCTTTCTTGACATGTACATTAATCAAAGAAAAGCTGCTCAGTGCATTCGCAGTTGTTTAATCTCCTTTCTTATGTGAAGCGCGTAGGATTGTTGTGTCACTGTGAAAACTGGAAACGGCAATTAAAGTGGAATTGGAGGGATTCCCAGCGCTTACAGTAAATTTACTGTCTTGGTTTAGTCTTGATCCATACGTCTGTCCTCGCCAGATTTCCAACCCATACAATGCGAATGTCAAGAAATTATGTAGTAAATTATGCATGGTAAACTATAAATAAGTAAATTGTAGAGCAAATTATATACGTATACTGTACATACACCCGCATTATTATAGTGTGAGTGATGTGAGGTAATTGTATAAAATGTTTTGTATATTATCAGTACATCTATTTGTAAATATTATCAATGTATAGTTACTAGTAACTATTCTACATTTCGGCAGCAACTTCATCGTGCAAATTGTTTTCATCACTTTAATTTCTCACAATTCTGATTTTCCAACTGTGAACATTTACATTGTTCATCGTCGTACCATTAACTCCACTACCCAGAATTCCTTGCATTCCTTGCATTATTCCTTATTGTTTTGTCCTAAAATCTTTGCATTGTCTGTGTCAGTCAACACAATATTAATTTTCTGCTGTTCTTCCCTTGTGTGTCAATCAGTGCAAATATCATGTGGCTTTTCTCTTGTTCCCGAGTTTCCTTCCTTTTATTGAAAACATCTTTGGTGAAATATGGCTACTCCTCCGTCTCCTTCTGCTCCTGCGCGGGACACATGGAGCTGCTTCATTTCACACATTCCCCTAGTTTGTCATGGAATGGTGTTCAGAACACTTTTTCGCTTTTTTTAATTTCACTCCATCTTTTCTCACAGATGCTGATGCGGGAGTTTGGGCTGCTTGACTAATAATTATTGGCTGGTTGCCAGTTGCTCAAACGTTCAGTCGCACCTGAGATTCTTTTTCGGCCAATTCTGTTCGCAATAATGATTGAATAATTTGCTACGGTCATTTTGTTCATTATGAATAATAATTTTATCGCGGTAGCTATTTAATGATAGTGCAAAGGGAACTGACCAGATGAGTGTTACACTAGGTCATTTTGAACTCACATACACTATACAAAAAATATAAACACGACACCATTTTTTTATTTATGAGTTGAAATTTGAAGCATTTTCTCTACACACAAAATTACCTAATTCGATTAGAATAGATTCATCTTTATTGTCATTGTGCCAGTACTTGTACAGAGACAATGAAATGCAGTTAGCATCTAACCAGAAGTGCATATAAGGTATATTTACAAAAAGATATAAAGAAATATAGGATATAGAAATCAAATATTGACTGTCAATCTAGTGAGCACTTTTGTTTTGCCAAGATAACCCCGCCCACCTCACAGGTCAAATTACAACAGCAAGATTATTGCACAGCTGCGGCATGTGTGTATAGACAGTCGACTCCGCCTAATTAGGCCGCCGGTTAATCGCTGCTTTATTGGGCCAAATCCCAAGTCTCAAAACCAGTTGTACCTCATTCCACCACTTTATTGGGACAAATTTGTGGGAGAATGAGAAAAATTTGCCATTAACTGCCAGCGACAAAGTAAAACGCGAAAACGCACGTAATTTTGTGGCATTGTGTGTGTCTGCTGTTTAGAGAGGGGAAGACACGCCCACCAGTCTCTCTTTTACTCAAACGCTGTCACTAACCATGAAATGGTAGAATGAAGCTTGCAGACAGGCTGTTACATCAGGGCACGCAGAGATCAATACAGACAAAAACCAGAAGAATATAATCTTGTCTAATGATAGAATGTAATACGGTTTAATGAGGACAAATGACAAAAATGGTCGCGTCTCTATTTGGACCGATTAGGCGGAGTCGACTGCACATACATGTACACACACTTTTCATTCTAAAATACATTCTAAAAAAATTCATCATCCTAAAATACAGATTTTTAATGCCGTTTCTACGTGGTTTTTCCTCAGCTGTAAAGAACTACAAGCGTTTTTGTTGTGCCTGTTTCAGCCGTTGTTCCAGGTTGCCGGTTGAAGACGTTTAATGTCATGTGAAATTTGGAAAGTGCTTTTTAGCCATTAACTGTCTATTTTCATCTCGTCTGTGAAATATAAGAGTGCTGGTTATTACAGTTACTTGGTAACTGGCCGTGAGATTCGTTCAGTGGGATCTTTTCGATAATGTCTTTTGGGATGAATCATTTCTCTTTTTACATTTATTTATAAAGTGCTTGTCACATTCGCAGTAGTAATTCAATAGTATTTCACAAAGTAGCAGCAAGAATTAAGCAGTGTAATTTAACAATGACTTGTTGATAATGAGCAGAAATTCGACGGTGGCCAGGAACGCAAAACTGTTTTTTTTTTTTTTTTAAAGCAAAAACGCACTTTTTTTCATTATAAACATTTAAGGCTGAGGGAAATTATGCCTCAGCCTCAAATTCTCAACCTGTATTTTAATTGAAATATTGAGTAATTGTGCACACATTTATTTATTTTTATCGATTCTATTGCATTGTTTCAGTACAAGACACAAGTAACTCTAGATAAAACTGAATATTTTCTCAGATTCGTTAACGTCTGTTGTAACGGGTTCACACTTATTCCCTTGTTTTATCATACGCAGTACTCTCTTCTTTCCCATGAATCTCACTTGTGTGTGTCTCATAGGTGCGAGTGTTGGTGACAGACGAGAACGACTGTGCTCCCGAGTTCCTCCAGTCCATTTACAGTAAAGATGCTGTTCCTGAAACGGTCACGACCGCAACATCTCTCCTGCAAGGTGAACTCACGCTCAACTTTAAAATTAAGACTTGTTCTCCTGGAACTTTATATACTGCAATTTTTACCCAGGATCTTGCAATACCATATCTGACACTCAATATTCTTTAAATCCTAACTTGTATCTCTCAAATTTAGCTTGTGAAATACTTGCAATACCAGCAGTGTTCTGAAATGCAAAAGACAAAAAAAAATATTATATGATTTTTGGTATAAAAAAATTACACGATCTTATTTTTTCTGTCACAGATCTTTTTTTGTAGATAATCTTTTACATGTGATTACTCTTTTAATCACTACATTCTGGCTTGGTATGTTACAATTTTTGACTTAACTAATTTCTCTCTTATCTCACAATTTTGACTGGTTCTTGTGTTTGCCATTTTTATTTCACATATTGTGTTTCAGACTATGAGTTGTGCTAGTTTGACGTATCTATTTTTTTTTTTTACTGTAGCCCATGCAATTGATACTTTAAATCTCAAATTTCTGACTTTTAAGAGTGAGATTGACTTTTATTTTCTCTCACACTTCCAACTTTGTTTAACTTTCTGTCATATCTTGCCGTTCTGAATTGATATCATTTCCAACTTTATACCTAATATACAAACCTACATTTTGCCCTTTTGTAAACACATTCCAATTATGTACTCTTCTACTTTTATAATTTGCCCACAAAACTGGTCGAAATCGGAAACAAAAATCGCGGTTCTTTCTATGTTTTTTTGCGTCAGAAACAGGATTCCATCGTTATTTGTAGGACTGAGAGAAAGAAAAAGAAATCAAAGGAAGGCAGCACACGCCGGCTAATTGGATCAAAAAAAGCTTTGTTTTTTCTGCGTGTGATCTACATAAATAATGAGGATAATGTTGATCTTATGTTCCGAGAACATCTGCTCGCCGACGCGGCAGCACAAGACGGGTGTATTTTCTTGGCGCGCCATTTTCTTTAAGCGCACCTTTGAAGCACCTCTCCCCTGATGTGCCCTTTCATGTCTCCAAATTGCACATTGAATCCCGAGTCTTATGTACCAACTCCTGAGTGCACTTGTTATGTGGAGAAAGGGAAACACATGCCCTCAGCCGCGATAAGAAGACTTTGATATTCTCATTCGTTCTTTTTTTGAAAACTTCCCGCGATGTTAAACCGCCATCGAACGGCTAGTTTAACGTTAACCCGGAACGGTGAAATAAAAGTCTCGAGTATATAAACATGTGTATTTATAAAATACAATTGCCATGAGCTCCATAGTCTTCAACTCATGACTGTAAAAACAGAAAACCAATAAAACTGCCAGTGAATTTATTAAACTCTAAATATATTTATTAAACTCTACATTCAAATCCCAGCTCAAAACTCATCTGTTCCAAAATGCATAATCATATTCATAATCATCCTAATCATTTTACATCTGAATTGTGCTGTTTTTTTCGGTCAAGTTTTCAGTTTTTGCTTTTTGACTGTTTAACTTTGAGAATTGTCTATGTTTTATTGTGTTTTGTACGGTGTCCTTGTGAGCCGAAAAGCGCCCATAAGTAATAAGTATAATAATAATAATAATAATAATAATAATAATAATAATAATAATAATGATGATAATAATAATAATAATAATAATAATAATAATATAAACAAAATCTTTAAAGCATCTCTTAGCAAAAGGTGATGTGGTGGAGCAGATGTGGCGATTAGCATGTGCGCAGCAGCTAGCATCTGCACGGCCGTCTGTGCGGGCCTCATCACAATTATCTCCACCCAGCACGTAATGTTGGCTTGGCCCAGTTAGGCATGTTCACAACGGTTTAGGCGAGGCGAAGATTTCAAGGATGGTTTGTAACGTGGTGATTGCGTTCAAGGATCCATAAGGCACGAGACGGTCAATTTGTAATTTAAACATCTGTGGGAGTAACCTGTGTGTAATTGTGATTAGTGTGTGTTAGAGCTGCACCATTCTGGATAAAATCAGAATCACACTTTTTTTTTTTACGATTCACGATTGTGGATTTTTTCTTATTTTAAATATTTAACCCCAAATATCTGGTTGTCAAACTGCAAAAGTAACACATATTACTATTTACTTTGAATTTAAAGAATTGGAATTAAAAATATGTAATGTACTGTAGTGTTGTAAAGAAAAGTAAAATCACCATTAAGCGTAACAGACATAAGCATACCATGGTGTAGTATTATGTAAAGTTGAGGACTTGCACTTTACCACATTATTATTACTTTAACACAAAGTTGCACATTAATTGTTTATAATTAGTTCAGATTCTTTTTTTAATAATTCTAAACGTATTTCTATATTCAAATCAAATTCTGCCTATTGGTATTTGGGTACAATTATTTAGATTTTAAAATGTAAATAGTAAAAAAAAGGTGTGTTTTTTTTTTTTGTTTGTTTTATGGTTTTATGATTTTCTATTTTGTTTTCATCATGATTAATGAAAATAAACTTCTGTACAGTCTTGGGTTTTTTTTATGAAGTTAAACTGTCTTTACAAGTATATCTCCTTGAAGATTATTAGTATTATAAGTATTTATAAGTCTTGTATCATTTTAAATTTGTACAAATTATGTGAAATCAATGACTTTTAATCCGTCTATATCTGTACAAATGTGATAATGGTTTCACCTCTTTGGAACCAAACTCCCAAAATAGTTCAAATTAAAGACAAAAATCTGTTTTAAACGTAACCATCACCGAGTAAAGGTCGAACTGCCACATTGGCGCTTGTAGCTATATTCATATTATTATTAACAATACACATTCAGCAACATTTGCATTTTTGTATTCAGTCGGTGTCTTTTTCAAAACCCCTAACATTTAAAACCAGTTAAATTCTCTCTAAAAGATTTTCACTTACAGTGTGGATTCGGTTGGTTGGTTTGACAGTAGCTTAATCCCAAATAGTCAGTGTTTTATGTCATTTTCCCAAGGTAAGCTTGCACTTTATTGAACGCTGCACTGAGTTTTACCGTATTGTCTGGTGCAATAAGACTCACGGCGAGTGTCTTTGATTACTAGTCATGTGTAACCAGTCTAGTGGTTGATTTGATAAGTGCGTACGCTCACTCTGTTTACTCCGCGCGGCTCAAATCCAGATTGATCGCGGAGCTGACGCGGCACTTTTCCCACAGTGTAACTTCTTTGACTTAACCGCCTCCTCCTGCTATATTTCTTATCTCTTTGTTCTTCTTTTGCAGTATCAGCCAGCGATTGTGATTCGGAGCAGAATGCTGAGATAACGTACTACACACTCAGTCCAGATTTCATCATCTCACCTCATGGCACCATATTTCCGGCCGGCCCTCTGGATTACGAGAGGCTCAACCATCTTTATGAGTTTGTGGTGATGGCTGTAGATAAGGCCGAGGTTCCTCGCACAGGAACGGCTACTGTGCGTCTACGAATGGCCAATGTCAATGATGAGCCTCCGGAGTTCTCTCAGCCCGTGTAAGTTCTTTACGTCAAGTTTCCTGCTTCTCTGTTCTATTATAGCGGGTCAGAGGCTTTGAAGCTGTTGATGATGTGGATCTCGGAACGGTGTGGATGATAAAATATGATCTAAAATATGATCATTGTCCTTCAAGTCACAAGTGATGATAATGGAATATCAAATCAAGTCAAATCAAATGTATTAGTCACCAGTGTTGGGTAAGTTACTTAAAATAAAAGTAACTAATTACTTTAATTAGGTTACTTTTCAGACACAGTAATTAGAAAAGTAATTGAATTACCAAATTTTAGTGAATAAGTAACCTAACTAAATACTTAATTAGTTTAAATAATTGCTAAATTCCTATAAGCCTTCAAATTTAATTGAATTGAATTGAATTTAAAAAGCCTTTAAATGTCCCACAGCGGTGAAATTTCATTTCACAACAGTAGAAACAAATTTAAATAAATAAAAAAACAGTAAATAAAAACATACCACTAAAATAATAAATAGTTGAGCCTTTTATCTTTCTGAATCAACTTTATCATATGCTATAAAACATTCTATAATAAATAAATCTATCTGTAGGAAATGTAAACTTTTAGGTAAGAAGAAAAATTACGGAAAAACTAAATACGTATATTTCTCAACAATAAATGCGCGTAAATGACGGAGGAAGCAGCGGCTTTTCCACAATGTCGCCTGCAATTGTTCATTAAGCTTCAGACCTTCACACGCTTTTTGCTGTTGTTAAATCAAGTTAAATCAAGTTCAGTCGCTCAGCAGGAGTTTTGCTGTGTTCATCTTCCATGTTCGTCTGTGCTGCCACATCTCGATCTATTAACAGCAAATCCAACGTCTCTACTTTAAATACGTCTGTCGCAAACTGTCGTGAATCACATGCACCAGCCATAAAGCGATTTGGAAGCGGAAAACTTTTACAATTAGAAGATAAATTAATATGAGTAAACAATGAGATTCAGCGAGTTTAATTATTTTACATTGTATCTTATCAGTAATTAAATTACCTAAAAATGAACGGTAATCTGTTACATTACTTCTTCAGTAAAAAAAGCTATTTAATTACAGTAACAGTTACATCCATCACTGTTAGCAACGTACATATACATACATGGTACACTGAAAAAATGCACATGAAAAAAAAACAAGAAAATAAAAAAATAATTGAGTAAAAAAGACTTAAAATTATAAAATTATCTGCCAATGGGGTGAGAAAATGTTACTTGGCAAGACCGCTTGAAACAAGAGCTATTTTCTTGAAACAAGCAAATTAATCTTTCACTCTTAATTCTAAGATAGTTCATTTATCTTGTCTGGAAAAATGAATTCTTGACAAGCCAAAAGATCTTGAAATGACACAATAAATCGTATTTTTTTTCAGTGTATGAGACGTAGTGAAATGCTTTTGAACAATTTTTCAAAACAATTTTTGAACAACGCAACACGGTGGAAATTGTGGCAGTTGTGATTGGGAGTTGGACTTGTGTCCAAGAAGTAGTGTTGAGTCTGCCCACTGCTCCTGGTTTATATGTGTTGCCTTTGCTGTGCGTTTAACTTCACGTTTTTGCACATTTTGACATGGTCCCTAGTGGCCGTATTGATAAACTCACTCACTTTACTTAAGTTATATCCCTTGTGTTGTCGATGAAATAATTAGAAACTAAAATAAATTAATATATATTTTTTATAGAGGTTGAGTAAATTAGATTTTACATTTTGGCTTGTCAGAGCAGATGGTATGAGTTATAAAAGGTATATTTTCTAAAAATCAATCTTGCACAAACTGAGCAGCGTCTGAGGTGAAATGCACAAGTGTATTGTACATAGTTTGAGGACAGTGAATATGGAATATTGTTTTATTCAGTAGGTCCTTGAGAAGGACCTTAGAGTTTTCAAACGCCTAAAGTGGTGACTTGTTGGAGAATCATGGTAGAACGGCCTTGGTTTGGATTAAAAATCCACAAAATGAACAATGCTTTTTTTGGACCTTGATTCACATTCTTTAGAGGATAAAATATTCAGTCTATTTTTCATTAGTAATTGAGAGAGAGAGAGAGAGAGAGAGAGAGAGAGAGAGAAGGAGAGAAACAGAGAAACATTTTAATTTTGGAGAATGTTGAGAACAAAAAAAAAAAATGAATTGAGAAAACAGCCAAAGCTACATGTATGAATATTGTTTTTTTTTTTTTTTTATATAAAATGCTTTAAAAAAAATCATAACTTTAATACATATTATTTATAGATACATATTTAGTATAATATAATAAACCATAACAAGTATCCATAGCAAACAAAAATTAAGTGAATTCACAAAACAAGAGCAGAATGCTAATTATTAAATTATAATTCATCCTTTTGAAACAAACGGAGACTAGCTAAAATTAAGCAAACTGGAAAAAATAGTTAACCATAACCTCAGAAAAATCGACAAGTTGAATTATTTAACGTACGTATATAACTATACTACTACAGATGCAAACATTGCTGACATCCCAAAAATATTATCCTGAGATGTTGAGGTGAGATGTTTTCTTGTACGCTGCAGTAATTTCTCCTTTCTTCTGTTAAACATGGTCCTTTAATTGTAGGTGTTTTTGTTTTTCCTCATTCTGTTGGCAGCGCCGTGGCTTGTGGTCATTTTAATTGACTGATTTTCTGGCAGAGAACATTCAGAATCGTGGAGGCGAATACAATCAGCCATGCATTCAACTGAAGCTCCAGTAACCGAGAACAGGGAACTGGAGGTCGGTCAGGGAGACCTTGTTCCAAACATCTACTAAATGAACAAAACAGGATTTCAACAGCCAGGCGGATTTTTGTTTTAGCTTCAGATCGGTTTTAATGAATATTATGGTGGCGCTTTTGGTTCAGACATTTGCATTTGTATGACTGCAATTGCTGGATCTGTATGGCTCTTAAACGTGGATTTAAGAATTCAGAATGGTTTACACTCTTTGTGTACATTTATTGTGTGTTTACAGTCCATTCCTTAGAAAGATCTCAGTGTTGAGCTGTGTGAATCATTCTTTTTGTGTGGTAAAGAACCGAACACAAAAGATCTGGACAATGGGTCACATCAAAGTGTTGGTCTGGAATGGGTTGTTCAAAAATCAAGTACGTTGAGAAAGAAAGATATAGAGTTGGCATAAATGAAGTAGAGAAGAGTAGTGGATATTCAAACAAATAGGGTTGAGTTACGATGGAAGAAGTCATGCAGTTGAGTGTCAGACATGCTAACTGAGATGGTAATGGTGAATTTCGGTTATGCTTCACAAGTCGGCAGTTAACAGAGAAGAGACGTTTCTGGAATGAGAAGAAGAGGAGATTGAGGGTCTTCTTGAAGGGGAGAGGACATTATTAGGCTTGACATCTGCTGTGATGTTGGTGAGGAAGAGTTTGATGCCAAAGACAGATGGTGGCGGTCTTGGCTAAAAGGGCGGCCATGTTGTTAACACAAGTTGGTGAATTCCCAAACGAAAAGTGCTTTATTTTGCTTTCACCTTCTCCAAAGGCGACGTCTACAGCAGAAGGTCTGCATCTCCAAAGATGCAATGATTCGGCTCCAATCTATTTAAAACCAAATAGAAATGCCAAAGATTGTCAATGCAGCCACTTTTTTCTAAATATGTCTGCAATAAGTTTCAAAAAATCATTTCATAGACACAAGTGGTTAGATGGTAGTTTTACATGAATAATGTTGGAGCTACAAGGCCTTTTCTGTTGGAATTAAAGCAGCTTTAGGTGGTTTCAAACTTTTGAAACATGTTGATGAAGAAGTGATTCATTAGGTGGTTGCCTATACTGTATATAGGGGATAGAAGCCCATGTTTTCCAATTTCTCTTTGTCTTCTCAAATACTTTCCGGAACATTTGCTCTTGAATCCGCTTTTTCACTCAGAACAGGCTTAATCGCTCGTTCCTTCATCACTGAGCACGTTAGCATATATATGTCTCCTCTGCGTTGGAGTAAATTGCAATGTCTGTCACGGCTTTTGTCCCATTTAGGCAGACTCATTTAGCCTCCACTTCAACTTGCTCGGCTTCTTCAATACAACAGAAAATGAATCTTGTCACTCACGCCGTCGCATTTTCACGCCGCATCATTACCAGATCTTTAATGGCGCTGACCTCACCAAGGACGTGAGATGAACTGAATCTAAACACTAGCTTGGGCTTCCGGTATCTCCTAGATCTTTGGAAGACTAATGCGTTATCCGTCCACGCATCTCCAAAAGCAGAAAGTTTTGAAGAATTTGGCTTAAACGCTTCCCCTGCATTGTTTACAGGCTTGGGAGTTTGCTCGTCGTCTTTGTTTTTGCTGCAATGATGGATGCGTTCCCCAGCCTTTGAGAATAAAATGTTGTCAACAGGAGTGATAGCTGACATAATGAGCCAGAGAATAAAATGGATGCAGAGACGTCGAGAGCCTCAGTCTCACTTGTCTGAATTGTTAGAAACAAAGTGGCACGGCTCTTGCCTCCAATGGCTGTCAATCACTGTCACTAGACCCATCACCTGCTCGGTTGCCATGGCAGTGGTTTATAAAGGACGTATGCAGAGCGTTATTTATGTTGCGAGTGTCTGGTTTTGTCGACGGCTCTGTTCAATCGAGCCATAAAGCTGCAAACAAAGCCATCGGAGGTCTGCGTGCGAACGTGAGCAAATACTTTGCTGCAGAAGAAGGATGCCTGTTGGTTTTTGCCCGCATGTGATCTCGGATCTTTTAAGACTTCTAACAGATTACAGATCGCGGATGCCATGCTCGTGTCAGAGCCGCGGCGTGATTACGGGGTGAAAAAGTGCAAGCTATGGTGTCTCCTCGGCTGACATGAATCACCGACATGAAACACCTGTCACCTTCCTTCTGTTAGCCATCAATCAGGCCTCGCCGAACCAAGCGATGAGCTGGAGCTTTTTTTTTTTTTTTGACTTTCCGTCTGACTCTGTATCTGCCACTTCCTGTCTTCTCATCACTCTCATGCCTTCATCCCTCCTTATCATCTAGTTTCGATCTTTCGGTTTGAATTCCGTCTCTTCGCCGCAGACTTCTATCTGTCACCTTGTTTTCCATTCAGCATCTCATTTACTTTGCGGCCTTTCATATCTCAACTTGCTCTCCGGGTGACATAGACTAATGTCTGTGTTCTGTTCTATGAAGCCGCGCTTTCAATTGGTCTGGACAGTCGGTGATGTGTGGGAGACGAATGGAAATGTCTGTGCCAGTTTTTGAACAATGGAAGGTGTGACGTGGTAAACGGTATCTTGCGTTTACCACATCACAAACTTGGCACCAATTTTGGCATAACCGATCAAATGTACAAAAAATGGCCACTGGGGACCGTATCAAAATTGTCCCGTGCATTTTACCATCCAGTGATGTCACACACACAAACCAGGAGCAGTGGTGGTCAGTGTCTTATGGACACTCAAATTGTGAGACTAGTTTCATTTTTATATAATTTTATTTGATTTAGTTGATTCTAGTGATTCCGCGAGCACAAAGCAACAGCAGGAGGCGTGTCAAGCTCTCTGTTTATCGAATGCTGTGAAGAGAATCAAAGCAAAGGTTTATTTTCCCCTGTTTAGCAGACCGAGTGTTTTGATTGTGTCTGTTCTTTGGATTTTTTTTACTTCTTGTCTGTGTTTAGACAAGATTAATTTGCTTGTTTCAAGAAATAGGTCTTTTTCAAGCCGTCTTGCCAAGTAAAATATCTCACTCCATTGGCAGATAATGCTTAAATGAAGTTTACTTAAATGAAGTTTTTTTTTGTTTGTTTTTTCATGTGCATTTTTTGCAATGAAGAGTTGCAGGTTCAAGTCCCGACCACTGGACCACCACCACAACTCCAATGTGCAATTGTGACCAAAAACGTATTTAGAAGATTAACACATGTTTTATTAATAAGATTTCTGAATTGGAATTTTTATAACTAACCCTAACCCTAAACTTAATGTACTTGTAGAGAGAATCAATTAATCAATTAATAGAATCAATTAAGTCAGGATAATTTCCCCCCAATGTCGCCTACCACTTTTCCAATCTTGCATACACACTCAAGTTAACATTAATATTTTTTTTTTCTGTTTTTCCAACTGAAGTAAGAAGGAGATGGGCTGACCAATGTTCTAGAACGAGTAAATGATGACCTTTTATGTGTTTTAGGTGAGCCATCCTTTTAAATCAACCGTCCCGTTCCACACAGCCAGCAAAGGAAAAATGGATGATGGATGTGTTTGGGGGTTTAGGCCAACTTTGTTTACCAGAATTTTTGATGCATGCTTGCTGCATTCCTCCGCTAAAGCTCTACCTTTGGACGGCTCGGTGCCTTTGACTGTTTGCTTATTTATGAATAGATATAGCCCAACTTGCTTTCATTCTGTCTGCGGGTTTCAAGCTGGAATTAGTATGGCCAGTCTGTGCCCTCGCTTCAGCTTCTTTACAAGACGCTCCTGATGCATTTCTGAGCAGGCTGGATCCGAGTGCCGTGGATGAGAACCGGTGACCTTTCTGATAGACGCTGAAAAAAAAAAACCATCTCGCGATCGTTGGGACGTTAATGAAATGAATCGTTAATGTGACTGGATTCTGCGAAGTGACAGCGTGCGAATATATACGTCAACGAGACGGCGTGTGGTGCAGATGTTTGTGCTGTTCCGTCCACAGCGTTGCTTCAGATCTGCTGAAGTGCGAACTCGGTTTTGGCGTGAAAGGCTTAGCGTGAAATGTGTTGGCTTTGTCTGCTAACAGCCCCTCGAGCAAACTAGCTTCTTCTTGGGTGGAAAATCTATTATTGAGGGTCCGTGGTCTAACTCTGGGTTTTGTCCTTCTAACCCTGTCTCTTTTTCCTCTTTGCTGTATAAATAGTAATGAGATTTTCTTATCGTTGTAAGGTTTTCTGCCCATGTTTGTTGGCTCTACGTCACTCTGGAGGTTTCAGAGCGGCCTGCTCATCCTAAAGACCTTAGTCACATTCAGACTTTTGTTATGATTTAGGCATTATAAAGCGCAATCTTTCGCACTTGACACATTTAATATTTTTGATTCAAAGTGACTTACTTTGCATTCATATGTATAAGCAATTTTTGAAAGATTTTTCTGGGAATCGATCCCACGACCTTTCGTGTTGCCAGCACTTGCCAGATCTACAGGAAAACTACAGGAAGTAGACTCAAAAATTTACGCAAATATAAGCACCCCCCTGATTTTTTCAGGCACAAAATACAATGTTTTTTCTGGTTCAATTATGTTTATATTCTCTTATTCTAATTCAATGTTTTCTTTATTTAACCAACATAACTTGTGACTCGTATCATTTTGATATAGTTTTATTTGAATAATAGGTTACAAAAAGTCTATTCAAATGGTCAATACTTAATTTCCCAAAATCCTTTGCACCAGTCCGCGCATGCGCAAAGCAACAGCAGAAGGCCCATCAAACTTTCATTTGATGCTGTTAAAAGAATCAAAGCGAAGAATCATTATCCCCTGTTAGCAGACAGAGCGTTTTGATTGTGTCTGTTTCTTGGATTTTTTACTTTCTCCAGTAAAACATTGGCACCGTTTGTTCATGCTAAGTCTATAGTTTTTTTATTTCTGTTATTGAGCAAATAAAAGCCTGTACTGTAAGCACGCCTGGCGTTGTTTAATATCGAGGCACACGTGCGCCGCTGCATAAAGACGAGTTTCCGTTTATTTGTGATTGTTCCTGACTTGATATACGGAAAAATAAGCATCCTCCAAGTTTTTGAGTATCGAAAATTCGAGAAACAAAAGTGATGCTTGTCTTCGCATAAATATGGTGTATATAATACATTTCTATATATAATAAACGGTTAACAAATATTTCTTAGCATTTTTAAAGAACTAGACAGGAATCAGGGTCAAGATCACAACAGGCAGCAGACAGTCTGAACTCAAGTCAAAGAACAAGCAGAAATCCGAAACCAGACAAGGAGACTAAAGGAAGAACACGTATAAACGCTCATCGTGACTATGAATAGAGCACAACTTTACATCAGGTGAAGCAATTCAGTCTTTTAAAAGACTGTTTGATTATTCTCCGGTTATTCCCATTGGGAGCAGCACTGATTCCCATCCCAGTAGTAGAGGCTTATGGGAGATTGAGTTCCACAACCCTAGTAATGCAGTTTCAATATCAATTATATTGATTTTTAACTTATTTGTTCATTTATTATGTAGGTTATATTTATAAGATTGTTTTCTGTGTTTCAGCTATCGGACCTTTGTCTCGGAGGATGCAGGACCCAACACTTTGGTTGCGACAGTGCTGGCTAAGGATCCGGATGGAGATGGAATCTCGTACAAAATTACTGCAGGCAATGAAGAGGGCAACTTCATCATCGACAGTCAGAAAGGTGACGATCTAATTGAATATAAAAGTGTCTCACATCACATCAATATGTACAGTACAGTATATGATTTAACGTTTATTTGTGCGATTAGCAGAAGCTTTCATCCATAGCGACTCTCATTGCATTCGAGCTTTTGCAATCGAATAGTGTGATAATCTGCCTGGGAAATGATCCCTTGACCTTTAAAACACCAAGGTTCTGCTGATTAAGTTAGCAGAGAAGCTATTGAGCTAGCCGGAAAGGAAAATTGTCGCTCATGTATCTTGTGTAGTGAGAAAATCAAAGGTATAATGGTACATCAATCAGTCTTAAAGGTTGCGAGTAGAACACTTTTACTAACACAGAATTGCTCCATGTAAAGCAAGCGGTCAGATGGTCAACCGTGACCCCTGATGGGACACTTTACATACACAGATGAATGGTCCCATTTTTGATCCCGTTTTAGGACTGAGTGAGATGGATGGACAGTCCGGCTAATAGAAGGATGGGTCAGACTGAATGTTAGAATGTACAGACAGGCAGACAAACAAACCGATCACATGATGAATGAATGGACATACAGACTGATAGAGGGATGGATGTGTGGACAGACAGAAAGAAAGGACGAACAGACAGACATACAGACGGACAAACTGATATAGGGATGGATGGACTGACACCATGACTTATACAGGGAGGGATGGATGGGTGGACTGACAGACAGACAGACAGATACTGTCAATGTATAGACACACAGATAGAGGGGTGGATGGACAGAAAGACAGACTGAAACGGGATGAATAAATGGGCACAGACAGACTTGGATAGATGGATGGACAGATAGAAGGATGGATAGACTGACAGACTGGTAGAGGGATGTATCGACTAATGGATGGACAGATCGACTGACAGACTGAGAAGGGTGGATGGACGGATGAACAGACAGACTGACAGATAGATGGATGGACAGACTTATAGAGGGATGGATGGATGGACAGACAGACAAACTGATAGAGATATGATAGGAAAGATTAACAGACAGACTGCTAGAGGGATGATGGATGGATGGGTGGACTTACAGAAAAGGGATGGACAGACAGACAGACTGATAGAAGGGTGGATGGACTGATGAACGTACTGAGATGGATGGGTTGACCGATAGAAAGATTGACAGACAGAGAGGTAGAGGGATGATGGATGGATGTGTGGACTGATGGGTGGACAGCCTGAACAAAAAAAAAAGACTTAAATCCTGTGAAGTTACCTGCCAATGGTGTGAGCAATTTTTACTTGGTAAGACGCTTGAAACTATTTTCATAAAACAAGCAAATTATTTTTTCACTTGTAATTATAAGCTACCGTATTTACTCGCTTATAAGTCAACCCCCCCACTTCAGCTGTGAGATTGTGGTATTCTGTTTAGATCCCCTTATAAGTCGGGTGAAAGAAATTAGAGAAAAGTGAATAGATAGAAATGAGTAGAAACCTATTTCATTTCATATAAAGTAAATTCTGGTTATTTGGGGCCCACGGAGACTTTAAAGCGGCACAGGGAAATAATGATAGAACACCTGTTCAGATGCTCTTCAATCCTTCCTATAGAAATAATAAAAGTATTCAGACATGCTTGATGGTAAAGGAAACCTAAAAATCAAGTAACCCTGTTTGTTTATGTTGGTATTAATCTATTTAAGCTATTGTTAATTTATGTGTAAGTTTAATTTGTCATTGATATGGTTGCATTATCATTTTAAAGATTTCTGGGAAAAGTGCCCTGCCCCTTTAAGAGTTATCCTGAGAATTGCATGGCTATATGCTAACTTGTGTTTTGGGAATAAATACTGCGTTCGAAATCCACCGCGTGACTCGTTTATTTGTGAAGCCCCGCGCCAAAGAGAGACTAGAGACAGAAGAGAGCTCAGCCGAAAGAGTGTGCGAGTGTGCGCGCGTGTGTGTGTGCGCGGAGCAGCGGTGAGCGGAGTCGGTGCTACTCACTTGCACGGCTTGTGCCGTTTTCTGAAAGATGTAATGAGTTCGCGTCATAAATGTTCATTTTAATTACCGCGATTGTGTCTCTGCTGTTTATTTTCGTGAAAAAGGGCGAAATATCTGCGCACTGTTCTGAGTAAAATATTTTCTATTTCGGTAGACCGCGTGTATAAGTCGAGCCCCCCACTTTCAGCCCAAATTTTTTAGGAAAAATCCTCGACTTATAGTCGAGTAAATACGGTAGTTAATTTATCTTTCTTAAAAATAAAAAAAAAACAAGATTTGTGTAAATGTAAGATTTTTTGGCTCGTCAAGAATGTATTTTTGCAGTGTGTTGTCAACTACAGGCCGGTTTGTTTAGCCAGTGTTAGCGCAGTCGCTAATCAGCGCCAATCAGCAGTTACAACGTACAGACTGCGTTTCCATGAAAACGAGGACTACGCGTGTTCAGGTGAATCTTCAAGCGTCCGTGTTGATTCCCGTCTCCGCACTTTCCTTTTCTTTACCGCACTACAGATCAAAGTGTAGCTTTATTGGCGTCTACAGAGCGTCAGATCTGCTGTTGATTAGAGCGTCTCCTCCATTAGGCGGCGTTTGGCGGGTGTGAAGGCCCAGCTGCTCCACGCGTGTCGCTAATTTACTGTAAGTCGCGTTTGATTTAATGCCGCGTTAAGGATTCAAACGGCGGCGTGGGGAAGATGATCAGGCTCTTTGTATTAAAGACACAAATACAAAAGAGTGTTTGGTTGGCGAAGGACGTATTTACCGAGCGATAATCAGCCGGATCATCGCCAGCGCACAGCACCTGTCAAGTCTTTTATTTTCCTCGCTTATTTCTGCCGTTTTGATTGTCCTTTATTCTTCGGGTAGAAGACGCGTGTTGTGCATCATTATGTCTGACGGCGAACGGGAGAGAGGAAGACGTTTGGCTGACGGGCTGCTGACTTTGTTGGAACGCCGATACGCGGTGTAATTAAGGACGAGCGAAGGGAGGAAGTAGATTTCACGTACTTTATTTAGCTTTACATCAGCGGCGGTATTTTTAGTCGTAATTGCGCCGTTGTTTTCATGCTCGCGCGTTGAGAAGTGTTAATACTCTCGCGTAACTTTCACAGCGACTTTAGTCTGTTGTACTTTTTGCCCTTCGGTTTCTTCGGCTTTCGTTTTTTGTGATATTTGTAGGCTATCGTGCCAAAAAAATAGCCATTTTTTTAACATTTCACAATTTTTAACAGTATTATAACAGCCATATTATAACAAATGGATGTTTTCGGGTAGAGTAGGCAAATACATTAGACATGAGCTATTTAGTTAGGCTGAAGAGTTTCTGATTTATTTGGATATTTAACTAAATCCATGTTTTAATGGAAAGGAACTTTTACTATAGTAAACATTATCGTATTAAGAATTTTATTTTTTTTTTTTTCCTTTTTTGGTCCAGTTTTTAGCAACAGTGGTTATGGTTAACCCAGTTGGGGTTCATTAATTTCTCTGAAAGTGGATGTATTGAAGGATGAATGGTAGATGAATAGAAGGAAGAAGTTAATAGACAGTTGAGAGATGTGATTATAGACAATAGATAGACAATTGGAGTGATGGAGTGATAGACAATTGATAGACTTTAATATAGACAAACGTGATGGATGGATTGATGGATGGACGTACGGATGGATGGATGGAGAGATAGACAGTTGATCAATGTGAATATAGACGGACATGATAGATGAGTGATAGACAGTTGATAGACATGAAGTTAGACAAACATATGATGGATGGATGGAGTGATAGACAGTTGATAGACAACCGTGTTATGGAAGGAAGGATGGATGGAGTTGATAGACAGTTGATAGACATGAAGATAGACAAACATACAATAGATGGATGGAGCAATAGCTAGACGTGAAGTCAGACAAACATATGATGAATGGATGGATGGATTTATAAAGCGATAGACGGTTGTTCATTGTGAATATAAACGAACATGTTGATAGACATGAAGCTAGACAAACATCTGGTAGATGGATGGATGAATGGATGGACGGACAGATGGAGTGATAGACAGTTGAAAGACATGAAGTGAGACAAACATATGGGTGGATGGATGGATGGATGGATGGATGGATGGATGGGGTGATAGACAGTTGATAAACAAACGTGATGGATGGATGGGTAAATATGATAAATAAATGTATGGAGTGATGGACAACCAGACATTTGATAAATGTGAAATGTAAAGAAGCTTACAATGTATAGATGCAGAACAGAGACAGGAATGGACGCAGACAGAAAGATAAAGAAATTGTTTTTTTTTCTTCATTTGAGAATTTGAACAGCCATAATTGGGGAAAAAAATTACAAAAATATTAGAATGCACACGCTGATTAAATATAAAATGTACTACTTTCATTATAAACTATAGTTGGTTACACTCTTTTCAGATTTCACCTTTCTCTGTTGTAACACCTGTGTGTTAATATGCAAAAAAATAAATTATATGAGTGCACATTTTTTGCCTAATAAATATTGGATGTGGTCGAGTGAAGCATGTTCCACATCACATTTACATCGCATGCATCTATTTGCCATTTTTATTCGACGCGACTGGCGATTGAGTGGCATTAGAAGCACGTCACGATAAAAGGTAGTGGTGCATTAAGAAGCACAACATAAGTGTATGTGTATGTACATTAAACATACAGCATTTTGATGAACCTGAGATGTCTTTTTATTCTTCATATTGTTCACATGGACACGTCAAAGTTAGAAATGACTGTTGTTCAGCCACTTACCTGTATTTTTTGTCCCAGTTGAACACACCAATTTGAATTTATATAGAAGCTATCACCCTCGAGTCATCGAGCATTTTTTTGTTTTGTCTTACAAGTAAATATAATAATCTTACAATACAAGTTAAATGTAATAGTAATATGTAATGGTAGATGTGGGTGGTAAACCGGTAAAACGTGAAACCAGTGTTGAGTTGTGCCACGATATGGATTTTGCAATACCGTAGATACCGTTACAGATTCATGAATTACATTTTTTTTACATGCATATTAACACTTTAATGCAGAATAACACATTTGTTTGGCTACAACTTTAAATGACGATAACAGATCTCTCGTTCGTCTCTATTCCCATTGATCTCTCTCTCTTTCTCTCCGAAAACATCTATCTACCCATCCATCCATCCATCCGTCTCTCTGTCTGTCCATCTGATCCATCCATCTACCGATCTCTCGTTCGCTCGTCCTCCTGCTCTCTCGTTCTCTCTCTCTCTCTCTCTCTCTCGTTCTCTCGTTCTCTCTCTCACTGTCTCTCGTTCTCTGTCTGTCTCTCGTTCTTTCTCTTTGTCTCTCGTTCTCTCTTGTTCTCTCTCTCTCTTGTGTTCTGTTGTTCTCTCTCTCTCTTGTTCCCTCGTTCTCTTGCTCTCTAGTTCTCTCTCTCGCTCTCTGTCTCATATCTCATACCGCACACCCCCAAGTATCGTTAAGATGAAAAGTCAGAGAACCACCCATAGAATAATACATCCCTGGGTGTGTTCAGAATATAAAATGGCGGCCGGTGGTGTTTGACAGGGAGGTGTGGTGGTGCTTCAGGTCTCGCTGAGATAGGGCTGAATTATCCTGCGTTTTGGCTGGGATATTTTGGGTTTATTTTTCCAGTTTTGTCTACATTTCTATAAAAATGGAATTTTTTTAAATTATTATTTCACCACGGCATCTCTTGATTTATGGGCACTCCCAACCTAACCAGCTAGTACAAGACGTTTTTCCCAACCGTGTGTTTCTGTGAGTAATGCCATCCACAGCATTTGGCGTGTAGAACAAGACCCCCATTCTGAAAGTCTGAGGTTTACTCACAGCGGGCATGATAGTGATGCAAACTGGCATCCTCGGTTCCCAGCGGTTTCCCTCAAGGCCTCGTGTGGACCACCGTGTCACAGCTCTGGAGAAACCACTTCCTGATCCTTCACGTGGACTGATACTGGTTTAGTTTGGACTCTTACTCCTTGAGTAGCTGCGTCCGTAGCTCGGATGTATACCTTGATGGCATCTACAACTTGATTCGTTTGCTTGATTAGACGTTTGGATGTGGTTGGTTTGGAAAAGGAGACAAAAGGCATCTTTGGAAGCCTTGAGCGGATTAGCTGGAGGCTTTTAATAGCCCGCAGTTGATACAGCTGTCTAGAGAATATGGCGAGAACCTGTGACAAGCTTCTTTGATGCAGAAAATGCACAAAAACCGAAGAGCGCGGCCGTTTCATCCCCCACAAACATTTGGCAGGGGTCCGTTTCGGCGAGGGGTGTTCAGATCGAATTAGAATTGATTGCGTGTTGGTTTTCCTCCGAGTTGTGCCACAAAAGGACTAGCGTTATGCATTAGAATCAATTCGGGAAACCAGGGTGCATGTGATTTCCCCGCTGCCAAGTCTATCAGGTGACGCGGCGGCGCTTTTATTGCGGCTTCGCTGCTAACAGGAGATAGCAGTCGTCTAGCTCTTCAGGTTAGGAACGCTGCGCCGTCTAATGAAAGAGTCGACGCCGTGTTCTCGCCGCGGAGGGTCACGTAGACGCTGAGTCTGGTAGATAAGACCCGATGCATGTAGCGTAGCACCAACCTTGGCACGTTTTTATATTCATCCAAGGAATCTGCGTTGGGCATTGTGAGCTCCTCAAGGAGGCTCGATATCCTCATCATTGCTTTAAAGGTCAAACACGGCATCTTGCATCACAAATGATCAGTAACAGATTAGTCTTCATCGGCCTATGTATATTCATCAAGTGCTTCTTGCCATTCGCTGGCCTTGACTTCACAAATGCGAGAGCGCAATAACACGTGCAGTTCTGGAAGAATGGAGATCAGAATGAATTCACCACCGAGCTCATTAATAGAACAACTGGCACGTTTGGCTAATTCGGTGAAGGCCTTGTTGGTCTGAGCTGGAGCTGTGACGATTAGTCGACGTTTTTTTGTTTTTATTTTTTCAAACATGGCGGCGCGGGAAACTAGTGGAGCAGACGATGGCAAAAACGCAATTAAAGTCGTCAAAAGTGTGGGAAACAACAAAGGAAGATCGAGGTATTTAGAAGAGAACTGCTCATTTTCCATGTAAATATGAAATGATTTAGGCACTGTGCTTTAATTTCAGTTGTTGACGTTCAATAAATAAGAAGGATTACGTTTTTTTAGGATGGAGATTTTATTTTGCATTTTATTTTGATTTTATATATTTTATATTTAGATTCTTACTGAAATCATTTTGCACTGAAATTGTGTAAAGGGCCTAATTTATTTTGTGTATTTTTTATGTCGTCAATTTGGCCTACATTTATTTTTTGTAAGTGAGATTGACACATTCTATGTGGTTTTGTACAAGATAAGCTTTAGTTTTTAAGTCACTTTGTTGTTGGCTAAATTCAAATGCACTTTACGAAGGGGTTATCTTTAATCAGTTTTGGTGTGTGTGTGCGCCACTATGTTTCATAATGCCTTTGTATTTAAAATAAAAGGCAGTGCTAATTAAAAGCCAAATAGCATGTTCATTTAATTTTATGAAAAAATAATCGGTTGGACAAAAAAAAAACAATCGTCAGAATAATCTAAAAATTAGTCGATTAATCGGAAAAAATAATCGATAATTAAGCATCTGCAGCCCTGAGCGCTTGTAAATGTCTCCCTGTCCCCCACACAGGACTAATCCGTCTGCGCTCCAGCCCACCACCCAAACTCCAGGGAGTGAAGTATGTGCTGAACGTATCGGCGACAGATGACAACGCCTCCGGTGGGCCGCAGTCGCTCTCTGCCACGGCGCAGGTCATCGTAGGTGTTGATGATGTGAACAACAACAAACCCGTTTTTGAAAAGGTACCGAGCTGGTGAAAAAGATTGTGTTTTTCTGTCTGTGTTCTTTCTGTTTGGCAACTTCTTGTATATTTGTGTTTTTATTTATTGCATTTAATTTTTTGCCGCCTTTCAAGACCCTCAAGGATTCCTTTTTTGCTTTTCAAGGTCAACCCTTTAACCCCGGGCTTTTCAAGTGGAACTATTTCTTTCTCTTTTATGTTCTTTCTTTAGGTATGAGGGTCCTTCAGCACGCCATCGTTATCTTCTAATCTTGTGAGCCGTACTATGTATTAAGATTATAAGGCACACTGTCAATTATTGTCTATTTCGTAGTTGTTTTTCCACACATAAGGTGACAGATTATAATACGCAAAAGACACATTTGTTGAAAATGTTAAAGGCATTCACATTAAGGGGCAGTTGTGGTCCAGAGGTTGGGAATTGGACTTCATGCCCAAAAGGTTACAGGTTGAAATCCCATTTGGGCAAGACACTGACCCCCACATGACCTCTGGGGGCTCCTCCTTGAGACTGCCCACTGCTCCAGATTTGTGTGTGTTCATATTTCGGATGGGTCAAATGCGAAGATGAATTTCCCCACTAACACTCACTATTTCCCCATCATGTGTAAACTCAACACTAAATAAACACTTGTTTAAATACTGTAATACAATGTAGTGAATTTAGTTAATTGTTCACTTTGCAATATATTTTCTTTGTTTTTTAACCCTCTGAGGTAGAGTTGCACTTTTTTCCAGATATAAAACACAAAAAAAGTAAATTTTGGTCTTACATGTAAGTGTTATACATCAATTGAAAGTTTACATACACTTTGCTTCAACATTTTGCGCCTAAGTTACAGCAGCTGGACACAATGACTGTGCTGCTGATTGTAATGAGCCACACCTGGTGACACAGGCTCTCTTGGGTCTATTCATTGAAAAAAAAACTGCAACTGTGATTTAAGGCTTTAAAACAAATTGACGCAAATTAAACGTTTAAAATGCGTTTACGCGTTAACTTTGACAGCCCTAGTTGCAATATATTTTTATATGTCCTATTTACTACAATATTTGGCAGTTGAAGTAGTTCAAATGGTTTCTTCCTAGTGGTTTGCTAGTGTTGGTGAGATGCTGCATGGAGTCACAGATCAATAAAAACAAAGATTTCAAATGTATGGCAAGCCTACTTAACATTTAAAACCACCGAGGACTATTCATAAAACATTTTCTTAGGTGTGTGTCACTTGTCGTTACCATGCACAGTATTTCAAAGTTGGTGATGGTGACTAGTCAAAACTCATTAGTTTTAAATGTAAGTTTGACTTGCAATAACTCACTCTTTTTCTCTGTGTTGCCTATTTTCTAATCCATCAAGTGGCTCAACTTCATAACTTAGTTGTACTAAAACATTTTGACAGGATTTTAAGCGCTGTATGCAAAGTAAAATTGGTCAACCAAATGTAATTAAAAAATTGTGTGCCATATAGTGTGACAAATCAAGGCAGTGACAAACGTGGAATCATTTGGACTCCTGGTTTCTGATGTCTTCAATGAATTGGTTTTCACTGAATGGGGGGAAAAAACTGAAGTCTTTTAGAGAGCCGTTCTCGCCAGGTTGTGAAAATGCCTAGCTAAAGTCAGTGGAATCTCTTCTCATCAGATCCGTGGACCATTTTGTTTGAGTTTGTCTTGGCGGGGTTTGAAATGAATTAGCACCCACAGAGATCTCTTTAGATCATCTTTAGACATCGCTTTAGTTTCTGAGCCAGCACAGCAAAGCCAAAGACTTCAGAACTACCCAGCGTCGTGCCAAACTATAAAGCATTTATGCCGCATTTCAGATTCTGATTTTGCTTTTGTTGGTGTTGTCATCGTCAATGATTTTGAAGGCATCGTTTTTTTTATCTTTAGTCATTTGTCAGTCTGATGTTTAATAATGCTGAAGTTGAGTTTTTAAGGTACGTTTTTGTGTATGCAAATATGTGTAGTTTGATCACTGCTGGATATCATAGACGGCAAACTAGTGAGATTATTACCCTTGCGGGACTTTGGGACACATTTTCCGACATTTTAAAGACTCAAACTGCTTTTAATGAAAAGTTAAAACATTGACGTAATTGCAGCCAGTGGGCTAAAAATAAATGTTCACCATCGGCCCATATTAAGGACAACCACGGGGGAAAAGGATCACCTCAGGGCAAATGAAGGGTCTCCATGGGCCAATTCAGGGATCACCTAATGTCAAATCAAGGGTCTTTATGGGCCAATTCAAGGATTGCATAGGACCAAATTAGGTATGTGCATGGACCAATTCAAGGATCACCTAAAGTGAAGCAAGGGTCTCCATGGGCCTATTAAAGGATCACCTAGGGCCAAATTAAGGGTCACCATTATTCTATTCAAGCAACACCTTATGCCAAATCAAGGGTCTCTATGGGCCTATTCAAGGGTCACCTTATGCCAAATTAAGACCGTCAATGAGCCAATTCATGGATTGCTTAGGACCAAATCAAGGGTGTACATGGACCAATTCAAGGGTCATCTCAGACCAAATCAAGGGTCACCATTATCCTAATCAGGGATGACCTTAAGCCAAATCAAGGGTCTGTATGGGCCAATTCAAGTATCATCTAAGGCCAAATGAAGAACGTCCATGGGGCAATTCAAGGATTTCCTAAGAACATATCGAGGGAGTCATAGGCCTATTTAAGGGTCTATGTGGGCCAAATCAAAAACCACGTGTGTTCAAATCAAGGGTCTCCATGGGCCTGTCCAAGTTAGAGGCCAAATCAAGGGTCAATTAAACATCAGCTAAGGCCAAATCAATGGTCACCATGATTCTATTCAAGGATCACATAAGGCCAAATCAATGGTCACCATGATCCTATTTAAGGGTCACTTAAGGCCAAATAAAAATATGGGCTAATTCAAAGAACATCTAAGGCCAAATCAAGGGCCAAGTCAAGGATCAACTAAGACCAAATTAATGATGAATGTGAGCAATATTACCCAAAACTAAATCAAGGCTTGTCATAGGCCCGCTAAGAGATGACCTGTGGCCTAACCTTAGGGTCACCACATGCCAAGTGCCACGGCAATTCAAAGACCACCTCTGCCAAACTGAAGGTCACTAACTTTGGCCTAGTTTAACCAGCTCTGTTTTCAGACTTTTTGAGCTTTCGAGCTAATCTTAGTTTAACCACAGCGTTGAGGGAATTCTCATCACTTCCTGGTTGATGAAACAGATCCCCTGTTGTTAATTAGTTAGCCAAACTGGCCATCAAAGGGAAGGGATAGTGAACTTCCTGTGTGTTTTAATGCTGTTTTTCACGATTTGTTTTTTGTCGAATCTCCTGGTATCTGTAACATCTTAAGCCGCAGAAGTGATGATGAGTAGTTGTCGGAGCTTTCTTTAAGACACGGGCGTAGATGAGGATGAGGATGGTGTGGGTGGTAGAGCATGGCTGAATTATACAGGCTTATTCCACCGTCTCCACAGATTCAGTGGGATGGAATTGATTCAAGGGCGCTTCAATTATAAAACAGAGATGAATCTCAACAGAGCCAAAGTGATAAGGATTAATACGCCTCCTCTCACATTCTTCATTTAATCAATGTGCGTTCAGTCCATGGTGTTTACTGCTTATTATATTTATACGACTTTGACCTGGGTTTTTTTCCACACATAATTCAGAATTTATTTTTTCATAAATAACACATTAAGTTGATTTTATTTCTGATTATGCTTTTGCACATGTAACTTTTTTGAACCGTCTAAAATACGCGCAGCTCAAAAAGCAACTTCATACTGTGTGTATAGAAAAAAATATATTAATTTGTTTTCTTTCCATATATGGTAAATTACTTTTGACACAAATATCAATACTTTGTCATTTAATGTCATCATACAATTAATTTATTTAATATAACCATTGTATTCATTTATTTTTATTAAGTAACTCTTTTTGTGTATAAATGTAAAGTTTACTGATAATAATGTATATATGTAATTTGTAGTATTTGTAATATTATTATTATTATTATTATTATTATTATTATTATTATATAAAAGAAATGACACAAAATTGTGCAGAATTAACTCATGTTACAGCATTTTAATAACTCACGCGTGTTCCTCCATCAGTAAATTGTTATATTCTTAAAAGAAAACTGATTTTGTATGGATGTTGGGTGTTTCCTGTTATTTCCAATTAAGTTTGGGATCTTTAATATTCTTTGACTAAAAATCAGCTCGACTTTAGATCGTGTATTTCAGTAAGAGCCGTTTCTATCATTAATACTACAAAATATTTTATTGTTTGTGCATGTGTATGTAAATGTATGTTGCAATTCAAAATGCATAATTGAGTTCCTAGTAATTCAAACCACTGTTTTGTATTGTATTGTATTGAAAGTATTGAATTAGTTGGAGTTTCTGTATATGTATAGATTTATTTATGTTTCGTAACAAACCACTGGCTTATATTAATGTATTATGTAAATAGTTATGCTACTTTTTTTGTGTATTTTTATATTTTCTTGTATTTTTTGGAACAAGAGGGAAAAAAAAACTTCCACAGTCCACCAAAGAGTCAGTCCACATCAAATTGTTTGTCATGTACATACTTGGCCAATACTCAATACTCTTTCTGATTCTTCACAGAAATATTGTCACATTAGGTGAAATCATTCTCAATATCCAGATTAGAGACTTGGCGTACTATCAGTAAGCACATTGGAATGGTTGGTTAATACCTGCTTTGCATCACATTTGACTTTTCATGGTCTTGTGTTTGTGTTGCGTTCAGTGTTTGGAGTATAAGGAGAAGGCCTCGGTTCTGGAGAACCAGCCCGCTGGAAGCTTCGTTCTGCAGGTTCACGCACACGATGCTGATGAAGGAGACAACGGGAAAGTAACATACGGCTTCATGCATAAAGACAGCACTGTTCCCGCCTTCAGCGTCGACCCAGAAACAGGTGAGAGCGGAAACACACTTCAGCGTTTGACGTGATAAATCCTGGCTCCGGATTGGCTGGGGCGGTCTTGTTGTATTTCCGGTGTTTCTCTATGAATGTCTGATTATTGCATTTTCAAAATCAGCGCGATTTCACACTAGTGTATTAATTTGTACTTGTATCAGAATCTAAATCAAGTATCAAAAATATAAGCAACTTTGACTCTCTACCAGTTCGTTTGAAGGGACACTTACCGTTTCACGTTAGATTGTGATTGTGCGTGACAAGTTGGCATCTTTTTCTACATGGTTAATTTCTTTGGTGGATCAGGTGATATCGCCATCTGTAGGATGCTGAAGATACTGGATGCTATTTCTGAGCTAAATCACGTGAACATGAGGCTGACATTTTGTTCTTTTTATCTATTTTTAATGCCTTGGGGTGTTAAATTCATTTCCATATTGAGAAATACACCCTCATAAATAGTTTCAGTTTTTTCACATTTCTAGGTGTTTTATTTCTAGGCCTAATTTCAGTACAAATAAAATAATGAAGTTCTAATAAAATTGGATACTTTACTACTTTTACTCAAGTCTTTATGGAATTGGTGACTTGAAACTTGTAATTTTTGGCATTATAGCAGCAAGATATTCTCTTTATAAGATATTCTAGATATATATTATACTCAAGTATGGTTTTCGGGTACTCTTTACACCTCAGGTAGTAACAGTCGATGACATATTTAAATTTTTATGAACTTTATGAAACTTTATGAAATGCAGCCGTTCACAGGACATCAATCAGCATGGCATTTAGCGAGGGAAAAAAAAAACGATTCGAAAATGGAGGATTGGAAATATTCAGCTTTAACACAGGTCTATTTCCCATCATTGCTTGTTCCTACTAAATAATCTGTGCAAAAATCACTAGTTCCTTCTAAATTATTTGAAAAAACTAGTAATCACGTCATTGGTCGGGCCAGTTTGATGACACGCCGTGGCTCTGTGATGCGTCAGCTAGTCATTTGAACTCCTGCGTGGAAACTTGTATAGACTCTTTAATCAAATTGCAAAAAAAAAGCTATAAGAATTGTGAACCGAGTAGGACATTACGAATCAACAAATTAATTGTTTGTTAAGAACAACTGTTTAAAACTAAAAGACATTGTAAATATTAAAATACTTGAGATTATGTACAAAGTAAAAAACATTTTAAACGATAAACATTTAAACATTATATTTTAGTTATTTTAGGTTAAGGGTTGGTAGATATACTCTAAGAGAACAAATGTAAAAATGAGGTGTGTTTCAGTTGTAGGTGTAAAGTTGTGGATTGAACACAAGAGTGATGAATTTAAAACATTTACTTCTTTTGCAAAATGTAAAAAAAGTCTGAAAAAAAAATGCATTGATCATTATAAATGAAAAAAGAAAAATTAAATAAAAAAATAAGAGAATTGTACTCCTTATATTCTTGCACTGTATTTTGTTGTTGTCTGTTATTTTTTGTTGTTTTTGTTCTTGGTTGTAAAGCTGATTCAGTTAAATTTAAATGTAAGCGGTTAGGCAACTATAAGCGATGCTTCAGCCTATTCCGTTTTTTGATCAGTTTTAGGTGAAATTGTTTGCAGGATGGAATGTCTATTGAGGGATTTTGGACCAAACAATAAAATTGAATTGAATTGAGCTGAATTGAATTGAAACCGGGATGTTAAATTCTCCACTCATCCATTCCAGGCATCATCGTAACGGCCATGAAGTTTGATCGAGAGCGTCAGAGAGAATACGCCGTCACCGTGACTGCGACAGACCAGGCTGCGGACCCCCTGTTAGGCATCTGTCAGCTTAACATCTTGATCCTCGATGAGAACGACAACAGCCCCAAATTCGAGAACCTTCGCTACGAGTGTGAGCGATGAGAGAGGACACACCAGGACGACTCCTCCTGTGATCACCTTCTCGTGACCGTAAGTCTCTCCCGCGCAGATTTCCTGAGAGAAGACACCATGATCGGAACCAGTTTCCTGCGAGTGGCGGCGCACGACGACGACTACAGCACCAATGCCGCCATCACTTACTCCATGTCTGAGGAGCAGCCGGAGTATCTGCGGGTCAATCCTCTCACGGGTTGGGTCTTCGTCAACCAGCCCATCTCACAGGTCAGTCTCCGAACGTCTAGACCAGGGGTGTGCAAACTACTGCCTGGGGGCCACATGCGGCCCGTTAAATGTTTTAATCCGGCCCGTCTTGTAAACTTGTAAAAATCAAATTAAGTTTTTTTTATGTAAATCCGGTTAATCAGTTATGAAGGGTTGTTTTTTTTATGTAAAACATTTTTAAAAAGCGGACCATAACCACAAAATGTATGTAAATAAATTGTACTAATATGTTTTTTAACATTTATTTTTACACTGTCAGTCTATGGAATCAGATGCAGAATATTTCAAACTTGATTTTCTAAGAAACAAGCTAATCTTTACGTTTTGGTTTGAAACATTACTGCACTTCAGATTTTTTTCGTCCATTTCTTTTTATATTCGTTTGGACTTCTGGCACAAGCTTCATTTAGGGGCGTTCCCTTACTCTGATTGGCTGGTGAGAATGTGATTGACAAACGCCTGACCAGGAAGCCCGGACCCGCCCCTTTGTCAAATGTTAGAACCCAATGTGGCCCCCGAATCAAGAAGTTTGCCCACCCCTGCTCTAGACATTTTTGATTTGCGGGTTAAAATGGGTTCTAACTAGTGCTGTCAAAGTTAATGCGTTAACACATGCAATTGGTTTTAAGTGTTAATTTGCGTCAATTATTTTAAATCTGCTAATCACAGTTGCAGTTTTCAACTAATTTTCAAAAACTGCATTTGAGACTCGACCTCACTTGTACTTGCTTACAGTTCCTGAAACTGCAAATAACTTGCTCGTCAGAAATCTCGGTCAGAATTAATCACTGTTCAAAAAGACGACTCTGTAGATTTACTGACTGTCTCTCTCTCTCTCTCTCTCTCTCTCTCTCTCTCTCTCTCTCTCTCTCTCTCTCTCTCTCTCTCTCTTTCTCTCTTTTTCTCTCACTTAATCTCTCTCCCTTAGACTCTCAGCCAATCACTCTCACCTATTCGTTATCACTCACTCATCCTCTTTCACTTAGTCACTCTCATTCATTCTCCTTTTCACTCAATCACCTTTTTCCACTAACTTGTCCTCCTTTACTTACAACTCACACTCTTACTTCTTTAAACTCACTCTTTTTAACTTACTCTTTTTCTTTTTGCTCACTTGCTCGGTCAATCAATCCATCCATACATCTATCCATCCATCTATCAACCAACCAACCAACCAATTAACCAACACATTAACAAAAAAAATCATTCAATAAATTGAATAATCAATCAATCAACCAATCCATCAATCAATCAATCAATCAAACAAACAAACAACCAATCAATAAATCAAACAATCCCTCCACTCAATCAATCAATCAATCAATCAATCAATCAATCCACCAACCAACAAACCATTTAACTAATCAATCTATGAATCAATCACTCACTCACTCACTCTCACACTTTCTCACTCACCAATTCACTCTAGTTCTCGTGTTTTTCCCTCTAATAGCACTTTTTTCCTAATGTTCTTTCCATGCCTCTCTGGGAACATTTTGCAGTGTTTTTGATGTTGTAGGTTAAAGAAAATTCGTTCTAAAATGAACATTTTTATAGGTCAGAAAGGATTAACTGGATTTACACGGAACTCTATAGGAACACTTACTTCAAGAGCAGTTTAGTTTGAGACTGTAGTCAATTCACCAATCAAGTTTGCGAGACTGTAATTGCTCAGTGTGAAAGATTAAAATTATTGATGTTATCCTTTGGAAAAAAGCCAATGAGGATTTGTGTGTACGTTTTAATTTTATACATACAGCAGAGAGCAATTTTTGTCAACACTAATGTTTGTAATGTTTGTGATAAATTCCCATTTATCAGTTGGATTGGAACACGGTTTCAGTGCAGAGCATCCTGGGTAAAAGCTTCTGCTAAATGCAGAACCGTAATGTGACGTTGGTACAATAGAAGGACCTTTTTAAAGATTTTTTTTTTCAACTGATGACCGTAATTACCAGGCTAGGAATTGTGGCAGAAGAGAACAGAACTGTTGTTTAAGCATTAATAGTGATTATTGATTAGATGTTTGCGCGTTAAAAGTGAGTAGGTGTCGGGTTTGAATGCCATTGATATTAGACCATCTTTGACAAGAGACCTTTGTAAAAGAGTTGCTATGACGACCAAGGTCTTGTTTCAGCCGGAGAATGTGTTTTTGTGCGTGTAAATGTTGATAAGTGCTAGAGGGATGGAGAAATGTTAGACTCCAGACTACCTGTTATGGAAATAAAGACTCTGAGAACATCGAGAACCGGTGGTTCTGCCAGCAAATGAACTGAGCAGTGAACACTTCAAGCCAATTTATTCACACGCTTTTTTTATTCATTGTCATATTTTGTTGTTTTATGGTTGGAATGGGGATATTACTGTAGGTCATCAAGAATAAAGTAGAATAGAGTAGAATATCCTTTGTTGTACATCAAGTACATCAACTTGTGTTAATGTCAATTTTCTCATCAATCTCAATTTCCTTTGTTCATTTCTTGTCTCGTATTCTTCCCGTTCTCAGCCACCATTATCATTCCTTCCTCTTCGCTTCCTTCTCATTTACTTTTTATTCTTCTACGTAGTTTTCTTTTTATTGTCTTTTTCTACATAATCATCATCTTTTCCTTCTTTTCCATTCCTTCAAATTTTCTTCCTTTCTTCCGCATTTTAACATAATGTACAATTTCTCATTGAGATTAGTGCATTTGAAATAATTGAATTGAATTGAATTGAATTGAATTGAAAAATCCTTTATTAGTCCCACAGCGGGGAAATTTCACGTCACAACAGCAAAAAAATAAAAGCTGTATTCAAAGGTCAGTTACCACAGGGTTAATTCACGTTCTTTGCTTCTTCACGTAATGCTCTTCTCAGAGAACCTACATCAGCAGGCAGATCATCGCTACCGATGGAGGAAATCGAAGCAGTTCAGTGGAGCTGGCCGTCACCATCACCAACGTGAAAAACCAGCCACCACAGTGGGAGAAAGAGCGATACGAGGTCATCATTCCAGAAAACACCATCAGGGACACTCCAGTTGTGGTAAGTGCTTCTTACAACTATTAACTCAAAGTTCAAGATATTAACAAGTCAGAATAACATAACCAAAAAGGGTTGGAGTTTATATAGAATTTTAGGGTTGGAGTTTATATAGCATTGCAAAAACAAGCAATATAACTCATTTAATATGTAAATGTGGTTTGGAGTGCACCAGGTAACTTAAGGTCAAACGTCAAGATCAATTTTATTGTCGATTCTTCTATAAAATGTGTCAAAGATGGCACAAACTACAGATCCCAGAATGCTCTGCTTCAGCTGCCTTGTCTTTTCTACAAATCTTCTTTTTTTTCTTCTTCATTTTTTTCCAAGTTCAGTGCTTTCAAATTCAAAACATTTTTTCAAACATGTAGAGTTTCTTGTTAATTTTTCTAACTTGTAGAACATTAATATGAAGTTATGTAAAGTTTTAGTTTCATGATTCTGGGGGAAAAAAAAAATCCTGTTTATCCACATTTTTCTTTTAAAAAAAAATGTAAACAATTAACCAAATGGTAAAAAAATAAGCCCTGTTATACATGTACTGGGCAAATAGAAAATCAAAATTGTCTTACAGTAAATACTATATTCTGAATGTATACCATGTACATTCAATTTTTACTCAAAAACATGCTTAATTCCTCATATTTGTTTATCCCGCTTATTAAATTGCTTATGAATGTGCAATTTCCCCACTGTGGTACTAATAAAGGCATTGTAAATTGTAAACTTTGAATATATACACATACGTACACAAATCCAATATTAAAGATGTATTAAATATTTCAATATAAATTAAGATTGTGTGTTACTTTTGGTTCTTACCAGTTTAAATGTCGGCCGATTCAAACAGTTTGTAAACTGTCAGCTTCTCCGAACACACACACACGCACACACACACACACACACACACACGCGCACAATTCCAACTAATCGCGAGACGATCTAGAATTCATTTTGCTCCATTCTTCAAGCAGAGCTGCTCAATTCCAGCTATGAATCATCTGACCTGCTTCTTCACATTTTAAGGACTCCGCATCAATGCGTTTGGCTGCTCGCCAGGTCAGACGATTCACAGACGCACTCGCTGATATATGGATATATCTAATTTTCTTCTTTCGCTTGCTTGTAATTGCACTGAAAGCATTCATTTGCTGCGTTTCCTGTCGTACATTTATTTGCATTCGTCCGACATTAGTGCGGCTGCGGAGCTTTTATTCTGAACCTGGGCAGGAAAACCGAATAATGGACTTCAGAACGAAGAAAAAAGGTGCATCTGAACTGAGGATGTCGCTATAGAATGTAATGAAGAATATTAACGTGATGAGGGATGGTACTTTCATCCTCTCCATCTTTGTCTTGGTTATTAGGAGAAACGTCACTCGGTTTGCTGAAGATTTGTGCGTACACTCGACCGTAGCAGTGTGTGTTTAGTCTTTAAAGCATATTTGCGGTTTGGCGGGAAGGTTTGAGTCTTGGTTTCAAGATGTTTCTACTTCTGGTTTCAGCCGAGTGTGATTGTTCAGCAGAAGAGTTTTCTTCTAGATCATTCTCGATGAGATAACAGTCAAATTAACAGTCATACAGAGAGCAATACAACTACGTGTCTGTCTGTTTCTTTACATTTGTATCTATGAAATTGTCTGTATCTAAGAAATTGTCAGTATGTCTGTCTGTCTAGATTGGTCTGTCTATTTCACTCACCAGTCTCTTTAAATCTCTACAGTATATCTGCCTGTCTATCTGTCACTATAAATCTGTCTGTTCAGCTGTCTCTATACTGTAAATGTATGTCTCTCTGTCTAGATGTCTCTATAAATATGTCTGCATGTCTGTCTGTCTAGCTGTCTCAATAATTATATCTGTCTGTCTCCATAAATCTGTCTGACTGTCTGTCTTTCTGTCTATCTGTCTCTATAAATCTGTCTAACTGCCGGTCTCTATAAATCTGTCTCTATAAATATATCTGCCTGTGTAGCTGTCTCTATAAGTTTGTCTGCATGTCTGTCTGTTGCTATAAATCTGTCTGTCTCTCTGTCTGCCTGTCTGTCTAGGTGTCTATAAATATGTCCATCTCCCTCTATAAATCTGTCTGTCTGTCTGTCTGTCTGTCTGTCTGTTTGCCTGTCTGTCTAGGTGTCTATAAATATGTCCATCTCCCTCTATAAATCTGTCTGTCTGTCTGTCTGTCTGCCTGTCTGTCTAGGTGTCTATAAATATGTCCATCTCCCTCTATAAATCTGTCTGTCTGTCTGCCTGTCTGTCTAGGTGTCTATAAATATGTCCATCTCCCTCTATAAATCTGTCTGTTTGTCTGTCTGACTGCCTGTCTCTATAAATGTCTGTCTGTCTTTTTGTCTGCCTGTCTATCTGTCCCTAAAATCCGTCTGTTTGCCTCACTGCCACTTTAAATCTGTCTGTCTGTCTGTCTGCCTGTCTCTATAAATATGTCTGTCTGTATGTCTCTAAAAATCTGTCTGTCTGCCTGCCTCTATAAATCTGTCTCTATAAATATAGCTGCTTATCTATCTGTCTCTTCTAAATATACCTGTCTGTCTCTATAGTCTTGTCTGTCTAGCTGTCTCTATAAATATGTTTATCTGTGTAGCTGCTCCTATAAATGTTTGTGTCTCCTACATGATATATTTAACTGAAAATTGTTATTGCAACTTTTTATGCGGTTTCTGCAGAAAAATCATGAAAATAAATAATGTTGCCCTCTCTCGCAACCCACTGTATGTGCATACGGTGTGTAAATGTATATGTGTGTTGTATCTGATAATAATAAATAATAAATCACTATAATATATGCTTCTATTATAACCGTGAACTGTTTCAGACCATCAAGGCCATCTCTCCTCTGGGAGACCCGAGAGTGACGTATAATTTGGAGGATGGACTGGTTCCGGAAAGTAACATGCCCGTTCGCTTTTACCTCACCCCGAATCGGGAAGACGGTTCGGCCTCAATACTGGTCGCTGAGCCCCTGGATTACGAGACCACCCGCAACTTCATCCTGAGGGTCCGAGCACAGAACGTGGCCCCGGTTCCACTCGCGGCTTTCACCACTGTCTATATAAATCTCACAGGTAAACGTAAAAATTTCCACCTTTAAATGTAAGATTAAGTTATATTTACACTTGATTTATTTACCATATTTACGCGAATATAAGAACCTGTTTTTCCAATTTTAGAGCTCAAAAACTTACCGGGAGCTTATCATGATTTCAAATATGCCTGTAATTATACGTAATTATAAGACCTGCATATGAGTTTTTATTGGCTCAATGACCGGAATAAGACGCTGCGACACTTAACAGAGATAAAATAACACTGGAAGAAGTAAGGATAAACTAAATTGAATCATTAATATTTAAACAGACAGACCGTTTTGCTCCCGGTAGAGTGGCGCTAATGGCTAACGGCTAACTGCTACACAGAGAAAAACATGACTTTTCTAATATTTACGTCTAAAAAACCGAGCCCAGTCAGCTCTACTCTTTTAGTGCAAAGGCTCATGGGAATTATGGTTATTTATTATTTAGTAAAACAACATTGAAGTGTTTGTTAAAGAAAGAAAGAAGTATTGTATAGAGAAAATTAACGTAATTTAGCCAGAAATAAAAAAAATATGGAATTTATGTTTTGTGCCTGGTAAATTAGGAGGGTGCTTATATTCGCGTAAATACGGTATTTTATTTTTCTCTCTGTCCTGAAAATCAGTTTTTCATCACATGTATGCTTCTGGAAAACCTTCATACTCCTCAATTTACCACTTTAGACGAAAAGTCCATTTTCTGATTCACTTTTTCCATTTGTGGGTTTTCCCAAACTTCCACATTGCACTGCCATGTCTCCCCAAAGTGAATCCGTCCGGCACAATGCTTGAATCATTCGGTTGGAAACTTCTCCATAAGACATCCCAACCCAGATTAGAGTTTTTTGTGTAATTTGGTGGTTTGGGCTGGTGAGAAACGTCTTCCTGAAAAGCGTATTTTTCCCCCGTTCTTTGCTTTCAGCATTAGCCACTGACAAATAATTAATTTGTCCCGTTCCTTCTGACTTATTTACACCAGCTTTTTCTGGTGGAAGAGTACAGCCGTAGCCATTTACAGAAGAGGTGGAGGGGGAGAAACGGGCTTGAGGGAGAAGGTCGTAATGGCTTTGGCCTTGCTGTTTAATTTATGGTTTACGACTTTGGGTGATATAAAATTAAAACCTCAAAGTGCATCAGATGGTGATTAGCGTGGGGAATCGCTGAAGTCCTTTAATATTCTTCCACAAATTCTAGTGTCCTTATGTCGCTTCCAATAATGACAGCGGCAGGTTTAGAAAATCATTCTTGAGCCAGTAATATATTATGGCCGTTTTTTTGTCTCATTTCGGCTGAAAATGCGCTTTCTGTTTCTCTTAAACTAGCTGTTTCCATAATCATCATTTTTTGAGGGAATTTTTGAAAACAGTGCAAACATTGATTTGCAGGAAAACATAGTTTTTTAAAAACTGATTAAAACTGTTCAGCATTGATTTAAGTCTTAATGTGAGTGTCCATCACAGAACGCCAGCGAGAAATGTTGAATGCATTGTCATGTTTTATTTTTTAATAGATTTGAGGTGGCACAGTGGGTAGAACACTTTAGAAACTCAGAGGTGTAAAGAGTATCTGAAATCTGTACTTGAGTAAATGTACAGTACTCTAGTTTTAGTAAAAATGACTCCATTACAAGTTACAAGTTGCCAGTTCCAAAAAGACTTGAGTAAAAGTTGTAAAGTATCTCATTTTAAAAGAGCTGGTATTTTATTTGAACTTAGTTTACAATTTAGAAAATTGTAAAACAAGAAACTATTTGAGGATTTATTTTCTACTATAAAAATTAAATGTAATACTTTAGTATTTCCAATGTCGGAACAAAATAGATAAGCAGAACAAAAAGTCAGTTTGAGTCAAACTCAAATGTGCAAAAAAATTGCAACCGCCAAGTGCAATTATTTTGCACTTACGTTATTTAGCTGATCCAGTACCTTCAGCATCCTACAGATGGCGATATCACCTCAGTTTGCCCAAGAAATTAACCGCGGTAGAAAAACATGTCGACTTGTCGTCACAATGAAAATGTAACGCGTAATGGTAAGTGTAGAGTCAAATGTGATGGAGTAAAGAGTACCGATACTCAATCACAAGTAGAGAGTAAAAGTTGATTATATTTTTGATACTCAAAAGTACAAAGTAGCCAAATTACTCGAGTAAAAAAGTTAATTTTATCAAGTACTTACACCACTGTTACACTACAAGTTCAAGTCTGGACAATTACCCTCAGTTGTGTCAGTGTGTCCCGCTTTGTGATTGGTCATCCACCCAATTTGCACGTGCCCCGCCTTCAGTCCCAGAATTAGCTCCACCTCCCTTCAGAAACTGTAAGGTTTGCCTGAGCGATCTAACCTTCTGCCTTTGCCTTATCAACAGACGTCAATGACAACGTCCCGTTCTTCACGTCCTCCATCTACGAGGTGTCTGTGACGGAAGGAGCCGAGATCGGGACCCTGGTGCTGCAGGTTTCATCCAACGATCTGGACCTGGGGCCAAACGGGAAGGTGCGATTGGTCCAGCGGAATTGAATTAGCGATCCATTTCCCGGCGCTTTGTCTTTGTTATTTATCACTACTGGCTTTTTTATTATTCATGGATGGACACTCCATCAGGTCATTGAATTACATTTACCGCGCGGTGCCACGCTTTTAATACCCGTCATTTTGTGGGAATGAAAGCTAATGTCACGCTTCTCGCCCACAATCCGCTCGGCACGTGCCGGTGTTTGTGCCAGATGGGGTGGGCTGAATGTTTTATTAACCTGACCCCTGCAATCATTTTATTATGCCGTTTACATTTAATCCAGCCTCTTATTTGTGTTCCCAGTGCTAATGCATCCAGCGGGGCATCATTTAATACCCGCCTCATGCTGGTTTAGCGCGGCCGCTCTTAGCAGTTTGTCTGATAATTGTTGTTTGGGGCTTGTTGAAACAGCGGTTGGCACCTCTTCATCAGCCCGACAGTTTGGGTTTTGTAGATCAGTCGTTTTTTTTTTTTATCCATCAACTTGAATGGCCTTGATTTCTGATTCACCTGCTGCGACGCTGCACGCTAGACTTCAGTGACGGAGTCGGACAGACCTCGCTGAATAAATTATGAGGAGATGACTGGATTGGTTAATTACGGCGGGTCAGCTGGGGTGTATTGCGCGTTAAGGCACAAGTCTTGCGTTAGCCATTGTAGCGTTTTTGACATCCGCGGGAAATGGATTAGCGGTTTTGGCTAAATTGTTCTCTATTGTACTAGCCAATTAGCAGCAGACGTGTAAAGAGTGTAAAATCATAGTTGAGTAAATGTACAGGCACCTTACTGAAAAAATAGAATAGAATAGAATAGAAAAGCCTTTACTGTCAATGTACACATATACAATGAAGGCCATATAGATGTACAATGAAGTTATAGAAACTTTCTGTCCAGTGCAACACGCATTAATAAGTCTAGTCTAAAAATATTACAATAATACAATATGTAAAATGTATTACAAGTTAATGTAAAATGGAGTAAAATGGAATTGTATTTACAAATACAATATGTAAAATGGAGTAAAAATACTCCATTACAAGTTACAAGTCGCCAATTTTAAGAAGACTTGAGTAGAAGTCGTAAAGTATCCTAAAGTACGTAGAGTGTCCTATCCATTGTAGAAGAACTTGAGTGTTTTAATCATACTGAATTTAGCCTCAAAAAACACCATAAAAACGAGTTTCTTCTTTTTCACATTTCTTGAAGATTTATTTCCTAATATAGAAATGAAATTTATAGCCTCTGTGTTTCAAAATGGCAGAACAAAATTGGCTTCATCACTGGCTACAACTATGGCGCTTATTAAACGCCTCGTATTTATCAAGACGCTAATTCACGTTCACGTTAGCATCCAATTTCTTCAGGACCCTGCAGATGGCGATATTGCTTAGTCCGCTAAAGAAATTAACGGCATTAGAAAAGATGCTGATTTGTAACAACTAACAGAAAGTGTCTGTTTAAATGTAGTGGAGTAAAGATACTACATCAAAAATGTAGTCAAGTTGATTATAGTAAGTTATAGCTTTGAACAAGCACAAGCATATTATGTACAAGTACAAAGTAGCCAAAAATTCTTGCGTAACAAAGTATATTTACCCAAGTACTTTACACCACTGATTAGCAAAATTTTGTAAACCCTCTTGTACAGTAGCATGGATGCTAATAGAGAACCGTTCTAGACAAGAATTGAAATCTGTGGAATACAATTCTGTGGTAAAAGTGAGGAATTTGTGGAAATTAAGCAATGAACAACAATGAAACATGTTTCATTTCTATGAACTTTGCACATCAACGTTGTTTGAAGAATGTGTGGCTAGTTTATGCTTTTATTTCCTCTGGTATTTATGCTCTTTTATGCTTACACACTAGTCTATGTTTTTTGTTAACATCCTTTACATTTTTGAATGCCACAATTGAACATTCTATTATATTTGTATGGGTATTTTCACATTTCGCACACTGCTGCCCGTTTCATTGTATTCTTATTTCACAAGGACGACAAAGGTTCTATTCTTCTCGGTTCTATTTAAAATCCTGAGAACATCTTCTGAATCTCACTCTCCAACTATTACATTTTTTCTCACCAAACTAAAACCTGTGTTCCTGCGGTTTAGCATCATTCTTGATCACATTTTCTCGCCTCAGATCTCGTACTCATTGCTGAACGACCGCAGTGGAGACTATCGCTACTTCCGGGTCGACCCCGAGCTGGGAACCATATACACCAAGGCCGTGTTTGACCGCGAGACCAAGGGCTCCTACCTTTTGGAGGTGAAGTCGGTAGATGGCTGGGAATCTTCCAGACCCGGAAAGCACGGACAACCCAACTCAGGTGCGGTCGGAATGTTCTCTGTGCAAAACTAGTTCGCTGATTGTCCATTTATGCTTTTTGTTCAAAGTTTTTGACTTTGCTGACTTTTGAAATTGAGTTTTTCGACTTGTCAATGTTTCTGGCATTGTACTGTAGTAATTCCGTAATTACACAACCTGAGCTATTTCATTGGTTCTGTGCATTGCGAACATTTTTTCGTTGTTTGTTAGATTAAATGCGCATTTTAATAATAACTTACAACAGATAAAGAACAAATTTTAGGTTTGAAACATTCAAAAACAAGGTTAGGACATTTGCAAAATGGGCGACATGAACGTGGGATTGTGGGATATGTAGTCTGGTTATGTAAACGTCAAAATTCTAAAATATTATCAGTCTACTGATACTGTTACTATTCTCTTTTGGCACAGACGATTCTATGGTTTACTTTAATTTTTGCGGATAGGTCTCGTGAATTTTTGTTCCTATTGTTTCTGCTCCATTACTTTCTATTCTTCTCCATCTTTCCTCTACCTCCATCACTAGTTGCATTGGGATTACGTGAAATTGTCACTTTCTATGGGAAAAAAAAATACAAAAAACATACTGCTAAGGATGGAATTGTGGTTAACATGAAGATGGCTGGTTAAGTGCTGGAAAAGTTCTTCCAACCTTCCAAGTTTCGTTTTTGTTTGCTTGTTTTACGCTTTTCTAAATTTTGGTTTTCTCAGTTTTAATTTTGAAATATTTGGAGTTTGTCATTGATACTCCTAAATTTCACCAGGGCAATTTCAGTCATAGATCAGATTGTAAAATACGTCTCAGTTTTTCGTATATTATTAAAACACATTTTGTGAACGTCTCCAATCCCGGCAAACTCAGAGCTTTCCCTCACATCAGCCCCTGACGCTAGAGCGGAGGAGAAGACGGCGAGATGGAGGCGATTGAAAATGAAATTAGACAAACAAAAGACAATGTGATGGGAAAAGAACGGACAGATAAAGAATAACAAAGAAGCAGAGAGGGGGAAAGATAAAGAGCGGGAGAACGAGTTCACACGTTAACACGAAGATGAAGGTGTGTGTTTTTGATCTTCTCAGATACGGCGTATGTGCGAATATTCATCAGTGATGTGAATGACAACAAGCCGGTGTTTGCTCAGTCTGTGTATGAAGTGGATGTGGATGAGGATGCTGACGTCGGGTCCACCGTCCTGGCTGTCAGCGCTAATGATGAAGATGAGGGTAAGTGACAATAAACCGCACCGGGTGAGGAAGAACAAGGCTGATTTGGAAGGTGAAGCTCATAAAACCATACGACTCCATCAGGGTCGTTTCTGAAATCTTGAACTAACGTGTGAATCTCAACTGGTTTGTTTTACCATAGTTTAGTCAATCTTTATTTCTGGAGAAAGTTCTCAAGGCTGAGGATAGCGGTATAACTTCAGTTGCTGTTTTATCAAATGTTAATGAATTAATGAAGACTTCTGTTGGGTTTCGTCCAGAAACAGTGGTCTACACGTTTTTTCCACGTTATCATTGCTTTTTCTCTTCACCAGCTTGTGTTTTCCTCTCATCAGCGTGAGATGCTGGCAAAAGAACCAGTCATCACCCTGGTGACCCAGAGTAGACCAAGGATTATATATTATAAAAAAATATATTTTTAACCATATTCACTGCCTTGACTGGCGCTTGAAAAAAAAAAAAATAATAATTAAATGTAAAGAATATTTAAAAAAATCATAAATATATTTTTTTACTGTTATTCCAAAAAACATTTTTGGCTGCGAACATAAATGCCGAAGCATTTTATGGAAAACTAAGCCAAATGATCTCTGCTCTCGAAAATACGCTTTTCTGTTACATGCGCAACTTTCCTCGAAGTTGTTATTCTTGAATAATAGATAATAAATACTGTGTATAATAAGTAATACATATTGTTGCATGTGTTTACATAGTTACGTTACACGGCACACACCCAAACACCGTCTAAGTCTTGTGCATTCTGGAATGTCCATTTACGTTACATTATTATTGTAATAATTTGTAAAAATAAAACCATATAAAAACAATATTGCGTTCTCATATTAATGTGGTGTTTTGAATGCTGCAACAACCCGGAGAAGACACAGAGATTGTTTGTGGTCAAATCTTATTTATTAATACGTAGTTTCAAAAGAAGTGGGCGTGTAGTCACGTGCCTTAAAGTTTTATCTTCCCTCCTGATTAGTGCACACTCCCCTTAAGTGCAAGTCTGTTTTTTTTTTATATATATGAGCACCTCTAAATTTTTTAAGCGAAAATGTGCCTATGTTCGCATAATGTGGTGAGCACAAATCCAACATGAAGCTTCTTGGAAAGTTTCTCCAATCTTAATATACCGATTTAAGATTCGTGAAGAAGCCCTACATTCCCAGAGCAGACAACAGACTCCATGGCCGGCATAACTATGCATCTCCGAAGCCCATACGGGGGGGGTTTATCTCATGTGCAATGCACCGAAATAGAAAAGTCAGCATAAGCCGGTTTCTGTGCATCTACAGATCTACCAGACAACCACACGATTCCCTCAGGTCTTCTGCGCCGAGTGTGTACAGGGGAGAGGAAGAGAGCTTGTGCATCAGCCATTCATCATAATACAGCCTAGAGTGACTGGACACTGTGAGAGCCCGAGGCTTTACCCTGCTGAATAGATACGGCCTTCCATTCCCGCTCCGACTTAACCCTCAAAGCCACTGGAGCAGGGCCAAGCAAAGCTGGCTTGCCATCCCACTACATCTGCAGTGCACTAGCAAAAGTTGACAGTACGCCAAACACTCCCAAACGCAATTTTGTTTGGGTACCCGGGGCAACGTGGCAAGCCGAAGATGAAATGGCGATAAGGCTCTTAATGTGTCATTCCCAATTCATTAACCCCGCTCCAGCTGGGAAATCTAAGCACGCTGTGTGTTTGGGAACGTCGGGATGGTTAATCAGTGCTAATATTTTACACAATGTGGTGGTTGTCGTCCACTGGGGGAATCACATCGAGTCCTAATCGCAAAATAACGGCGGGCGAATTGAATCAAAGGGCATGTCCGACACGTTTCTCCGTTAAATGAGCAGGAGCCAATGGCCAATTGCTTTTTAGCTGACATTACGGTCTGGGACAAAACCCCATTCTTGCCACACTTGAAGCGAGAGCAGCGGAGAAAAGGATTTTTTTTTTCTTTACTGTGCACATCAATTCTCGATCTTTTTCCTAACCGCTTTGCCAGAACATGCCACGCATTCACACTCGCTCTGGCAGTTTTATTGAAAATACAAGGTTTTGGAGTGTGTGAAGATGGATGAAGCCCAACATAAAAACATAAGTATAAAAACTGACCCTGACCCTGACCCAGCCTCAAACTAGGTGAGATGGCAACTCTCTGCTGCCTCTATTCTCCAACGATATTGGCAACAAAATGTTATTTTTTCTTCATTTTTAACTTTTTGAAGGTGAGGGTCCAGGGTGAGTGGGGGGGTTAAAATACACATTTATAAAGTGTGTGTGCGTGTGTGTGTACCACATTTAGACCAAAGCGGGGCCCCAATGCTACTTTATTCACTGAAATGGGGGCTACGGTCACTTGTGGTGAACCCCAAAACTTTAACCCTCCTATTATGATTGGGTCAAATTGACCCGTGATAAAAGTAAAAAAAATTAAGTATTTTTTAACATTAAAATGTCCCCTGTTTGTCATAGTATAATAGACATATTAACATAAAATGGTTCTGTTTACATATTTGTAACGTCCGCTACATGTTTTTGTTACAAAGATACTGTTTGAATACATTTGACCCTTCAGACAAAATGGAAGCAAAAAAGAGTCAGAAAGATAAAATACTATTTGTTTCTTTGCAACATAATACACCACTGTCTCAGACTCACACACACACACACACACTGTTTTGGGGAACTTTTTGGTTTCTGACATATATGCATATATGCATAATAAAAGGGCCCCGGGTTGGCCCCGCCAACGTTATTGATGTTCCACTGAAACAAGCCTAATAGGAGGGTTAAAGCCCATTTGAGGGTCAATTTGGGATTTTAGGGCTGAAGTTACACTAAAATCTTTAAGGTTATAGTAAAGGTATGCAAGTCAATGTTGGGACCCCACTATGATATAAAAGCAAGATTGTATATGTGTGTCTTTGCTCCCGGAGAAAATGGCTTAAAATGTTTAAAATGTAGTGCATTAAATAAATGATTTCACCTTTCTTCTGTTAAACGGAGTGAGAAAGAATCCCGTCAGGGATTTAATTCCGAATTTAATCGAATTAATTCAGAGTTACAAGCAGCAAATTCACATGAGTGAATGGCAGTAACAATGGGTTTTAAACGGCATGCGGCTGGTTTTATGAACTGTAACTCTCATGCACCGTGCTTTTATTTAAGCTTAAAGATTAAATATTTCAGTAGGAAAGCTCTGCCATTGCTGAACAGAATAAGTTTCTGTTTGGCAGGAGCGGCGCTAAACTTTATGGCACATTTTCTTGGCAGAAGAAAGAACGAGGTACTTTCAAAACGTATTGTAAAAGAATGTTTCAAGGTGTCACATGTTCTCTTGCCTAAAGGCCTAAAGAGGTCGAATTACAAAGTTGCAACTGTTTCGTTTTAACTTACTCTTGTAGTTTTTAGTGCTAATGTTGTACTGTTTATTTCCTGTACTTTATCCTCCAACAATAATGTGCATCAAAATGTGTATTTGTATTTCATTTTTTAAGCTTTTGAAGGTGAGGGGCCGCCGGGGGTCTAAAACACATTTAAAAAAGCGTGTGTGTGTGTGTGTGTGTGTGTGTGTGTACCACATTTAGACCAAAGCAATGCCCCAGTTTATTTCCTGTACTTTTTTGGAAGTATTTATTTCATGTACTCTCCGCTTGAATTTACAGTCCCACTATCAGGGGTCGGGAACCTTTTTGGCTGAGAGAGCCACAAACAACACATATTTATATAAGTCCTAAAAAAGAGCGATACATACATGTTTAAAAGACAATACAAGTAAACTTGTGCATTTTTGTAAAACCAATATGAAATGCAGGACAACAAGTATCTCAAATCGTTTTTCAAACGCAATAAAAAAAAAAAAAATTTTAAAGTGGAGATTGCAGGTGTACAATTAAAAACGAAACAAAAATGCTAAGAATTTGGTTTGTTTTGTATTATACGTTTGATATTTTTAAAATGTGATTCCATACAGAAGCTACTCTCTCTCCACAAAGGCAAATTACTCCACCCGTGTTGAAAAGTACGACACTCCTCGTCTTTTAGCCATTGTCTTCGATTATTGAGTTTCCACTTTTTGCTAGCGAACTACTGTATATTAAAAAAAGTGCAGGGAAGTTAATGTCCAGAGTGACGTCACGACAATGTTAAGCATTATCCAAAAAAAACATGGTTTTGTCACAAGGACAGCTGTGATTGGCTCCAGCCGCCCACAACCTGGAAATGAATGGATGGAAATACAGGCGAAACTTTTATATTTTTATCGTTTTTATATATTTGTAAAGCTGTGTAAAGCTAATGTGAGGCATTGACAGCCCCCAGAAGACTCTCAAGTCATAATGTAGGTTCCCGACCCCTGCTCTATATGAATATCTTTCTCTATTTTCTCTATTTCAGGCTCATGTCTGGTAATTTCAAACATGATCTCAGCTTTTCTGTTTTTTTACTTCTCAGGTGCTAACGCCAAACTGCGCTACCAGATAACATCAGGTAACGTAGGAGGTGTTTTTGACATGGAGCCTGAGGTGGGAACCATTTTCATCGCTCAGCCGTTGGATTACGAGCAGAACAAACTCTACAAGTTGCACATCTTGGCCTCTGATGGGAAGTGGGAAGATTATGCCACCGTGATCGTCACCATTGTGAACAAGAACGACGAGGCGCCGGTGTTCTCGGTGAACGAGTACTACGGCAGTGTGACGGAGGAGTTGGATGGTTCCCCCGTGTTTGTTTTGCAGGTGATGTCGGCTCTTTCTCTTTATGATTCACATCAGCGCTGCGGTTCATTTTCAAGTCAAACAATTGTGATTTTTTTTGCTTTGGTAAAAACGTCTGAGATATGCAACTCAAACAACTCATAGACATGATAATGGCTATATTTATCTTCAGTTCCGCTCTTGAAAGCCAATACGAGCGTTCGCTTTTTGTCATTCAGGGTGTTTGCAGGGATGATTTCACAATACAAACCCAAATATAATGACTCGCATTTGTTTTCTTTGTGGCACTGTCTTGCGACATTCCAGAAACTCTTTTGTTGTGGAAGCCAAATTGTGCTATGAGTTAGTTTAACCAATAATAATGAAACATTTAATCCGTTATAGAGCTGCACGATTAATCAATAAAAGATTGCGAGTTCGATTCTACACCTTCATGATCTCAAATCAGCATTTATACGATTCTCTGATCTACGACCTGCGGTTTCTGTCAGACAGAAAATCAGCTGTGCGCAATCATTAAATTATTATAAAGGAAAGATGATCTTGCATTACTTCTGTCGCATTTCGGGCGCCTCTTGTGGGCGTGATGATCACCTGCGGTTTCGATCACGTGTGCTAATTACCTGCACTAGAACAGTGGATGTGAGTCAGTCGGCAGTCGAGTTAAAAAGTTCAAGTCAGTCTGCTATCAACTCCGACATTTTACCACCTGAAAAAGGGTTTTATTCTGAAATGTGTGTGTGTTTACTGCGCTGTCAAACCAGAAGACGACACTCAGCAAACCACATACAGCGAACATCTACAGTTGAGGACAAAATTATTAGCCCCCCTACAAAATAATCATTGTTTGAAGAGCATTTCAAAAGTGCTTTTAAACAGAGCTAATCATTTTGTCCTCAACTGTACATGATACTGTACCTTGGAATGTTTATTTTTAAGTTTAATGGTGATTTTTTTTTTCTTTAAAACATTACTTTTACATTTACTTTTACAATCTGTGTTTCATTCCTTTCATTTAAATGTAGAGTATTAGAAGTTATATTTTATTGCTGTTTGACAACCTGATTTTCAGGATTCAATATTTAGACAAATATTGGAACATTAAATATAGAATATGCAGAACAAATCGTTAAAAGAATCGTGATCTTTATTCTAATAAAAAAAATCCTGATTCTCATTTTATCCGGAATAGTGTAGGTCTAATCCGTTCATACAAATTCGATAGTGTATAAGAGCCATTTTCAATTTGCAGACAGCTACATTCTTTCTGTCTAGTTGACGCTGCAAAGCTTATTCTCCTATGTCTTCAATTTGGCATTGTAGGTAACAGCCTCTGACCCAGATAAGGATGCTGACCAGGAGGCTTTGAGATATTCCTTACACGGCCAGGGTGCAGAAAGCGAGTTCATCATCGACGAGATGACGGGGAAGATTTACGCCCAGAGGACCTTAGATCGTGAGACCCGGTCAGTGTGGCGATTCGTGGTTCTGGCCACCGACGAGGGCGGCGAGGGTCTCACGGGCTTCACCGATGTCATCATCAACGTATGGGACATAAACGACAACGCCCCTGTGTTTGCATGCGCTCCGGACAGCTGTCACGGGGACGTGGCGGAGAATTCCCCGCTCGGGGCGTCCGTCATGGAAATGACCGCCACGGACCTGGATGACGCCGCTGTGGGACAGAACGCGGTTCTGGCTTATAAAATAGTTGGGAATGCTGCTCTCAACGGAGCTACCAGTGGAGCGGACGTGTTTAGCATCAACCCAGCTACCGGGACCGTATCGGTGGCAATGCCCGTCCTTGACCGGGAACAAACTGACACTTATTTTCTGGTGGTGGAGGCGCGGGATGGCGGAGGCATGATTGGCACGGCCACAGCCACCATACACGTCAGCGATGTCAATGACCACGTGCCGCGGTTCCTGGAGCGTTCCTGCTCCGTGCGCATTCCCGAGAGCAGCGAGCCCAACACGGCGGTGATAGAACTTGCTGCCGAAGATGCTGACGGCGGAGAGAACGGCCAGTTGACCTTCAGTGTAGTGGCCGGTGATCCCGAGCAGAAGTTTTACATGGTGAGCCATCGACAGGAGCAGCGAGGAACTCTTCGCCTCAAGAAGCGTCTGGATTACGAAAGACCTGGCGAGCAGAGGTTCAACCTCACCGTGAAGGTAGAAGACATGCAGTACTCCAGCCTCCTGCACTGCTCCGTACAAGTAGACGACTGCAATGACCATGCACCCGTCTTCATCCCACATTTTCTGTTGCTACCTTCGCTAAGAGAGGATGTCTTCCCGGGAACGAGTGTGGCAACTGTGGTGGCCAACGATTTGGACTCTGGGCTGAATCGGGAGATCACGTACAGCATTGCCCCGGAATCCGATCCATCCCGTTTGTTTTCTGTAGACCAGTCCGGGCTAGTCACTGTGGCTAGCAATCTAGATCGGGAAAAGGTAGCTCAGCATCACCTACTGGTACTAGCCACTGACCAAGGCACGCCACCTTTGACCGGAACCGCCACCATCCAGATGGTTTTGCTGGACGTAAACGACAACGGTCCAGAGTTTGAGTCTGCGTATGCCCCCGTAGTGTGGGAGAACGTAGCCGGCCCTCAGGTCCTGTGGCTTAACCAGAGCTCCACTTTACTGAGAGCTGTAGACCGGGACTCAGAGGACAATGGTTCCCCCTTCTCCTTCTCGGTGCCTCTGGAGTATCGTTACAGCAATGACTTCCATCTCCAGGATAATGGCAATGACACCGCCACCATCACGGCACTCAGAGCCTTTGACAGAGAAAGGCAGAAGGAATTTCTACTTCCAGTCATCATGACCGACAGCGGAAGTCCGCCGAAGACTGTCACTAACACCCTGACCATCGCCATCGGGGATGAGAATGACCATGCCCACGCTGCAGGCCAGAAGAAAGTGTTCATCAACTGTCATCGAGGTGAGTAATGGAGCCTTTCTGAAAGCCGGTGTATCCGCTCTGCACATTGTTTATCTGTGCTGCAGTCACGTCTGCGCAAAAAGATCAGCAGAAAATTATGCTGATCTATATAAGTCCGGGCACTATTCTGTTTGATCTCGGCATTGATTTTCTTTAAAGGCGAGCTCTTTAAAATGCACTTTCAGAGTCGCTAACAGTACGTTGGCTTCTCAATTTGAGCGTAAAAGCTGCACAATCCCAAAAAAATCACATCCAATTATTACGCCGATATCATTTTAATTACTTTCTTTACAAATTGCAGTGTTGACCGTATTCTGGCACTTTTCACTTGTAAAACCCTGCAAAAAATTATACTCTGAGTAATATTAATGGAGGAACTTTTTCCATCAACGTTTGTGTGACAACAGGAAAAATGCCAACCAATGTTCTGGGGAAGGTTTACGCTCCGGATCCAGACGACTGGGATAACAAGACATATGCGTTTGAGGGACATGTTCCAAAGTGAGTAGTGTTGTTGTTGTCAGTCATGGAGTATTTTCAGTGTTGTTGTTTTTATTTCACACTGTAAATTTTTCATAATTTCTTTCTCTCTTTGTTTGCGCCATTGCATCATCCAGCATTAACGCTGTTAGGGCACAACTCTCACTGTTTGATTATTTACCAGGGTCAAGGGAATCTAAAGGATAGCGTATATATCCTCACAATATGTGTTGCTTCCTGCCTCACACTTGTAACATCTCCCTGGCTTTCTAGCTCTTCTCCAGTGATGCTGTGAAGTGTGTGTGTAGTGATAAGATGCCCCTGACGTCTCAACCACGCAGCAGCCTCTCTCTCTTTCAGAATCCCCCCTTTACACAACTCACACTGAGAAAACCATTTCTTCTCTTCCCTCCATAGAAGGGAGGGATTTTATTAAAGCTTTAAAACTGTCTTTGACTTGGAACGGGAATCCGTCTGCACCCTGAGACATTTATATGTTTACACTGTGTGTGTCGAAGAAGACCGGGTGTGTTGGTGTAGAGTTGACGGCTGTGGTTGAGTCTAGCTAGATATTTTTTATTAGTAGTTTGATGTCCTGTGAAATATTTCGTTTTTTTTTTTTATTGTTATTTTTGGCTTGATACCAATCAGTTGTGTTAGCATCCACTTACTGTCTCTCTGAAGTCATCACCTACTTACCTCTTACCTGCATAAGAGAGTAGGGCTGCAGCTAGTGATTATTTTCTCATTGATTAATCTATCGATTATTATTTTAAAAAATTATTATTATTATTTTTTTTTTTTTTAGATTAATCAACTAATCTGTCAACTGATTTTTGTGTTTTTGTGCCGATTATTTTTTGACCAAACGATTATTTGTTCATAAAAAATAAATAAACGTGCTATTTGGTTTTTATTGTAATGTTTTTTTTTTAATTAAAGCTTATCTTGTACATAACCACATAGTACGTTTCAAATTCACAAACAAAAAATAATTTAGGCCAAATGAAAGACAAACATTACGCGAAATAAATTTGAAGGCCTTTTATGAGTTCAGGAAGAGTGTAAACTGTAATGCAAAAAGATTAGCATGTCTACATGCTCAGTGGTGAGGCTTGTTCTTTTTTTTTATTTATTTACTTTTAAAAACAAGTTTTAGAGAAGGAGAGAGGGAGAGACAGAGAGAGAGAGAGAGACAGAGCGAGAGAAAGAAAGAGAGAGCGAGTGACTCGCAAGTCTGATCCAAATCGTAATCGATGGCGTCGACTAGTCTTTGCAGCTCTTTAAGAGAGTTCGACTTGTGAACGAAAGGTTGTAGTTTTGAATTCTGAACTGGCAGGACTCACTGCAACTGAGTGTCCTTGAGAAAGACGGTGAGTTCGATCTGTTCTCTGGATGGGTCATAAGCGGGCTTAAGGCTGCCCACTGCTCCGATCATCTGATTATCACTGTGTGTTTACAGAATGAGTTAAAAGCACAGCATAAACTCACATTTTCCATCACTTTCCTTTCCTTTTTGGGCTGGTGGCACTGCTATCCTGACAGTGCCCACTAGCCATCTGTTTTAGTGTGAAGGCCATGTCCTCACATTGTTTTTCAGGACTCTTGTTAGTAAATTGTCTCGTTGGTTTAGTTGCCTCTACGGTCTCTCCTTGTTGTTCCTGATGTTCCTCCTCGTTGTTCCTACTCTATTTAAACCTTCTCCTATCTTCTGCTGCCTAGTTGCGCTCCTCATCGTGTTTCTGAGCCATGCTTATACTTTCATTTTGGTTCGACGTCCCATGGTGAACACATTTGAAGTGTGTTTGCTTGTGTTTTTCTTATACTGTAAAAAAAAGCTACTTGCATGTGATTCAAATGGCTTTACTGAGGGAAAACACAGTCTCATCATTAGTTTTGTAAGATTTGTAGAAGTTCAGCCCGAGAGGGGCTTATCTCCTGTTGTCTTTGTTAAAAATGTGCCTTCTGATTTTTTTTTTTCCTAGACAGAAAGTGTTTTTTCAAAAAAAAAAAAAAATAAATTCTTTCTATTCTAATTCTAATCTATTTTAAACATATTTTCAAGATTCAATTGATTAGCCTAAAATGTATTTTATTAAGCATTAATAAAATCTATATAACAATATGGATAATAATAATGATGATTTTTGAACATTAATAAAAATGTTATATGTGTTACGTTTCTTCTGGGGTCTAACGTCCTATAGTAATTTTATGATTTTAACGTTTGAAAATGACACCTATCTTTGTAAAAATTTTAATGATTTTGCATTTCAAATGCTAGTGAGTAATTATTACACTTTATAAACAAAATGACTGAACGAATGCTTTTCATTTTCTTCCTTGCAGTTATTTCATCTTGAACAAGAGGACCGGGTTTCTCATCATGAAGGAAAACACACCGCCTGGAACCTATGAGTTCCAGGCGCGGGTCTCTGATGGAGTGTGGCCTGATGTGGTGTCTGGAGTGACGGTGAATGTCAGAGAGATACGGGATGATGCCATTTACAACTCCGCCTCGCTGCGGATAGCAGGTACGAGATAGAACCGCAGTCGGAATTATCCTCTGTGATTGATTAATCTGCCTTGCCGATGGATTGAGATTGTCTTGATGCTGCTTGTTTCTGGTGCTTGTTGTAAAGAACTCGGGTTATTTACAGTATCTAAATACTTAAAGAATAAATCTATAGTTTTAGTTTTATTGCTTAACCCTCCTATTATGTTCGTCTGAGAGATCAGATCAATAATGTTCGCGGGTCAATTTGACTCAGGGGACTTTTATTATGCATAAGTGTCAGAAACCAAACCAACTCTGTGTGTGTGTGTGTGTGTGTGTGACAGGGGTGTATTATGTCTCACTGTTGCAAAAAAACAAATAGTATTTGATCTTTTTGACTTTTTTTGCTTCCATTTTGTCTGAAGGGTCAAATTTTTTCTAACAGTTTTTTTGTAACAAAAACACGTATCGGGCGTTACAAACATTTCTGATCCATTTTTTTTATATATGTAGATTACACTAAGACAAGCAGAAGTTTAAAAGTGATTTTTTTTTTAATTTTTCAATTTTTCACACGGGTCAATTTGACTAGAACATAATCTTTGTAATATAATCATGTAGCGTGGTGTTACAAAAATGTGAACTGAATCATATTTTTTTCATAATGATGACACCAACTAAGCCAAAAAGGAGAAGTTTCAAAGTGAAAAAAATACTTTTAAGTATTTAAAAAATATTTTTAAAACCGTTGACATTGACCCGGACATAATAGGGGAGTTAATTTAGATTTACTGAACACATATTGCATTATAATTGTTGTATTGATTAAAAAAAAAGTAAAATCAAGCCCTGGTGAAAATAATGAGATGATTACAGTACCGCAATTTAATTCCCAACACTACTGAGATAATTACAGTAATCTGTGGGAAAGTCTGACAGACGGACTCTTTACCGTACTCTGGAATGTCTAGTGTGCATCCCGAGCATGTGTTCCATGTAGAGTCCACGAAGGACGGCGGATCACATCAATACATAATTCAGCAGCCAAACCTGTTGGTTTGTGACTCACGTGCAGATGTGTAATTTCCTTTTAGTAGGAGCAAGTGCCCAGTTTATTGAGCTATCAAGTGCACTTTGGCAACTGCAGCTTGGCGGTTTGACAAACATTGACTGTAGATTTGAATAAGGCCTGCGAACTGTTTGATGGTCCGGGTCTAAAACTCGGGGTCTGATTGCATGTCATGTTGTGGCAGTAAAACACTCCAGCAGATTGATTTTCCAGTGTCAATATCACTGCCGGAGAGAAAAGATCGGGCTGAAATCCGAATGGAATATAGTCCGTCCTCAAAAGTGATATCGTTGTGTTGCGGAGCGATTGAATGAAGAGCGAAGTCACTTTGTGTCGTCTCTTTTTCATCCGACGTGTCATAGGCCTTGAATCTCACCAGCTGAATAAAGAGCCAATCGAATGTCGCCATTAGCCGCCGCTTCAGCCATTGTGCAAAATGCATATGGCGATTGTGTCTCTTCAATGGAGTTATTCGTTAATCTTCTTGGAAATTACTCGAGCTGTTTATTTCCCAGGAGCCCATTCAACACGCCCGCAATCGAAGGCAAAAATTCCACTTTTGTCATGTTTGCCTCTGATGTTTTTGAATTCCGTTTCAGGAAGTTGAAAGGCGGTGGACGGTTTCAGGTCCAGTTTAATGTGCTGAACTGATTGCGAATTTTTTACTTTTTATTGGCTCGGCATTTCTTCAGTTCCACGGCGCTATAGACAAAAGCGCACAGGCACACAAGGCCGCTTTTAATGGCTTAACCTCCTGGACTCTTTTCAATCTCTGGTCTGATATTTCACTTGTTTTCAGTCAATGTCTTCGAATGCTGCATTTTTTGGAACGTTTTCGCTCGTCGGCTCCTGGCTTTTCTTCAGAGGTTCGCTACCAAAAATACTCTGCGGTGTCAGTAAACAGAAAACATATTTGCATTCATTTGGGGGGATTATTTTAGCAGGGCAGAAAGTCATATTGACCGCCGCGCTGTCTCCTAAATCACATGCTGGTAAACCTCTTATTTCAGCTTTTTATATGCTTTTGTAAATCTCCGAGTTTCCATCTCTTTATGGGTATAAAAATTGATTCTGTGTTTGCCTTTCAGAGAAATTGCAATGTTTATTACACCCAAAAAATACATCAACATGGGAAGATTATAAACATTGTATATAGATATTGGTAAAGAATATTAAAGATTGGTAAAGAAAGATTCTTTTTTTATACATTTACATTATGCTTGATGTTTTTTCTTGTTTTAATAATTACATTATAATTTGTGTTGTATTATTCAAATTGTACTAAGCATAAAAAATATTTTTCAATCATACATATACAGTATTTTAATCAATAGAAGTCCGTCATTACCTTTTTACATTTATTCATCCGTATTAATAACAGTTATGATTGCCTCAACATTATAATATTGTAATATTACACTGTATTATATATATAATTCCATTATTTAGTGAGAAAAAAATCCAAACCCACATATCCCTGTTTGAAATATATATATTTGTAGTATGTGTTTTATATGTGTTGTATAAAGCCCAATGTTCTGTATAGTTCAAGTTCAGAGCATTTGTAAGGTGCTTTTCACAGTTTTAACTGTCTCAAAGCGCACAGTGTATAGCACTGTTTAAATATGTGTGTGTGTATACATTTATTTAATTATTTTTAGATATTTTTTTTTCTACACATTCTGAAAAATGTTAGATATAGGAGAAATAAAACGCTTGATAAGTTAAATATTCATGTAAGAAACAGCTGGAGGAACAATATGTGCTCCCAATATGTGTGTGTGTGTGTGTGTGTGTACAGTATATAGACACAGTACATATACAAACACACATATGTATATGTATGTATGTGTATATATACACAGTATATATTTTTATATCATATATTTATTTGTTTTTACATACATGTATATATTTATTAGCAGATACATATTTAGTTTCCAAAATGTATTTGAATAGTTTCATAATGGATGTTGAGGTAGAGTTATTTTGTTGTATTGTGTTGTGTTTTAGAGAGAGATAGAAAGTGGAATAGATGCTTTTCTTATTTCTCCATTTTTGAATGTAAAGGCGTCGGTGCGGGATTATGCAGCGTTGCCCGTGGGAACGAGTGTATGTTTGATCTGGGTTTGGGCGCGAGCCAGGTGTGAGACTGTGCCCAGCTGTCTTGATTAGTCTCTTCCTCACAAACAGCTCGTGATGGGAACAGACAAGCACCTTCCTGTCTCCCTCCCCCAACGCTAATCACAGTTTCCTTCCTCGCTCCCACCTAAAGCTGCCAGATTGACACTCTTCAAGCTCTAATGACTCGGAGACACACACACACACCTGAACTAGCCAGAACCAACTGGATGGATTTATTTTGTTGTGAGAATAAGGACAGAGAGAGGAATGAACGCTTCAAGCCACATGTGTCAAACTCAAGGCCCGGGGGCCAGATGTGGCCCGCCATGTGATTCTATGTGGCCCACGAGAGCTTAAAAGTTTTTAGTGTCTAAAAATAAATACCCCAAAATAAATTGAGAGCGTGCTTTGAACAAAAACTACATTACCCACAATGCCTTTCAACTAAGGTAGTGTTTCCACATCAATGTCATTGGGTGGAATTTAGGAATGATCCCAAAATGTCCAGAATGATGGATGGACAGATGGATAGCAAAAATCATCCACAGAGAGATGGATGGATGATAGATATATAGATAGATAGATGGATAAAACAAGACAGACACGCAGAAAGAAAGAAAGATAGATAGATAGATAGATAGATAGATAGATAGATAGATAGATAGATAGATAGATAGATAGATAGATAGATAGATAGATAGATAGATAGATAGATTGATTGATTGATTGATAGACTGATAGATAGACTGATAGATAGACTGATAGATAGATAGATAGATTATAAATAAATGTAGTAGTTTTCATCATCTCTCACTTTCTGATATTTCAACTTGACCCATTATTTCATTTTAAAGCCACAGTTTATCGTAGAATGTATTCCCTAACAGCGTTGTTCTAAACAAGCCGAGATGAGATCTCAGAATTCAGTGCTGGTGAAAGAAACTGTTTTTATAGGGTCTAATGAGTGTCGGCCTTTCACCAAGACATCGTAAGGTCACTGACACTTCCACAGGAGATCCACAGTGTGACCGCTACTATAACAGTTGGAAAATCTCCAATTAGCTCAAACATGCTCCTCAGCTTTTGTGCAATAAGACGTGTCAGTCAAACGTGTGACTCTCGGCTTTCTCTGGGGATCCGGACGCACGGAAGCTGGTGGAAAACCTTCCCTCAGGCAAGTCCAGGACTAGCATTCTATGAAGAAGAAGAAGAAGAAGAAGAAGAGGAAGAAGAAAAAGAAGAAGAAGAAGTAGAGGAGGAAGAAGAAAAAGAAGAAAAGGAAGAGGAAGAGGAAGAAGAAAAAGAAGAAAAGGAAGACGAAGAAGAAGAGGAAGAGGAAGAAGAACAAGAGGAAGAAGAAGAAATCTTTATTTGTCTCAACAAAGAGAAATGTACATTTTGTAGCAGCCCCAATGGTAAAACAATAAATAAAGAAAAAGAATATGAATGGAAAAAAATTAAAATCAGATTGTTCCAAAAAACTGCAATCGTAATGTTCTTAGAAACGAAAGAAAATGCATCACATTTTCGTTTGTTTTTTTTTTATTTCTCCACCTCTAATTTTCTCGGTTTTTGTAAAATTCTCATTTGTTAAGAGAGGTACCACTGTATTAGGAAACCATGTTCGCACAGTGAACTCCTCTTTCACTTCACTTCCTTGTCAACTCCTTTCTCACCAGCCAATCAGAGTAAGTGCCGCCCCCAGGTGAAACTAGTGCTAAAAAGTCCAAATGCAAAAGCTGAAACGCAACAAAAAATCAGAAACAGAAAAAAAAAGTTTTGATTTTTCAAGATTTTTTTAAGATTTTGAAGAAAAAAAAAAACTTGACTAATTTTTGTTGTTTGCTTTGCGAAATTTGCAGAAGCAAAAAAAAAAAAATACAAAGTCCATTTTTTGGGCTGACTTTATAGCATTCCAGCTATTTTCCGGAGAAAGAAAACATCTGAAATGCACAAACCGGCGCTTTTGACACGTTTGTTCTGCGGTTTGAGCGACTCTGTTATGATGTTGGAGAGCATTGTGTTTGAGACAAAGGCTTCCTGTCAAGTCCAGGCTCTTTGACACCCAGAAATGGAGTGACAGGTTCTAACCCCAATTAATGACTAGACCAGAAGGACATTTTTCACGAGCTTCTCAATTCCTCCTAAAACCGGGCTTTTGTGTCACCAGACGCGTATTTTATTCATTTGTTGAGTCATGTCTTCCTCTTTGACACGGATCAAGTCGAAACCACCTTTTGTTGTAACTCTACGTGCGTTGGTTTGTTTCTGACAGGCATTTCTGCTGCCGAGTTCATGGACGGTCGTGGGAATCTGAAGAGCCGATATGAACTGCTGGGTGACTTCCTGTCAGACATGCTGTCTGTGGAACCCGGCGACGTCAACATCTTCAGCTTGGTGGAAGTGAGGGACAAGACGTTGGACGTGAGGTTTGCGGTTCACAGCTCGCCAGCGCTGAAGGCGGAGCGTGTGCACGGATACCTCGCCGCTCACAAGCAGAAAGTACGTCCTGCTTGATTTCTCTAGCTGCTTCAAAGATCTTTCAAAAACTGTTTTCCAACATTTTCAGTCCCTCCATTTTTATTCACCATTGCACGTGAAATTCTTTTCATTACGAAATTACTCTTTACATTTTACTGCAGATGAGTTGCGAATAAATACATTTAAAACGTGCTGTGATAAGGATCTAATCAAATTATCCGTAAATTATGTTTCAATAATTAATTATTTAAAAATAAATCATTATTTACTTTCCAGTCCCTCCATTTTTCCACAATTGCACACTAGCCGAATTTGTAGTGAAATTGCTTTCATTACGAAATTACTTTTTTTACATTTTACTGCAGATAAGGTGCCAAAGAATACATTTAAAACAGGCGATGATAAGAATTTAATCAAAGTATTCGTAATTTCTGTTTCAAATGTAAATAATTTTTTGCCCTCCATTATTTACCCACTTGCCAAATTTGTAGTGAATTATTTTTCATTACGAAATTACTTTTTTATATTTTACTTCTGATAAGTTGCAAAAAATACATTTAAAACATGTGATGATAAGGATCTAATGAGATAATCAGTAATTGCGATGTTTCAGTTGTGTAAATAATTATTTTCTGTGGTAAATTACGTTTACTGAAATGACGAGGGTAAAGATTTGTTCATTTTTCTGAATCAATTAACAAAATGACTAAATATTTGTTGAATTTGAATCAGTCACTTCCTTAGTTTCGTGTGATTCGCTCTTCAGTACTCTGGCATTCTGAAAATTATTAATATTTATCCGCATTATTATTAATATTACTTTTGACTTGCATTTATTTTGCTTTATAAAGACTAGTTAGCAAAGTATGAGTGTATGAATAATTTTAGGGATTTGAGGAAACATTTCTGCAGCTTTTATAACTGCAAGATGGAAATTCTAAAATCTCTATAGTTTGTTAGTTTGTGACTATTATTTAAATTTATATAGGACTCAGCAAAAGTTTTCCCCCTTTTTGAAAGTGCTTCAAAATGGACAGTTTTTTGAAAATGTTGTGTATTATCTAAATTGCTACAATTAAAAAAAAAAATAACTATATCATAAAATCCAGGATAAACTGTCTATTTTACCATTTTTCAGCTTTGATTTGCAATTTTGAGTCCATATTGACCATAGGTGTGAGTAAGAGTGTGGACGTGTTTCTGTGTATCACGCTCTGTGATTGGTTGGTCCCCAAATCACCACATTTGTTGCAAACTCATTGGTTGAAAATGGGCTCCAGCTCCTAGGAAATGGAAAAACACTTCACATAGATGGAAAGAATTCCACTGTGCTGAACCAATACGGAAGTGAGATTCTGAGTGTATGATGATGATGATGAAGAAGATGCTGGCACAAAGTCGTTGGAGCTGTGATGCCCGCGATGCATTTTTATCGGCTCTGAAAAACCCCACAATGGGCATTTAGTTGCTTCTCAAAACCAGTGTCCTTTAAGGAAATGAACCAATGAATGGAAGATTGTCCCTATTGTGTTTCAAGAATCTAAATTGTCAGGGTGTTAAGAGGGATCAGGATGTTGTGCGAGAGAAACGCCATCACACTCCTCACCTTCAAATCTCTCATAATTGCGTCTATTTTTGAGCAACACGGCGGCGAATCCTCAGCCAGGCGATGTCAAGTAGAGCGAATGATGTTGGTTTGCATGTCGAGCACCGGAAAAAACGCAAGAGTGGAGAGAGAGAGAGAGAGAGAAAGAGCAGCGGGAGAGCGACGCCCCCCTCGAGTCTCTAACTTTTAAACGATCCCTAATGCACTCCCATGATTCCGAGCAGTCATCTATCTTCCCCTGCTTTCCACCTCTATCCCCCGCCGTCAAATATACTCTTTGAAGAATCCCGATTTTCCCCCCCGAGGCCTTGTGAGCAAGGGAGAAGAAGCTTCACGGCTCCCAGGGGTCCGACCATCCATCGCCCCCTAACACCCCACCACATCAGCGCCTCACGCTCCGTCACGACGCCCTGTGAAGTGTTCCACGCTACTCCAAAACACTCTGTTGCATCAAGCCAGGAACCTAAAAATGCCACGAGTCCTGATGAAAGAGCTGCAGTCAATGATAACTGGGGAGAAAATAGAACGGGAGAAAAATGTTTTCAGGAAAGCTTGCCGTTCGCTGGGAAACTCGAGGCTTTTGAGATGAAAGATGGGCTTTTTTTAAACCGTAAAAGCTCCTGGAAGACGTCTTTCAAGCCGGGAGTTGCGGTGAGATAAAGGACGTTGGAGACGGTGAATCGGCGAATGGGTCAAACCAAAGGCCGGGTGGAGATGAAGATGTACGAACAATTAGGGCTGTCGTCTCGTACATGCCAATAATTGTGTCTTTTCTTTTGGAAATGGTATTATTTTATTTTTTTTTCTCTTTTTGCGTGCTTTTAGCTAGATTGCCTCTGTCAGTGGACTTTTTTTTTTAAAATCAAACACTCCTCGCAGCTTTTAGCGGAAATCTTGGTAATTATATATTAAACACACTGTTGCTTTTCGCTTTGCCCTTTACTTTCTCTTCATTCAGGCGACGCCACGGTGTCACACTCCCACGCTGCTTCTGCAATTTGTCTTTTTTGCTGTAATTTTTAAGAATTCTTAAGGGTAAAATGTGTCTTTAAATGCCTCCTGATTTGCTAATGGTTTAGCTTTACTTAATTCATCTAGATTATTGGGATTCCACTTATTTTGTCCTTAATTTTGTTATTGATTAAATTTAGCTTTGTCGCATGATTACTAAGCATTTTTTTTTTACAAAACATGCTGGCAAAACCGTGACAAATACTAAACATCCAATGTTCAATGCCTAAAATGTATTCCAAAAACAGTAATCTGAAAAATATGGTGTGTAATCTGATAATCTGAAAAAGTGTCAAAAACATTTTTGTAGCTTGTTGCCTTAAATAGCGACACTTTTATTTCAGAGTCGCCAAGTTTATCTTCGTTGAAGTTGAACCGGGTCATTGTTGAATTTTTTTACTAAGCAAGATTTGTAGATCCAGTTTTTTTGGAAAACCTCCAAAATCCTTGGTTGCCCTTCAAATAGACGCTCAGAATTTGCACAATTTAAATATTCTAAAATGAAAACTTATTTTAACATCCCACACCTTGGCTGCATAGTCTGGTCATACTCTCAATATGGAGATTTAAAGTTGTACTTTTATTTAATAGAGATTGTTCAATATGGTTCGCCATATTGTCAATCTCACTTTAAGTTCAAGTTCAAGTTTTTACAGAGTTGTCTATTGGTCAAAATACTCACTCTTCTGCTGATGCTACAATCTATATTTCACCTACAGTGTTTAATTGCCTAGTTAAGAAGTTATACTGAATTAAGAGTTTTTCTCAATACTGAAAAATAATATAATTGCAAAAAGAACCATAAACCGAACTAAACAAAAGAACTTTGGAATGATTCACCTAAATTGTTCTATTTTTTTTTTTATTGTTTTTTTGTGTGTGGAAAAGCAATAATAGTTCAATCGTTTAATGTCTTGTGTGCTGAAATAAAAAGGTCAGCTGAATAAACTGAACGACCCGATACACTCGTCAAAGTTCTGGCTCGGTTTAGAACATGATGGTTTATGAGGACAGCTAAAATGTTTTTTGTTATGAAGCGTTTAGGATAAAAACTGTCAAAATGACTCTTTTTGTCCGCCCCATTAAAACACGTTGTCAAATAAATTGTCCTTCTGGCTTGCCATAACCACCTGGTGTAATCATGCATTACTAGTGAAGTTAGGGAAAAGAAAAAAAAATTACATTTTATTATAATTTTTTCATATTTTAAATTTTTTTTTGATAAATTATATTTAAAAAAATATATAGTTTTTTTATTTTATAACTGTCAAAATCCAGTATTGCCACTTTGTTTCCGTGCGACATTCTTCAAGACTCATGAAAAATTGTTAGTTTTATTTCCGTTGACTTTTAGTTTTTGCGAAGTTTGGGCAAAGATTGGAAAAACCACAATAAAAAGTAGGACAACATGCCAGAGAGAGTTTGCTTTTCCTAGCCACAGTCATCTGTCTGCTTGCCCACTTATAAAAAACAGTCATGGTTAAATCATTTTTTGTCTCATTACTTTCTGAAAGCGATCAGGAATATTGAATTCATCTTTAAAAGAGGAGCTTATCTGACAAAATGGGAGTATTATTTTAGTTTTATTCTCTGGCTGGATGCGTCAGACTCACGTAGACCAGTAAAATGAAACCAAGCGTAGGGTTGAATGAGCAGAAATGAGTTAGAAGGAAGATTGGAGGTATGGTGTCTTCAGTGGAGTGTAGGCTGGTGTTTCCCCAAGGCCTCGCCGCCTTATAGAAGGGAAAAATCATTTATTAGCTCTCTGTCTGCAAATGAAACGAGAGCGCAGTGTTTAGTGTCCAAGGTAATACATGCAAATGATCTCTTTAAGCAGAAGTGAAGGTGGGAGTCAAACCTGAATGCTCAGATCTGTATGTGTTTTAACCAGAGACGAGCTGAGAGTGTGTGATTGAATGTTGAGACAAGCATTACTGGATCTTCAGAAGTGTCTGGAGCAAAACTCCACGACTCACAGATAATTATCCTTCGATTCAACTCATAAAGACAGACATCTATTCTCTGAACCACTTTTCTTCTATTTGATCACACAAGTTACAGCTAATCCCAGCCACTCTGATTTAACCACACCCCTTATGTATGGTCAACCAATCACTGATTCCAGGCTCTATTTATTCCTTCACTTCACTTCCTTTATTCCTTCACTATTGCTTCACTTGCTCCTCTTTTTTGTAAGTCGCTTTGGATAAAAGCGTCTGCCAAATGACTGTAAAGTAAAGTAAAGTATTCCCATGCACGTTTTAGACGTAATCAGTCAAATGGAACTGGAGACTCAGAGGAAACCCACTCTAGCATCTTAATTTAATTTTAGAGCACTAGCTTTTATTATTATTTTTTATATAGAGTATGTTTTCATGAAATTGGAATATAATTCCACGCATTTAATACTATGTATGACTCAGTATATGGATCTCTCTCTCTCTGTCTCTCTCTCTCTCTCTCTCTCTCTCTCTCTCTCTCTCTCTCTCTCTCTCTCTCTCTCTCTCTCTCTCTCTCTCTCTCTCTGTCTCTCTCCCTCTCTATCTCTATCTCTCTCTGTCTCTCTCTCTCTCTCTCTTGATGGTTCTCTCTCTTTCTCTCTCTCTCTCTCTCTCTCTCTCTCTCTCTCTCTCTCTCTCTCTCCCTCTTTTTCTGTTTCTCTCTCTCATTAATTTCTTGTTTTATTTTCTTTATCCATTATTTCTCAATATCAATTGAACATGTGTTTGTTAAAAATCGAAAAATTCTAAGGACTTTGTATTTGTAGACAGTGAAATTGGGCTTTTTAGCGTATTGTGGGTAAATTTGGACTATGACCTTCATTGCATTTCAGCACATCTTGTTATATTTCAGAAGTTTATGGGACAATATCAACATAAACAAAGAAATGGCCAATGACGTGCTTGTTTATTTCTCCTTGCTTGGGCTAATACTACTTCTCCATTACCTCCAAGTCTGAGAAGTCTTTGGAAGAAGTCACATTTTTATTTTTCACTCTCTGAATATCTTTTTCCCCTGTATTTCTTCAGTCCCTCATTTCTCCTTAAGTGTGTCTGGCCACATGGGTCAGATCAATCACGATGTGACTGCTCAGTCCACTGCGGAGTAATGGTGTTCTTCTTCAGATGATGGATTGAAATAAATGCTTTGAAAGTTGCGAAGTGGCTGTGTGGACACGGGATATCTGCATGCAGTTTGTGTGTCTGCGGTAATTCGCTGGAGAAAGCGACGGGTAATATTGGCATGAAGGGCTAGTGTGTGTTTGGAGTAGTGAATTCAAGGTCTTTTTTAAAGTTGTGTGTGTCTGTGTGTGTGTGTGTTTGTCCAGGCTCTCAAATATGGGCACTTGTGGGGACCTTGAAGCATTTTTTGCGGGTCAAGATGGAATTTTAGAGCTAAAGTTACAACTGAATTTTTGTTGATGTTGAAGTGTGTGTGTGTGTGTGTGTGTGTGTTTAGGGAAAGGGGAGTAATTGTCGCATACGTATAGTAAACACAACAATTTTTGCATGCGCTACAACTGAACAAAGCATTATGGTAAATTATTGATGCTTGTTCTGTGTTCAAATGATGTTATTTTGTTACGTCACTCAAATAAAGGTCATTGATGACATGCTTCTAAAATATGACTAAAAAAACGATATGACTCTAAATATGACTCTAAAATTTGAGCGTAAAAACGAGGTGATTATATTTGTGTAAAAATGGTAACTATTGATTAAAAACTTTGGAATTGTGCAAATTTTGATTATACCTTTCAGGGTCCTACGGGTGCTTGAAATCCTTGAAAATGCTTGAATTTCTACAATGTGTTTTCAAGTCTTTGAAAAAGCTTGAATTTTAAACCAAGTGCTTGAAAATGCTTGAAAATTAAATTCTACAGTGGAATCCGGATAAGGGCACGTCCTCAAGACCGGACCCCAGCTTGAATGAGAAAGAGAGACAGAGAGACAGAAAGAGAGAGATGAGTCTGTGGAAAAAACAGGCCGTGATCACTATGATCCAGGGCTGATTAAAAGTACAGAGAATGGGAAGCATGAACACTTGTATTGTGTTCCTTTATTGTGTTAACCTGTGGGAAAGCGTTACAACGTTAACAAACTTAAACACAATTTGATAAAAATGAATGAGAATGACCGATGTCTGTGTCTAATATCTTCTTACTTTAAATAAAGTTAGAATACAAATGGTGCCTCTAAATTAAGTGAAGTCCACTCAAAGCGTCTTTGCGTTGGTCTCGGACTAAGAAAAGCGCTATACAAATGAACTTGAACTTGAACTAAAATGTAATGTCCATTTTCATTCCCCCAATATCACAAAACTTTTCCCCAAAATGGTTTAGGCATAGCTTTAAATATACATTTTACCTGTATGGTGCTGGAATAACTTCAGCATGGACCTTGAAAGTGCTTAAAAAGTGCCTGAATTGTATCTTTCCAAAAGTGTAGGAACCCTTTATTAGCAATATTTCATCTCCTCTTTCCAGCTCCAGTCGTTCCTGAAAGTCAACGTGACGCAGGTTCACGTGGACGAGTGCGTGGACGCCCCGTGTGGTGGTGCGGGGGGCTGCAGCAGTGGTCTGAGTGTGACGGAGCGCCCCGCGGTGGTGGACTCGGGCAGCATGGCTCTGGTGTCGGTGACGGTGGAGACGGCGGCGCTCTGCACCTGCTCCGCCCGGGAACATCTGCACCAGAGCTGCTCCCTCTACCCCAGGAACCCCTGCCACAACGGAGGCGTGTGTGTGGACACCCAGAACGGATACAGGTGAGGAGCTTCAATGGATTAACTTCACTTTACAGGCCCTACAGGATTTCACGGGATTTTTGTGAGATTGTTGTGGCCTAAAATGCCAAATGTTGCGGGAGCTTTTTCAAAAAGTTGCTTTTTTTTCTCAACAGAATTGCAGAAGTGTTCTTTGCAAGTTTGAGGAGCTTCAATGGGTTAACTTTACTTTACCGTCCCTACAGGATTTTTTATGTGATTGTTGCGGCCTAAAATTCCAAATGTTGCGGAAGCTTTTTCAAAAAGTTGCAGGAAAAGTTGCGATTTTTTTTAGACCAATTTATCTCAACAGAATTGCATTACCAATTATGTTAAAAGTTTTCTTTGCAAGTTTACTCCCCCAAAGCACAGGAATTCAAAGATTCTGGCAAAATTATCTATATTCATTATAAGCATTTTTCTTTTTTCTTTGAGGAAAACGTTGCCTAGGTATTTTTCTTGCAGCTGGTGAAATCCAGTAATGGCTCCTTCATTCGTTACATCAAAAATAAATTTACTTAACAGACACAGAGTAAAAAGAACACGCATTTTTGCTCTGCAATAAATGGCATGCGTTAACCGCAGGAGCTTGCGGTTTTTTACCCCGCCTCTGACGTTTGAGTGACACGCCAATTAGCCAATCAGAATTGTCGAATCTCCCGATACTGGCTTGCTGACCAATCAGAAATGACAGCAAAACAAGATTTTATGCGGCGGCGAACGCGCGTGCGACACTATCACACTAATATTAGTTATAATATTAATAATAATATCTTACTAGTGTTTTATGTTTGGTGATTGCTCACATTTTACAATGTTTTAAGTAGTGTATTTTCTTTTTTCTGTGTTTCAGACTGTTAAATTAAAAAAACAAATTACTAAATGACTATTTTTCATGCTTATTCTTTGGTATTTAGGTTGAGCTTCTTTATTCATTAATCACCAAGCATCAAACAATCTCATTACCTCAATCACTTTGTATGTAGTTTATTTAACTGTGTTGTAAAAGTAGCAATATATTTTATTCACCCTTAAAAAAGTGCAAAAACTGCAAATCGCATGGAAATCGCAATATTATTCAGAAAAATCGCAATTAGGTTTTTTCTCAAAATCGTGCAGCCCTAGTTTGTGAAGCACATGACGGGAGGGAATTCCTTTGAAGGCCGTGGTCGTGGTCCATTAGCTCTGTGTAATCTGTAGTGGGATCCTAAACATATGCCAGTTCTTTGTGGAAAGAGCAGAACAAAACGTGTAAACAATACATTAGGTGGAGAAACGGCTGATGAAACGGACGGAAATACACGATGGACGTGCACTTTGACCCTCCGTCTCACTTTCATGTCTCTTTATGAGTCTAATCTACTTGTTTTTGAGCTTTTTATCAAAGATGAGAAAGAGACGTTCTCTGGTTATTCAGATGTCCAGCTCTTGATGGTAAACTTATTCCTATTCTAATAAGATTGGTGGAATGTACGGGATGTTTGAGGTGCCACTTGTATGATGCCACTTGCAAAATTGCATGATGGGATATTTTTTTTTCTTCTTTTTTTCTTTGCCTGACTTCGTCGAATTTTTGCCAATGTTTTTGACGCATCAGCCTGTTCTACGTGTATGTATCTATGTGATATATAGATGTGATTATTTATATACGTACAGTTATATTTATTTACACTCAGTCTCTATCACACACACACACACACTCACGTAAGTACATAAGAGTACATTGTATTTAATTGTAGAACTTTTAAAACAATGACTATTTTGTAAGAGGCTAATAATTTTGTCCTTAAGTGTATTTAGAATTTTAAGTCTCCTATCGGAGTCATTTCATATTTAGTACATCAAAACACATTCTACATCAGATTCTCACATGCAAACACACACACACACACACACACACACACACACACACACCCACACACACACACACTTTTTACACTTTTTTTTGTAAACGAGGCCTTCTAGATATATGTGATTCTGTGATCCCTGAATTTAATGCGAAGTCCAATAAAAGCCGCATTTCTTTGCCATCATGCAATTTTTTTTATTTTCTGCTTATGAGTAACACAAAAATATAAAGCAGAATTAGATGATTGAAATTTTTTTTTAATTATTTTATGTCATGACAATTGTTCTTTTTCGAAAATAATAAAGTTACATTCAAATCCAATACATCTGCCAATCGCGCAGAACCGTAAGAACCGGCAAAGCAATATTAAAACTAGACATATTATATAACAAATAATGTAAAAAATAATTTAATAAATAATGCAAGTAAATGGAAATTAATGTAAAAAAAAATTTGTAGCCCATGTAATAAAGCTCTTGATCAGAATATAAAGTCTAGATTTGACTATTATTTTAGCTGGAGCAACGTCAAATTGAACAGTGGAAATGAAGTAAAGATGGTAGCATGTGACCATGAATTAAGATCCAAAAGTAACTGTCCTGGTCTTAAACGTTTTTCTTAGAGTTGTAAAATCCAGAGCTTTTGAAGATATGGTGAATTCCGTGATATGGCGCGGCGCTAGCACGGGTTTGATCCGGATCAAGAGAGCATCTTCTCCCTACGTGTCCTTAATCAAATCTGACATGTTTGCAGATGTGCGTCGTGTTTTAATCGCAGTTTGTGCGTTGGGGAATTTTTTTCTTCCCACTGGTAAATTAGTGTTGAGGAGTGATGGAGATGTAACCCACATCCTCCTGATGCCTTCCACTGGGCCTTTAGAATCCCAATCACACGTTTGCCTGCGCTGTGATTTAACTCATGCTCGCGATACTCTCTGCGTCATTATCACTATTTAAAATACTATTGACGCCTTAACACTGCTGGAGACGTAAAGGACGATGAAAATTATTTGATTAAAGACCAAGTCAACCACCAACCAGACGTTTCTGCTATATCAGACGTTTTTGTGATAACTTTTTGCATGAGTAATGGCGTTTGATATGACATGATCCATGTGTTTTGCTTAGACATCATTGAAATAGTTAGTTTAGGAATTACGAAAAATAGAAGAAAAAACACGATTTTTTAAATGGTATTTTTGTTACATACAGTGATACCTCGTTTATTGCGGTAGAGGTTTTAAACATGGTGGTGATAGCTGAAAATCGAGAAGTAGGGACACAATATTTACATGTTTATTTAACATGTATTCACACTTTTAAAACCCTCTCTTATCGTAGTATTGTTACCAAACCACCCTTTACAGTAATGTACAGATATCTACATTATGTACATACATTACACAAGCTCAAATCTTAAGCAATATATTTATTCAATATATTTATATAATGTATACATACGTAAGGAAAAAAGTCGTGAAGTCGTGAAAAATGTTCGAACCATCTTCCTCACTATATATCTATATAAAATATTTGATATTTATGTAAACTAACTAAATAATTGTTGCCTATAATGCATTTTTATTTTTTACAGTTCTCTTCTCTGGAATGAATGAATCTACCCTTCTATGATGTGCATGTAAAATATGTAATTTGTTAATAAACACATGCATATGTAATGCATATAAATTATAACATATATAATATAGGTATATAACATAGTGTGTGTATGCAAATTTGTCTTTAATTTCAGTCTCAGTGTAAATTCAGTCTAGGTATATAAAACTATATACATTTTAAAATTTAGTTTTACAACAAACACACGCACGCACACACACACACACACACACACACACACACACACACACACACACACACACACACAGTGCATATCATTTACATAATAAAGGTAAATAATAATGTGTTTGAAATGTAGAATTTTGTTATACAACACAGACACATACATACATAGTATATAAGACATAGCATATGGTGGTGTATAATACTGTGTTTGTGTACAATTTAGAATTTAGTTAATACAACAAAAATATGCAACACACACATGTACAGTGCATATATACAGTATATACCGTAATTTAAAATGTATAATAAAGATATATAATTATGTGTGTACATACTGTATGTGTATACACATTCATCGCCTTTTAAAAGTAGTATCGCACATTTAAAACATTACTACCATCATCTATCATATGTATACATATGTGTACACACTTATTATATACAGATTACATTAATCGCCTTTTAGAAGTGATATTGCACATTTAAAACATTACTATCATCATCATCTTCTTCATTTCTTCTTCAAAACCGTTCCTGTTACTCACTGTTGTACAGAGACGAGAAGATGGAAAGTGTTTGATTAAAGACCAAATAGTTTTCTGTGCTTTTACCTTGTAGAATCTGGAGGATGTGAATCTCAGTGGTTCAATTAGGAGAAGAGAGTAAAGCTGAGGATTTGTGATGGATATATCGTGCGCTGATGGTGCCGGTCTTCACGGCCTCAACCTTCCGCTAATCCTAATAATGTCCGTAGGCAACAACTTTAATGTTGCATCTGCGTTACATCAACTTCTGGTGTTCTCTCGCCGTCGGCTGTTTTTATCTGGCGTTTGGTCGTTCTTAAAATGTGGGTATTTTTACATTTGTATGCGCAGACGTGCAGCCTTTTATCACACATTTTTGTGAAAACATTTTGCATGAATATAGGCGTTTGATGTGACACGGTCCATATGTTTTGCTTCAGAGGATTGAAATTGCTACTTTAGGCTCTATATTCCCGTTCTCTTAGTAAGTGTGTGTGTGTGTGTGTGTGTGTGTACATGCATTGATGTCAATCTGGGACTCTAAAGCAAGGTTTTCATACTAAAGTGGACCCCTATGGGCACTTGTGGGGACCTTGGACTGGACCCCATGACTTTGAAGGCCTGTTTTATAATATTTTATAATATATATAATATATAAAATTATATTTCTAATATATATATATATATATAGAGAGAGAGAGAGAGAGAGACAAACATTACAGTTTCCATTCACGATGATGTCATGGATGTGAAGTATGGAAATGTCGCAAAACGGAATGTTGAGATTAAGATCATCGAGAACATCGAGTTGTTTCTACATTGCATTTTTTTTATAAAATCTCAAATCACAGTAGCAAAACTTTAAAATGAGTAATTGTTCACTCATTGTTATTTGATTGTTTTGAAGTTCAGTTGACACCCCTGTGTTTTTTCATTATTAAATATTTTAATATAATAAACCAACAGATAATTTTGAGGTCCTTGATGGTTTATTGTAAGTATGTTTAAAAACAAAGGAAATATATTACAGTACAAATTGAACGACATGTCTACTAAATTATATTACAGTGTTTTAACGAATGATTATTATTTTCCATAAGAGAAGTGCGCCATGATTTCAGCTTTGATAAATACTGTGCACGTAATACTTTTGTTCCATCTACAGATTTATCTGGCAAGGTTTTAAAGTGAAACTCTCCGTCAAAAAAAAAATTTACTGCAAAAAAAAAAACAGAAGTGGAAAAAAACTGATTATAACGCAATATAGTGTAATATTTATATACAACATATACCGTGATATATCATAAATTGTATATATACTGTAGTTTTTATGATTTTAATAAAAACGTTTTCACTATACTTAATAGATAAAAGAAAACTAAATATTGACCATAAAAATGTGTATATAAATTGATAATCCAAAATGCATTAAGTATAGCTCCAAGTAAAAATGTGTGTGTTTGCATTCATAGTGTAAACACGTGTTTGTGTGTTCAAATATGTGTGATTATGTTTGTGCTGGTGTCTGTGAGTTTGTCTGTCTTAGTTTATTAGTGTGTGTGTGTGTGTATGTGTGTGTGTGTGGGGGAGTGGGGCAATTAACCATTGTTTGTTCATAAAAAAAGATCAAATCTGCTTTCAACCACACAAAAGCCTTTTTCCATTTCTTTCAGTTTTTCTCCCACTCCACGTAATCTGTTTTCAAGCTTTGATAATGTTCTCCACCGGCTCCGTGGCATTTTCTCTTTCATTGATCCCGTCACGTAATTGCATCTCCTCTTTACGTCGCCACTTAAAACATCCCTTAATCCATCCGTTTGTCCTGATATGAGGAAAAAGCCGGAATAAAGCATGAAGCCGTGTCCGCTCTCTCTTTCCTGGGTCACCTGACGGGATTCCACCAGCTCCAAAGGGAACGTTTCCCTCGACAGTTCCTTATTGTATCGATTGGGGATGTTGAAATGGTGTCTTATTACTGGCAGATTGGCTCGTCTGTCTTGCTGGATTCGTATCTTGGGAAAGCATTCGTCTCACTGGACCAGATGTTTGGGACTCAACACTAGAGATATAACACTATAAGTCACCGTGGAAATGTTCCCTCTGTGGTGGGGACGGCTTTTTTATTTGTGTGGATGTTTTTTTTGTCAATGGTTTAATCGCCTGAAGTGTGGCCTAATGTGTCGACGTTGTGATTTGCCACTAGTTGCAGGTTTGAGTCTTTGAGTGTGTGTCTGTCTAATAACCGTCTCACTGTGTAATAACTGTCTACGTTTTTCGAATATTGTTTGTGTGTGTGTCTGTGTGTCAGTGTATCGCATCTTGTTTTGCGTATGTATTTTTAGGTACAGTGTGTTTATGCATATAGTATTTTATTTAATACTTGCTTCCGATTACAATTGATAATATTCTGGAAATTTGAAGGAGAACAATATTTTATTAAAATCTTTCACTTATTAATTTGTAGTTCACAGTAGGTGCCTGTTACAGTTAAATATGAAAATACATTTAAAAGAACATTAATGGATGCATTGATGGCTTATGTTTTATATGTGTGTGTCTCAATGTGTTCATAAAAATGTACAAAGAAACGAGGTATGAGAACTTTATATAATAATTAAAGTAACAATGTTTACCTTTTTGCTTTTATCGGGCACGTTTTGAAAAATTCATAATTCAGCCTAAGAAAAAAAAAATACTGCATAATGTAATATTAAATTATACAAAAATTATTAAATATAAAAAGAAACAAATAAATGTAATAAATTAAATAATAAGCATATAAATGTTTAGCATTTAAACAAAAAACTAATAAACAAAAAATAAAACAATTCAAAATTAGCCAAAGAAAATGAAAAATATAACACTATTACCATATTGTCACGCTTCTTCGGTGCAGACAGGAGCCGGAGACCGTGGTAAACATTAAACGGGACTTTTACTTAAACGCACACACATACACACACCAACTAGGAAATACTGGGAACTGAACTCGGGAACATAAACACACTGGTGTAACGACATTGACCTACGAGGAACAAAGAAACTGGTGAGACTAAAATACAAATGGAAAGGAGGTACAAACGATCAACAGGTGGAACCGACAAATCACGTGACTACATCCACTGACACAAACAAGGAAACATAGTGCGCAAGGAATGATGGGGGTTGTAGTCCGTGAGTGACACGCAACACAGAGACAACGACGATAAGGTGGTGACGAGCAGACAGACTCGTCACACGTATTTACTCGCATATAAGTCGATCCGCTTATAAGTCGACCCCCCCACTTCAGCTGTGAGATTGTGGTATTCTGTTTAGACCCCCTTATAAGTCGGGTGAAAGAAATTAGAGAAAAGTGAATAGATAGAAATGAGTAGAAACCTATTTCATTTCATATAAAGTCAATTCAGGTTATTTGGGCCCGCGGAGACTTTAAAGCGGCACAGGGAAATAATGATAGAACACCTGTTTCGTTGCCTTGTACCTGTACATGTGTAATGACAATAAACTTGAATCTAATCTAATCTAATAGAACACCTGTTCAGATGCTCTTTAATCCTTCCTATAGAAGAATAAAAGTATTCAGACATGCTTGGTGGTAAAGGAAACCTAAAAATCAAGTAACCCTGTTTGTTTATGTTGGTGTTAATCTATTTAAGCTATTGTTAATTTATGTTTAAGTTTAATTAAGTTTCAATTTGTCATTGATATGGTTGCATTATCATTTTAAAGATTTCTGGGAAAAGTGCCCTGCCCCTTTAAGAGCGTTCTCCCGAGAATCGCATGGCTATATGCTAACTCGTGTTTTGGGAATAAATACAGCGTTCGAAATCCACCGTGTGACTCGTTTATTTGTGAAGCCCCGCGCCAAAGAGAGACTAGAGACAGAAGAGAGCTCAGCCGAAAGAGTGTGCGAGAGTGCGCGCGTGCGTGTGTGTGTGTGTGTGTGTGTGTGTGTGTGTGTGTGTGTGTGTGTGTGCGCGGAGCAGCGGTGAGCGGAGTCAGTGCTACTCATTTGCACTTGTGCCGTTTTCTTGTAAGATGTAATGAGTTCGCGTCATAAATGTTCATTTCATTACCGCGATTGTGTCTCTGTTGTTTATTTTCGTGAGAAAGGGCGAAATATCTGCGCACTGTTCTGAGTAAAATATTTTCTATTTCGGTAGACCGCGTGTATAAGTCGAGCCCCCCACTTTCAGCCCAAATTTTTTTAGGAAAAATCCTCGACTCGTCGAGTAAATACGGTATTTATTATATACACATTATTATTAAAATAAATATATAATATATAGCATTATAATATATCATATATAATTGTATACAAAAATAAATACATACATAAAGCAATTCAAATTTAGACCAAAGAAAATAAAAAATATATGATAATTTAATTTAATTTAAGTCAGTCCCAGCCACTGTGGGTCGGAAGTTGGAACCAATCACAAAGCAGGACACACACATACACCCTCAGTCACACTGTCAATCACACCAATGTGCAATTTTCCAGATTCACTTGGATGTTTTTGGACTGTGAAACTGGAGACCTGAAGGAAACCCACGCTAGCAGGGCAGCTTCACACAGAAAGGTCTCGGAAGGGTCGAAAGTGCAACCTTCTTGCCCACCGCGTCGCCCTTCAATTACACCAACTTGTTTGTGTCTGTCTGGTCTGACTGACCCTGACGCTGAGCTTTGGTTAACATAGTAATAGCTTTGATTAGGCCGTGTGGTGCCGGAGCGCCTGTGATGTGTTTAATTGTATTATTGGCGGCGCTGACCTGTCCGACTATCTTTAATTCTCCCGTCAGTCATGTTTGCGGAGGCTTTCAGCCTGTGTCGAATTCCATTTTATCTGCCAATTACAAGCGCTGCTAATCAGAGCAGTCTGACTAGAGGGAAAGAAACAAAGAGTGGGAGACGTGCATGAATGTTTCACAGCCACTCAACTTGTCAAAGACACAGTGAGGCTCAAGATCTGAAGACCGCCGAGAAGAAAAGGGATCTGTCACTGATGTTTTGAGGAGATGATGCGGTTTGTGGGCAGCATCAGGACCGGGATGAGCAGGTGGAGATGATCCGTCACCGAGCGCTTTGACTCATACCCTCATCTGCTATGCCGCTTGAGACTCCGTGATGCTGAATGGACTATAATCCTTGTTTCATCCGAATCTGGGGAGGAGGCTGAGCTGATGGCAGCGAGAACATACAACCTGAAAGAGCTCCAGCTCATCACCTATGCTAAAGATGGAGGTGTGAAAAGAGCTGCTCAGAAATTCGGAAGTCGGACTGCTGGGTGTCCGTGTGTGTAATATATAAAACCTCTAATAGAATGCCATGGCAAGTCGAATTTTCAAGTCTTTCATCAAGGTGGCGCTCTTTTAGAGGTGGCGTTCTACTTGAGGGTGGCAGTGTTGTTTTTATTTTTTTATTTATGATATGTTCTGTTATCCGTATATATGTCTGTGTCTGGGATAAGATGTTGAAAAAGTCTTGGAAAATGTTCCTAACTTGAAATACTTTATTGTTGTATTTATTATTTATAATTATATACAGTAATTGTACTTTGTAATTCTATACTTCATAACTTTTTAAATATAACTGTATTTAAATATAATGATCACAAAATAGTCTAGTTATGTATAAACAAATGGTCTGATGAAATGAAAAAACTAAAACATCTGTAGCTGCGCATTTATAGCTATATAATTTTATGAAAGTGCCGTGTAAAAATACATTTAATAAGCTTTCAAACATTGAAAAGGCTCGAACCCCACAACCGCTGCCTGCGGCTTTATTTTCACAATTTATGTTTGGGTTTCGATACAATGATAATTTCTTTAATTGAATTTCTTTTGTTAGATTACATTTGATTTATTACCTAGCTAGACCTAATTCGATTGTTTTGGTTAAATGAATTACAAAAGTGCTTAATAAAAAAGTTAAGTGTGGAGTTAGCCTCCTCTTATCATAGCTTTGGAGTGTGAATTATATTTATTTTACGTAAATATGTATTTCTCTAACCACCCTGTGCGTCTTAATTTGCTCACCTCGCCAGGTTTGAGGCGAAACAATCAGTGGAAACGTTGTGTATCCGCATGTGTGAGGAATTCTGGGAAACGTCCGTCTTGCTCACTGGTGCATTGTGGGGAAAGCGCTGGAAGTGAAACAGGTTTGTTTTTAATAATGGCTTTATTTTTCTCCTCCGCACGTAACACAGATGCCAGTGCCCGCCTCAGTTCGAGGGACCCGAGTGCCAGCAGACCAAGCACAGTTTCCATGGCAACGGCTATGCTTGGTTTCCCCCTCTAAGGCCGTGCTTCGAGAGTCACCTGGCCCTGGAGTTCATCACGGAGGTGGCTGATGGTCTGCTGCTCTACAGTGGACCGCTCTCCCAGCTCCAGCCATGGGAGCCTGAGGACTTTATGGCCATAGGTAACGTACACGCACGCTCCGCAAACAAGCCACGGGTTGCTAACGGTCTAAGGCCTGGTAAACACCCTCTCTAGTTCGGTTTATTCCAGCGTAAGAGGAAAACAGAAACACGCTTTTGTCAGAGATGAAGAGACTCCTCAGTGGATCTCCAGGAGGATTTAGTGTTTCTAATAAAAAAAAAGGTTTTATGTTCAAGCATGGTTCTCCGGAGGGGATCTGCTACCATCTAACAACAGAAACACGGAAAACCGACTGTTTTTTCTTCCGTGTTTGCGTGTATGTCACGAGTTCCGTGGCATGTGCAGCCATATTTGCTCATTAAGGCTCATTATATCATTAAAGACTTGTTTGTCATTCATCTGTGAGTCTTTACATGCGGGTGAACACGTTTACCGCTTTAATGAAGCCATAGATCTGCCTTCACGCCGAGCATTGTGGGTCAGATCTGCTTCACGTGTGTGAGATAAGACGGAGCTTGATTTATGTTCAACCTTGAGAGATGGACCGACTAAGGATTGCTGAGATATAGCGGCCGGATGGGACTTGTTGAACTAGGTTTCCCACAAGTCTTGTCGAGCGTCATGTGACTCAATCACACGGACCTTCATCAGTTGAGAAGTTGGAGAGTAGATTCCAGTTAGAAGTTAGAGTTCGATTGCAGGAAAAGCAGGAGATGTGTGGATTTGTAAAAACTTTACTGACTTGTAAGTCACTTTGGATAAACGCGTCTGATAAATGACTGTAAAGTAAATTACAGAGGTGTGAAGTACTTGAGTAAATAGACTTGTTACTTTAGGTATTTTTATAAACTTTGTATGTAAACAATATGTATAATACATTCAATTCTTAAAAAAATAAGAAACTGGAAATATTCTTTGAAACGCCAAGCATAGTAATTGTACTTTATTGATTGCTAGAATTTATTGGGACTGCGTGTTTTTAAAAGTTGCTTATATTTTTGACACTCAGTCCAAGTACAAAGTAGCCCAAAATACTTAAAGTAAAAAAAATGTATATATTTACAATGTTTACAAAATGTACAAAAAAGTTTACTCAAGTACATTACAGCTCTGGTAAAATAAAAAGTAAAGAAGTTGAAATGGACTTTAAATGGAGATTCAATATTTTTCGTCACATACATGCGTATTATACGTGTATTATTTATTATACGCATTATTATACGTATTATACGTATTATACACAGTGAAAAGTGTTTTTGATCATCCAGCATTTAAATATTGGAATGGGGGAAATACAATAAAATGTGCAAAAGGGAATTACAATAAAAAGGAGTTAAAGAACAGAATTACAATAACATACAGTAGAAATAAATATTAAATATGAATAAAAATACAAAATTATGAAGATAAAAATACAATGAAATAACGTAAAAATGAGTAAAAATACAAAAAGTGAGTAAAAAATACCAAAAAGTGACTCAGTGATCCGCGAAATAATTCTAAAGTGTCCAGCTAAAAGTCAAGCTAAAAGCATAGTCATAAACAATTAGTTAAATGCTCAATTTTGATTCCGTCGAGCATTTCTGGGTCAGACACTGATGGTTGACGGTCTCTGTTTCAGTTTATCCCAAAGGTTCCTGAAGACGTTGAGCCCGGAGCTCCAAACCACATTGGCTTTCACTCTAAATTCATCAAACTTTGCCTGAAACACCATCGTCCGCGCTTGAGTGTTATGAAGCTGGAAGCAAAGCATCGTCCGACATGTCTTGCTAGCGATGCTCTTCACTGGATAAAGGCCAGACCCTGAGAAGAGCCCAGTGGTGTTATTCTTCCCCTGCCAAACGTGTGCTCAAAGCCTTTGTGAGAATAGTGCACGTCCATTAGGGTCAACCAGTGGTCCTCATAGCATTAACAGTGGGTTCATCCGCATTAAATATGGCTGAATCCCTCGCTCATTAAAATATTGATATGCGGAAGCTGCCAGTCTGGAGAGCTAGGAAATATCAGGACAGTGAATACAATGACCCATGAATACTAACATCTGAGGGGATGGGGTGTAAAGTACGGGAGTGAATGCACTTTGTTTACTTTACTTGAGTATTTTTTGGCTACTTTGTACTTTGTACTGAATATCAGAAATGCAAGCTACTTATACTCTCTCCGTGACGACATTTTTGATTATCTGTACTTTACTACATTTTAATAGATTCTTAGGTTACTTGTAACATTGTGATTGTGCGCTACAAGTCAGCATCACGGTTAATTTCACTGGCAGACGAGGTGATATCGCCATCTGCAGGATGTTGAAGATACTGGATGCGCAGAATTAGTGATGGCACTTTTTTGCACATTTGAGTTTGACGGAATCAGACTTTTAGTTTTAATCTATTTTGTTCTGTCTTTTCGAAACATTGAGGTGTTAAATTTCATTTCTATAGTTGAAAAAGAAATTCCACAAAAGAAATTATCATTGTATCGAAACCCAAACATAAAGAAACATTGAGGTGTTAAATTTCATTTCTATAGTTGATAAATGAGGTGTTTCTTGTTTTTCATCTTTCTTGCTGATGTTTAGCCCAACTTTAGTACAAGTAAAATACAATCTGAATACTGTTTCAGGAAATGTTTGGCTAATTGCTAAAATGTTAATAAGTGAATATTTCAATAACCAGCCAAAATATGACTCAAATCTATCTCCCAAAGCACTTAAAATGTAAATATTAATATGTGACATTATAATAGAAAATAGTATTTAAATTCCTAATTTACAGTATTACGATTTTTGATTTAGTTTTACTCTCTAAGTATTTCCCTAATTAAAGTTATGTCAGTCCTTGGAACCCTGTTATCAGAATGACTTTGTTCCACCATTTTCCCTTAGGGCATGGAATTGTGGGTAATGTAGTCCGACATAATGAGACAATGTGTCAGCACCTGTCCTGACCGATCACATGACCAAAAAAAGCAGCTGCTGTATAGCTGATTTCTACCACTTGAGGGATCCATAAAAAATGGATTATTAACCTCGACAATTTTTTAAATCGCGTGCGAAATCCAGAAGCTTGGTGTCGCTGCCCTTGTGTTGTTATTCAAGTGCGGAGTCGCGTCAGATTGGACATTTCCTAAAACGATACGTGTCAAACAGTGTCGAGCAGAAAAACGATAGACTCTGAAATTGGCAAGAATGGAGAGAGAAAAGAGTGACAGTTTAAAAAGATAAGAGCGCTGCAGATTTGCAAGAAGCGCCGAGTCGCTGCACAGACGTGAATTAAATGCAGAGAGAGAGAGAGAGAGAGAGAGAGAGAGAGAGAGAGAGAGAGAGAGAGAGAGAAAATAAAATAGCCCCCATCTTGGTAAGAAAGGAGGATGGTGTCTGAACAGAAAGGTGGAACGAAGCAGGAAATCTGAGTGATGAATAATGATGACTTGTACAACACAATGGCCGACCAAGTGCAGCCACAATGTGTCTTCACGCATTAGTTTTCCTCTTTAGTCCTTCAGTCTATCAGAGCTTATTACCCGCCGCTGCTCTTCACTATGCCCTATTAAACCTTATCATTGCTCTGTGGCCTGCCAGTTTTACGCCTCCGCTCTTCTTATTAAAGAGCGTTTTGACTCTGATGCTGCGACAATGATGCGAGACGCTCACACACCTGTGTTTTGCCAGCTCATTTGCATAACATACCGTGTGAAACAATGTTGCTAAGTCCATCCACCCAATCACTTTTCTTTATGACGTTGGTGGCCAACCAATCACAGAGCAGGACACACACACACACACACCTGTGGATAATTTGCAGGGTTCCTACAGGAGCTTGAAATCCTTAAATGCTTGAATTTCAATGATGTGGTTTCAAGGCCTTGAAAATTATTGAATTTTAAATGAAGTGCTTGAAAATGTAATCATACAGTGGAATCCGGATAAGTGCACGTTCTCAGAACTGGATCCGATCTTAGGCGAAATTTTTGCTATAAACTGTATTTCAATCATCAAAACGAAGCCTTATGATTGTTGTTTCGTTCCTGTTTTCTTTCAGGGTTGGTGTTATATTGCCAAGGTGCTCTTGATTTTTATTATAAATTGTCGTTTTGACATCCACTACACTAGGTGGCAGTAGTGCTCTCGCTCTAAAGGTGCGCAAAGTGTATTGCATCGATGCGACGTCATTTTGGAAGATGATTAACTTTTGTCTTTTTACTGATTCTAAGTTGTTCAACGTTCCGAAAACGTGTCGTGTTCAAAAATTGTTGGTTAAAGTGACGGTTAAAGTGGTGAAGTTGGAAGAAATAAATGACAAAGCAAAAAGAAAGTATGACAAAGCATATTAGGAATATTTTAGGAAAATCATATTACAACTATAATAGGAATATACATTTTTTTTAGATCTTAAATTATTGTTATCTTAATTTTTTTTTTGCTTGTCCAGCGTTAGCAATAATGCAACGTTTTGTTTGATTTATGTCATTGTATACATTATTTATTATATGACTATATTTATTACATTACTTTTTTAATAATTAGCAATTAACAAATTATAATTGATTGTTTTAATAATAGTTAGACAATTTATATTTTACCGTATTAAAAGGTACGTGGGGCGGAAATCATGACGCTAAAATCACTGCACCACACCACCATGTAGCTGCAAAAGCAGAATAAAAGTCTTATAAGTGTATCTTAAATCCCCTGAACCTTTTTGCTATAATTTGCTTTGAAAGAACTTTGATTGTCAACTGAGAGTTTTTTTAAGTCGACAAATCGAGAGAAATTCCAGAACGTGTCTTCTCATCGGCTGCTAGGTAGAAAACGAATCGGGCATGAAACCATTCAGCCATATTGATATTCAAATAATTGTGTGAATGACTTTAAATAAACAGCACTTTCCCTTTTAAGCTGCGTGTTTACTACGCCGTGCATATATTTTTGCTCCTGGTAGTTCACACATCATCCCGATCGCTCGAGGCGTAGCTGCGCACTTAAAAACAAGCTCAGATTCGCCTTTCATCGTGTCTGAAACTCTCACGTGGCCTGTGAATTACAGAACGCCCTTTATTACGCTCCTCCAAAATAACGTTTTCTTTTAATATATCATTTATTTCAGGCCGGATTCAGTTTCTCCATAAAGCTTTTGACCTTTTTGTCCAATTAATTCCTATTGATGGCTGTGGGTAAAATGGCAATCCTGACATCTTCAGCTTCTCCGTCTATTCAAGGTTAGACAAAGATGTGAATGGTGTACATCTCAAATCAATGGACACATTAGACGGACAAATCTAATTCTGCTGATTAAGGACTCTTATTGAATATTAAGCCGTATCATTAGCAAACCTTTTCCGACCGTGTTTTTTTCTTTCTTTTTTTTTTGGTCTGAGATGATGCGGAGAGAGAGGCGTTGGGTTTTTGCATGCACTTAGTTTGGAAATTATGGATTCCTTCTTTGTTGGGAATATTTGTATCGTTTTTTTTTTTTTTTGAGTGTTGTATATCTTGTGCTTAAGAGTCTAAATGAATGAGAGAAGGATAACTATTATATCTATAGTACACACACACACTATAATTTATATCACAGTGGGGCCTCACTTTGGCTCTAAATGCTTGTACACACACACAAACACACACACACATTTAATTATGTGTGTACTGTATGTGTGTGTATGTGATTGCAAACATCATGTCTTTCATACAAATAAACCAGTAATAAAAGAGAAATATTGGAACAGCAAAACGCCAACATTGTTGCTGCGTCTTGGCACTGGAGAAGAGAAGGAAAAAAAAAGAAAAAAATACAAAAATTTAAATGATGTAAATAAAGAGTTTTTTATCAATTTCAAAATTAAGCAATGATTAAATTAACAGACACTGTTTTCAGTGCAATGCCAATTAAACTGAGAATAAATAGAAAGAATACATAAATAATGTCAATAAATTGAATGTAACTGCTTCGGGCCTGAAGAAGAATCATTTTTACGCGTGTGTGTGTGTGTGTGTGGGGGGGGGTGTTATAAGAGAGAAGAAAATAGAATTTAGGTTTTATTATTAGTTGTTACTATGTTAATACACTCTCAATTAAAAGCTGTAAAGACTAGAAAAAGCAGAGTGGATTTTGGCTAATCCGGATTAAAAGTCCAGCTGGTTGGATAAAGTGTTCACCAAAATAAGATGTCAAAAAAAAAAACATAAACATGTAAATGTTTAAGACACGCAGGCGTATTGCCAGCATGACACCAAAATTGGAGATATTCCAGATGTGATAAGAATATTCAGAAATTCCGACAGTTTATTGAATGTTCAAACACAAACTCCCATGTGTTAATAAGATCACAATGTTGAGTCAGAACTTGAGCAGGAGCAAGTACTTAGGGACTTTTATTTCCCTTCCAAAATTACTTTCACTTTCATCTGTGTCATCACTGAATTTACATTAAGAATTGCTACGTCTCAATCCCCCATGCCACTGACCAGAATCCAGTTTATTTGGTCCTATTAGGCAGAATTTTGGTCTAAATTTGTGTATAATATTAAGCTTAAGTAATCAGATTTGTTTTGGTCTGAAAAACCAGAGTTTACCGTATTCAAATTCAAATTTTAATTGTCGTATACACATTGTAAAAGGTACACCATGCAATGAAATTGTATTTTTACAATCGTACAGCATTAAAACATGGTGTGTGTTTGTGTGTGTG
>CM051504.1:5934572-5986803 GCA_028031935.1 Paedocypris micromegethes
GGGGGGGGGTACATGTGAGGAAGAGGTACAATAAAAAGATACATGTATAAAAACACAATAACATACAAAATAAATAAAGATACAATATGTATAAAACAAGGAAAAACTATGAAGATGGAAAAAATATAAAAATACAATACAAATTTCACCGCTGTGTGAAATTTCCCCGCTGTGGGACTAATAAAGGATTTTTCAATTCAATTTTCAATTTCAAATGTAATGTACCCCTATTTTGAGGGCTAGTTGTAGTTCCCTCTACTGTCAGATCCATGAGGGTCTTCCACAGGGGGCTTTAAACAAACCAACACATCATAACTATAGAATTTAACCAGTCCTGAAGTGGGATTGGAATGTGGCAACGACGGTCTACGAACCGAAGTTAGAGAACGTTTTTTACCCTGTTACGACGAGGTGAATCTTTGAGAGGACTGCGTTTCACCACGAAAATAACAAACAAAACGAAGCTCTAAAACCCTCTAAATTCCCTAATATTTCAAACAAAAGTGGAAAAACAAAAATACAAGTTTCTTCCTTAAAGCTCCCTATCCATAAAAACATTTACAAACGATGAACAAAAACGTGGCAAAACTCTCAAACTCACAAATGACTTCGAATTTCGGATTTTCACCAGTCTTTCCTACAGACTTCACACCACACACTTAGAGTAATGTCCCCTCCTTTAAGTACAAAACAGGATATTGCCATCACCTGAACATAATTAGGCTAAACCCATATCAATTAAGCAAAACAAACATGTTCATAACAACCCACCTACCTCCACTTATGTCATTTAAAGTGAGGTTCTCAATATGGCGAACCACATCGAAACTGGTGCTCTGCTTTTAACCCACACAAGATGGAAGAACGTTTTTCACCCACCTACCCCTACTTATGTCAATCACTCAACTTGAAGTTCAAGTGAAATCCATTAAGGGCTGCATGATATATCGAAAAAATATCGTTATTGCGATAATAGAATGTGCATTACCCATATCGCAAACAGTTAAAAATATCGCAAAGTTAATTGACCTAGCGGATCAATGCAAAAGTGGTTTATTTGCAATGAAAATGGCTGGACATGTTTAAGACATATCCGCCATAAAACTATTTTGTGTTATTTATTTTATTAAAAAAAAAAAATTTTTTTTTTTTAAGATGTACGGTTTTAAGGCCTGAACTCTTTGTTAAATATTTTGTATTATTTATTAGTATTTAAAAGCAGGAAAGGCAGGGACACATTTTGTTTAAAAGATGCTCGTGTTGATCTTGATGATTGTATGTTTATACTGTGTGTGAATAAAGTGTAATGTTTGAGAGCAATGCATTTAATCTTTGCAAGTCTATTGGTAATAATCATAAATCAATATATCTGCTGAGGTTTTTAGTCTTAATGTTTGCCTCCTACTAGACCGTTTTTAGCCCAAATTAAGTTAAATTTGATTAAAGACATATTGCCTGTTTATTTTAGTATCATTTTAGTCATCAGAAGTTTTACTTTTTAAATAGTTTAGTTTTTTTATATGGGAATATGTATTATCGCAAGCAATATCGTTATCACAATATTCAACAGCAATATCGCATATTTTTTCAATATCGTGCAGCTCTAGATCCATATTGAAATTGGTGCTCTGCTTTTAACCTATCCCAGTGAAGTGAACCCACACAAACCCGGAGCAGTGGGCAGCCCGAGCCAATGCCTGGGGGCATTTGGGCTTGTGTCCTGCCCAAAGACACTTAGATGGGGTTTCCAACCGTTGGCATCTTCCCTGCTGCGTTTCTCTTAGGAAGCCCGGAACCAAGCCATTCCTCGGCCTGGTGGGCATCAGAGGGGAGGGGTCTCCCTTCATCTCCCCTCCAGCTGACAGCAGGATTAATGTGCAGTAATGTGGTGGAGAGACCACCATGAATTAGCAATGAGGAGCAGATAGCGTAGACCCCCTGCGATTGGCATTTAACGTACCACAACCAACCCGTCCCAAATTAATTACTGCGTTTCCCTTCTAGTCGGCCATTTGTATATAACGGTGGTCCAGAGTTGGGACAACACTGTCCATTCTTGGGTTTTCCAGAGTTTTTGGATTAAAATTCCAATAATTACGGCAATTTTCCGACTCCTGAGGTTCTGCTGAGGCTTTTCCCATCTGTGGTTTTTTTCCTTCTTTCGTTCCGTTAGTTCTCCACTCGTCCACCTTGATTCATCTGCACTTCAACTGAAATGTCATGTCATCCTGAGAAGACATTGTCTGTCTGGTCTCGGGGGCTTCCCTGTGAGAAGCTCCGGCTCAGACACTCGTGGTGTTATTTAACGCTCATTAGTTTGACTCCATCAGGAGTTGGCTCGGAGAAGACTCAATAATTGATGACACCCTACAGAAATGGCCGTGATAAAAACTAAATGTAGGATTATTGTTTAATGAATTATTGATTTTGTAGGATTATTTAACTCTCTCTTTTGCCTCTCCCTCGCTATCTCTCTTTATAAATGTCTAGTTTCTATTTCTCTCACTCTTTTTTTTCTCTGTCAGTCCTCTCTATACATTAATCTCATTGTACTACCGTCGCGCTCTTTTTTTGCCCCTTTCCCCCCTCTCTCTTCATTTATTTTTCTCACTATTCCCTCTATCTTTCCATTTTTTCCTCCCATCTTTTCTTTCACACTTTAATTTTTTTTTATCTATTTTATCTAGTCTCTCTCTCAAACATTATCTCTCTCTCCTCTCTCACTTCTCTTCTTTTTTTAATTCTCTCACTCACTTTTTTCCTCTTTCTGCCCTGTCTATACATATATTCATTTAATTGTTCTACCACCACTCTTTTTGTGTGTTTTTTCCTCTCTTTTTCCTTTTATCTCTCTCTCTCTTTGTTTGTCCCTGTCTCTCACTCCATCTCTATATTTCTCTCACTCTCACTTCTGTTCTCTTCTTCATTGCTACTCTCTCTCTCTCCCTCTGTCTCTTACTCCCTCTTTATTTGTCTCTTGCTCTCACTCTTCTTTATCTCTCACTCTTTTTTCTCTGTCTGTCCTGTTCTCTGTGTCTTTTTTCCCCTCTCTTTTTGCATTTATTTATCTCTCTATTCCCTCTATTTATGTTGTCTTCCTCCCTCTAACTTTTCTTTTCACCTTCTGTTTGTTTTTTTTCCTGTCTGAAATGCCTGCTCTCTCTCTCTCTCTCTCTCTCTCTCTCTCTCTCTCTCTGATATACATTTTACTGTGTGTGTGTGTGTGTTTGGTTTGTCAGTGTGCTTGCTCATATAGTCTACTACCACTACTACTTTAAAATTTCTACTACTACTACTACTTCTCTTTCGGCTTTTCCCCTTTATCAGAGGTCGCCACAGGGAATCATCCTTATCCACCTGTATCTATCCTGAGCATCTTCCACTCTGACCTCAGCCAACCTCATGTCCTCCGTTATATATCTACGTGTATATATCAACAGTGTAAGTGCTAAGCAAACAGCTGCTCTACCGAGAGAGAGAGCGAAGCAGTCCCTCAGCACTCATGACTCGCTTGAGCGGCGTACGACAAGAGAGAACGAGGGAAGACGTTTCCCTTCCAAAACTCTCAGTGAGAGAGAGAGCGGCGCATGAAATAATAGGACAGCTCGACTGTCGGAGAGAATAAAACACAGATGGACGAGAGAGACCGCGGGCTTCAGTCGGCCTGATCTGTCTGGAGAGTCCGCCATCGATTTGAGTTAATGAAGAGCCTCGATGTTTTTTGAGAAGCTTGACGCGGTTGTTTTTGTGAATCGCTGCTCTGTAGTTACACTTCCAACCACTTTAGGCGTTCCTCTGAATCAAACCCACTATTTTTGCCGATAACAAAGGCTTTAGTGATTCAGCCGCGGATAAGTGCGTTCACCAGCAAAGTCGATGGGTGCTTAAAAAAACAGGTTGGACGATAAAATAAAAGCTCAAGAAAAGTTGTTTTCTTGATGGCACAATGCTGAAGAAGAAGGAAACCTCTAGTAGAAAACCTCTAGTAGAACGCCACCAAGACGAAAGGGTTAAAAAATAGACAGCCACCCTTAAATATGCATATATTCACGTTTTGTGTTCTTTACACGGAAGGTTGAACTTATAATTAAGTTGTATTGTGTAAGAGCATCTAACACGAAGTCAAAAAAATCTAATCATACATTAATCAATGCTATTGCTGTATGTAGTTTTCAGAAATGCTCTGAAATAGTGAGACGAGTCATTGTGTGAAGTTGAAAGCTTTTGAAACAAAAATTGTCCAAAATGTTGAAAACTTCACCCTCTAGTACAGAGGTGGACAAACTAAGGCCCGGGGGCCATTTGTGGAATCAGATGCCAAAAACGTAAATTTCTAAGAAGCGAAAGTACTTCACATTTACATTAGTTTTTTTTTTTTTTTTTTTCTTTCGCTTGCAATCTTTATGTTTTGGTTTGAAACTTTTTTCACTTCAGATTTTTTTTCTTCATTTCATTTTTTTCTTCAATTGGACTTCTGGCACTACATTTGGCTGGTGAGAATGTGATTGACAGTTGCTTGACCAGGAAGCTCGGTTCGTCAAATGTTAGAACCCAATGTGGCCCGCGAATCAAAAAGTTTGCCCACCCCTGCTCTAGTAGAAGGCCACCTCTAATAGAGCGCCACCTTGATGGAAGAGTTGGAAAATGACACCGCCATGGCGTTCTATTAGAAGTTTTACGGCATCCTCGCTCTCTTTTTCATCCATACTCTCAAATGCGAGCGTCTGTCAGACTACAACAGCTTCAGGAAGGTTAGGGACGGCTTCATTAATTTTTAATTTGCCAATCGACTAACTCAGACAATGGAGAACTTTCCGTAATATGTTTTTCCTATTACAGCTAGAGACGGCATAATCATAATTGCTGCGCTGCTTACTTGACCCTGTAATGTGAAACAAAACGGCAATGTTTGAGAGTCTGCCACGCGTCGGCTAGTCAACGGCTTGTCTCATTTGCTTTTGTTGACGTGGTCGCTGTTCTTGTTTTAAGCTCTGCTCGTGTGTGTTATACCCATCTGCGTGATCTTATTACCGCCTTTGCGTCCTTTTCTCCCAGAACTAATCGATGGCACCCCCACCTTGAAAATCAACCACGGCTCGGGCACATTGGTTTTGCAGTTGCCGGGCAACGTCAACGTGGCGGACAGACGGTGGCACAGGCTGGACGTGAGGAGCAACAGCAAAGTAAGTGTTAGCTAAGACTGGACACACACCTACCAACCCAGACTGTCTTGATTATCTCGCCGATGATCGTGAGGTGTGTTGAGAGCGACACAATCTGCTGGGGAGATGGTCAGCAGAGGCTCTGATAGCGCAGTATAAATGTGGGGGAAATATTAATGCGTGCGGCGCTTACCGATTGGATGACTGGAGGTCACTTGAGGTGGAATCGATCAATAGCCAATCAGAGGGCCAGCTGAGGGACGCGTGACACGTGCACACGCTCACAGAGGAAGCTGAAGCTGACGTGGAAGGAAACTGCAGGAAGCTTTTGTTTGTCGAGCGCTTGTGAAACTGGTCACGGTAAATGTGGCAAACCAACTATTTTTTTTTTCATTAATAGGGGCACATCACACACTATTAGGATTTATCAATGGTTTGAGTTTAAAGGGCCAGAAGCTTTTTTGTTTTTGGACAGTTTGTCGGTTTACAGTTCTAATACAGTTATATATAGACACACATACATATGGATGGATGGATGGATGGATGGATGGATGGATGGATGGATGGATGGATGGATGGATGGATGGATGGATGGATGGATGGATGGATGGATAGATAGATAGATAGATAGATAGATAGATAGATAGATAGATAGATAGATAGATAGATAGATAGATAGATAGATAGATAGATGGATGGATAGATTCAGAGACAGACTAGATCAGGGGTCCTCAATTAAAAACTTGAAGGGTCCACTTGCGAAATTTCCGTTCAGTCCGAGGTCCGGCAAAATATCGGTCAAGTTGCAAATATGAACCACCATGTGAATGGCACGTCATCTGTATAGAAACAACATGCTTCAGGTCAATCTCTCGATCTCTAAGAATCTGTATCACTACTTCATAAATGTAATCCCTCCTTGTGTAAGGTTTGTAAGACCCAAAACATCTTCATAAATTTGACACAATATTGTTCACCTCACTTTTCTTCATCAAACAATCTGAGCAAGATCATAAATTGTGAATTATCCTTTTGAGTCCCTTCAAACAGAGCAGTCACCACTTCACTCACACACTCATTGACTATTTCAGCATTAGAGAAAGGTGTCTTGTGTTGTCCCAGGACACGTGAGACTTTCGTTGCCTGTGTGTGTGTGTGTGTGTGTGTGTGTGTAGAGGGTAATTTGTTCAAATTGTGCGTGCTTGGAATAATAATGGCATTTCACGATCACTTTTGACGATCGTGACCGACTCGTTGCAGATTAAACACATTGGTTTTCTGCTTCGCACGGATGCATATTATTCTGTCCACTCGCTCTTAAACTCGCAGTTTTCAAAGTCAACTTTTCTTTTCTAATAGACGGCCAGCTTTGAGCTCGCCATATTCTTTAAGGTTAAAAAATCTCTCGATTTACGCAAACGACCGAGCGCCCGTTCGCCTGGCTACTCTGAAAACCTGAGCGACTGCGAACCGAATGCCGCCAGAGCACAAACAGATGACATAGTTGTCACGTTGCTCTTACAGCGGCTGTGATTGGACAAATGCTGCAGCTAAAACGAGTACAATCATTCAAGATAAATTATACACATTTATAAATATATTTGTTTGCGTTCGTGTGTGTGTGTGAATAAACATTGCTGGATCAAAATTGCGTGATCTACTAAAAAAACGCCTTTGGATTATGATCACAAGAGCGCATGTTGGTTTTGCCGTCGGTCCAAATGTAATTGCGTCTGGGTCCGGATGCGGACCGGAGTCCGCCTATTGAGTACCCCTGGACTAGATGGATGGATGGATGGATGTATAGATAGATAGATATGACAGTTTATTGATTGGACCATCATATTTGAACCATGATTATTTAATTATTTGTTAAATTCTTCATCAGCCAATCAGAAAATTTAAAGGCGTGTCCTATGATATCAAACACTGTAAGTTGAAGTAATTGTAATTTTATTTAACGAGGACTTTTAAAATCAACTTTGTTGAAACAGTGCTTTACAGATACAACATATAAATAAATTAGACCTCTTTAAAACTAGATAAAGATAATACATGAAGCTTATAAAACCAACTCCCAATAAAACAATGTTATGCCTAGAGAAGAACCAGATAGACTCAGACAGTGTTAAGAGCCATTGTAAACAAATGAGTCTCGCCATTAGGTACAGTTAAACTGTGCTAATTAGCCTAGCTTAAAAAGTTCAATAATATCACAATTTTTAAAAGTTTTCACTTTTTTTTTTAAATGTCCGTTTATTGGTAAATGCCCAGACAGCTCCGTGCTGTGTTGCTGGTTCCGTCTCTCGCTGCGTTGTCTGTTGGTCTCGCTGGTGCGGACGCCGCCTCAGGGTCAGTCTGAAATTGCTTGAAATTATCCCGCTTATTGTTCAATACAAACAGAATTTCAGCTTCCTGCTCGTGTGAACAAACATTGCGCAGCGCCTAACGTGCTTTGTGTTTAATAACAGCAGGCCCGAGGCTTCAGTCTCCGCAGAGAGTTAAAGACAGAGGTGCAATAGGCCAGACACAACTTTATTGTGTTAGTTTGTGTTCTTTCGGCTTTATGAGATAAAGAATTGTTTAACAAATTAGAATAAAAACCGGTTCAGGTCACAGCGCTGTACAAACGAGTTTCCAGGGACCGTTAGCGTTTATGTTCTTGTATGAATAATGGATTTTCCCATCCACTTTTCCATTTCTGGGCCACCAGAAAGGACACGCCCTGGATTGGTGGCCAACCAATCACAGAATGAGGGTTTTGTAATTCACTTGTTTGCTTGGAGTCTGTGGAAAATGTGGACACACTATTGTGTATAAATTATATAATGGTTCTTTTATTTTCCTGATCAACCCAAAAATTAAAACAAAAGAATGCAAAAATTAAGTTCGCCAAATTCTTGTTTTTTTTTTTTTTAACATTACGTGGATACGGCAAATATCCATAAGGGTTACAGATATGTGTGTAATTTTGAAATTGGGATAACATCTTCAACAAGACTTAACTTTAAACTGTGCTTCCGATTCTTTTCATTTCGTTTTTCTTTCGTGTTTCTTTTTCCGTTTTTAGACTTTTCAACATCAAAAGTCTTCAATACAAACATTTCATATGATGTGCTGGTCATTCTATACAATGTCTAGGTCAAAAAAATGAGGACGTTTCACACGTTTGCTAATAAGTCAGTCATTGTGCATTCAATAATGCATTTCCCAATCCACTTTTCCATTTCTAGGCCACCCAAGGCAGGCCACGCCCTGGATTGGTGGCCGACCAATCACAGAATGAGAGTTTTGAAATTCACTAATAGCTAAATTTGTTCTTAGTGTTGTCTCTTCAAACGACTCGATTTATTCGCTAGATTCTAATCAGTTTCCTCCAAAGCATCAATTTATCAGACCACTTGTTTGTTAGGAGTCCGTGAAAAACGAGGACACACACTATTGTGTATAAATTAGCACTGGCGCATCGAGATACTTCACAATTTCTGATGCTTTTCACCGAACTGAAAAACAATCTTGACGTGCTTCCAACATCCATTATAGACGAAAAAAAGCACTGTTTACTTCTGATTGGATTCTCAGAGACTCTGGATATATAAAACATGAACAAGTCAGATGAAATTTCACATTCTCTGCCGCTCTGACCGGTGCGTACGCCTCTGCCAATTGGGTTCTTTCATTGAATTTTTTAGCAGTATGTTTTGTGCCTTCCAATTGACCCCCAACTAAAGGAACGCTGGTGGAATACAGACTCGCTGCGATTCGGAAAAGTTCTTTGGGGCTGAACTTTAAGGCAACGCTAAACACTGTGATGATAAAGATGCTGATGACTTTGCTCTTGTCCAGGAGGTTCGCTTCACCCTGGACCGGTGCGCAGGAGCCACCATCATGGAGATGGAGGGAGTGGGAAGCTGGCTGACCACTGAAGATCACACTTCCTGTGAAGTCACTGGTGTCACACCAAATCTGGACAAGTAATCGACATTGCTAGTTTATTTTTATGGTGTTTAGTCTAAAAGTGTACAAGTTGTGTCAAGATCTCCATTATCTAGAAATCCTAGAGCTTCCAGAGTTTGTTTTGTCATGTTTGTCTTTGACGTCGGTTCTTGTCAGTGTTTTAATTCAGGCATTTTATAAAAAACAGCTTGAAACGTCTCTGGCAAAGTTTAAAAAAATGCATCAGATTTCACACATCTTCTTGACATTCTGTACAATGCCTGAAAACTGAACAGGCAGAGTGTGGAATCAGCTGATTCCTGTCAAATGTTAGGCAAATATGTTCGACAAAAGTCAACCGTATGAGAAATCAGTTGACATCCGAAATTACGATGACGCCAATAAGATTGAGATTGCCAAAGAAAGAAAACATTGATTTTGTTATATACAGACAATACTAATAAAGGTCACGAAATAGCACTGAACTAGAAGTTTGTTAATCTTCAAAATCACAATGATGTAGATATGTAAGACATAAAAGACTTTATTGTCATTGTATATCGCACAACGAAATGTGTTTCTCACTGAGTCCAGCACCAGAAAAACAGCAGCAATACAATAAACATGGCAAAAACTATAAAGAGATGAAATTGAAAAACAAAATGAACTTAAAATCAGATATATAAAAATTGTTTACATTTCCCATTATTTAATTTTTTTTTGATTATCCCAAAAATGAAAGTGAATGAAAAATTTAATTAGCCAAATTCTTGATTTTTTTTTTTTTTTTTACATTACGTAGATACGACAAACACCAATAAGGGTTACAAATATGTGTATAACCATCATTTTGAAATTACAATAACATCTTTAAACTGTGCTTCCAATTTTTTAGTTTTTCTGGTGAGTGTTTCTTTTAACAGTTTTTAGACTTTTCAACATCAAAAGTCTTTTCAATACAAACAGTTTGTATGATGTGCTGGTCATTCTATACAATGCCCAGGTCAAGACAACGTCGAGGTTTCACACTTTGCCTAATTATTTGTATGCAAATAAATACAATGGCATTGTATAGAATGACTGCAAAAATGGCGATATTTTGAAAAAGCAGCTCAGCTAATATAATTCTAGTCAACAAGAGAATCCTCACACATCTCTTTCTCTTCTCCTTACTATTCCATCTACAACTATGTGCGATCCTTATGTCCAATACTGTCTTGAATTATTGATGGCTCCGTCATCTCCATCTTTAAGGTCAAATAAACCGAGCTAACCCTGAGGGGGATTAACGTGTTGTGTTCTTCCAGGCATCTGAATGTGACTCAGGTTCTTCAGCTTGGAGGAGTGAATGAGAACCTGCCGTACATCTACCCGCAGCTCCAGCACAAGCACTTCACCGGCTGCATCAGGAACCTGATGGTGGACAGCAAGGTGAGACGCTTCACTAAATGACGGGAAACAGTGGAGTCACAGTTTTAGTAGAACTTTGGTAAAGGAGATCTTAAAAATAAATACAAACATGATTCTTAATGATCAAGCTCTACCCATAATGCACCATGTTACCGTGGTGCAACGTAGTTGTCATGTTCTTGATGATTAATATGTGTGTGCAAGTGTGTGACTGGATATGAGTGTGTGAACGAATGTGTGCATCACTATACAAGAGTGTGAAAATATTTTGTTACAAAACATTTGTAAGCAAACATGTATGTGTGTGTGTGTGTGTGTCTGAGTGTGATCGTGTGAGAGATACACTATATACGTGATTACTATGTAACTGTGTGTGAGGAGACACTAATTATGTGATTAGTGTGTGTGTGTGTGTGTGTGTGTGTGTGTGTGTGTGTGTGTGTGAGAGAAACACTACATACAGTATGTGTGTGATTATACACTATATGTGTGATGATTTGTGCATGAAGTATGCACGTATGATTATATGTATGTGTGTGACTAAATGTGTGTACATAACTTCACACTTCAAATGTGAGTTTGCTGTGAGGTGAATGTGTGTGACTGTGTGTGAGAGAGACACTAAATGTGTGTGTGTGTGTGTGTGTGTGTGTGTGTGTTAAAGAGAGCGAAACACGTGTGTATATATGTGTTTATTTTTTGACACTATAGGCATGATGATTTGTGTGTGTGTGGGAAATTATATGTACAGTATGTTTGTATGATCATATGTATGTGTGTGGATGTGTGACGTGTGTAAGTATATAACTATGAGTTTTTGATTATACAAGTGTGTGTGTGTGTGTCTGTGACTGCGTGAGAGAGACACTATAGCTGATGTAATGTGTGTGTTAAAGAGAGCAAAACACCTGTATATATGTGTGTTTTTTTTTGTGACACTATAGGTGTGATGATTTGTGTGTGTGTGTGGGGGAAATTACATGTATGTTTGTATGATCATATATATGTGTGTGAGTGTGTGACTAAATGTGTCTACGTATATCACTATGAGTTTGTAATTATACAAATTAGTGTGTGTGTGTGTGTGTGTGTGTGTGTGTGTGTGTGTGTGTGTGTGTAATAGAGATATACTTTATCATCATATGTATGCATGATTACATTTGTGTGTGTGTGTGTGTGTGTGTGTGTGTGTGTGTGTGTGTTGCTTTAAACGTGCAGCAACAGCATGTGTGTGTGTGATCAGAAGACTGTCGCTTTGTAATAAGTGTCAATAAATCATCCAGACTGGCGCGGGAGAACAAGGACACACTGGAGTAGTGACTTCCACACGCTGAACTACATCTAAACTCTGCTTAAAAGCCTTCTTCATCTTCACTGAGTGCTGCTAATTCAGACTCGGGTTCAAACTCACCGATCTTATGTGTGTGTATGTGTGTGTGTGTGTGTGTGTGTCTTCCTGAATGTGAGAAGTGGGCATGAATACATGCAAGTGATCAGATGAAAGAGAAAGCGGATCTAATGTGGTGCGTGGTTGTTCACTTGTAGCAGGAATCTCAGGCCTCAAGGTTTCCGCGCGGCGCTAATATGGAGTGCGGCGCTCGTCTGGCGCTCGTCTAAGTGCCCGTGACCCGCTGATTATCCTCGTATTAATTACGTCTGGCAGGAGAAAATGCCCAAAGAACATTCCATTCTTTCCTCTTTCTCCAGCAGCAAGTTGATGTTTAACATGTTCACTCTTTATTGATTTGTAACAGTCAACATTTTATTTGTCAGATCACTACAGGTTTTCAAATTTCGGGAAAGGAAATGCATACATTTAAATTATTTTATTAGAAAATGTGAGATTTTCCAGCAGACTTGCCACTTCCTATCCACTTTCTACTTCCACTTTCTGTCAGCCATTTTAAAAGCTTGGGCTGATTATCCATTATGGGTTAGTAGGTGTTGTTGGGTTTTCTGTCTTGTTTTATTGCAGATGTATGTATTGTTTATTGATTTGGCTAATTCTAATTTATTCCTTATTTAGATTAAGTTAATTTTGTAAGATTTCAGTTCGATTTAGTTAATTTTGTAAGATTTAGTGTTATTTCCTGTACCCCCTCCGGATTAAATGTGGTACAACCCAATTTGTTTAGGCGGGAAAACTGTCTTCAAATTCAAATTTTCAAATTCAAATTTTATTTGTCACATCCACAATTATTTTTCAACAACGTGAAGTGAAATGTATTTTGCAATCGTCCGGCATGTTAACATGGGGGAGGGGGATGACGGAACAAAAAAAGTTTAAGATAGGGGATAAAAAATAAAACACTATAAAAAGCAATAAAATTTTGTCTTATGAAAGCCATTCCATTTTGAATGTGAGGGAGGGTTGGAAGGTTGGTTGTATGATTTTGAGTTCAACGGGTGAACCAAAGACGCGTTTTTATTGTGCAAGTTGACCGTTCTGCGTTTAGGAAAAATAATTGGGGTCTGAATGTAAAGCACTTTGACGGTCTAGGTCAGGGGTCCCCAAACTTTTTTATTCGCGGGCCACATTGGGTTATAACATTTGACAAAGGGCCCGGACTGGGCTTGGGGGGAAAAAATACGCATTTTAGGATATACACCATTTTTATGAAAATCTATGAATCTATGAAAAGAGCAGAACTTCCCATCACTGTAATGAAGACCTTCTGTGCGAAAACACTGCTGCTTGCTGTGACGGATCAAACGGATTGGTTGAATTTGCGGTAAATTTGCGGTGAAATTTTGCGGTGGATGAAATTGCAAATCGCGGGGTTACTGGGGTTACCGCGGGCCGGATTACAGTCATTTTATGAACCAAGTCACGGGCCGGTCCAAATTTGATTAAGGGCCGCATTTGGCCCCCGGGCCGGACTTTGGACATGCCTGGTCTAGGTGACTGTTACTTCTGTTTTGAGGAGATTTCTTTTTATTTTCCTTTTTGTAAGTTGTGTTTTTTTCGTAATTAAATTGTCGTCACTGAAGATCGGCATGTGTGTGGCTCCTCCCACTTCCCCTTGGCCCGGCTCGGAGAACGTTTACGACAAGGACCCAAGACGCTTCCAGTGTTGTTGACTGTGTCTTCACTTCCTGTTTGGTTGGCAGGTGTATGACCTGGGCGTGCCAGCCGACTCCTCGGGCAGCGCGCCGGGCTGCATGACCACCGACAGCAGCTGTGTGAACATGGGCTTTCCCTCGTGTGGCACTAGGGGGCGCTGTCACGGCGAGTGGGGCTCCTTCAGCTGCCAGTGCATACCCGGGTACAGCGGTCATCAGTGTGAAAAGGGTAATTACTAATCCTCCCGTGATTTGCTGACGCTAGATTTGTGCACTTTGAGACGGTTGAAATTGTGAAAAGCGCCTTACAAATGCTCTGAACTTGAACCTGAACTGGAAAAGCCACGCTTGCAGAAGTGTTAAGAGTAAAAGTACATTATTACTTTACTTTACAGTCATTTGGCAGACACTTCAAAGCGACTTACAAAAAAAAGCAGCAAGTGAAGCAATTTGTCTATAATAGGCTACAGTAGATGTCCACACAGGCTATATAGAGAAACTTACTAGACAGAAAAGCATGACAGTCAGTGAACACAAGGAAAGACAAAGAATTGTTTTTTTTTTTTTTTTTTTTTAATCAATGTTAAGACAATTTTGTGTGTTCCATGAAAAGTCACACTTGGTTTTTTTTAAGAACAAGGATAGACTGTCGACTTTCGTCTGAACGTTCTCTATTTCTGGTCATTTTGAGCGTTTGATTGACCCACAAATGTGATGCTCCAGATTGTCAACCTGCTGAAAGGAAGGTCTGTTTTCTAGCATCTTTAAGTAGCTAAATAGTTTCCAGCAGCGCTAACGTGATCAAACAAGGGCTTTACAATAATCCATTGTCTTTATTACAAGTTGGTAATTCCAAGAAGACTTGAGTAAAGTATCCAATATTAAAAGAACTTAAGTATTTGACTTGATTTTAGGCTCAATAACACCAAGAAATGTGAAAAACAAGAAACTTTTTTGTGAGGTTTTATTTTCTAATATAGAAATTTTATTTAACACCTCAGTGTTTCAAAATGGCAAAACAGAAAAAGGTTTAAAAAAAAAAAAGAACAAAAAGTCATACTCAAAATGTGCTCAAATGTTTTTGCACAACCACTTAATTCACGTGATTTAGCTGAGAAACAGCATCCAGTACCTTCAGCATCCTGCAGATGGCGACATCATCTCGCCCATCCAAGAAATTAATCACGGTAGAAAAAGATGCCGACTTGTTGCACACAATCACAATGTAGCGAGTAACGGTTGGTCCATTCGAATGTAGTGGAATAAAGAGTACAGATACTCAAGAAAGTTTACTCTCTACTTTGTCTTTGTCTTTGTCTTGTCATAACCGCAGCCACTTAGTCAACACCAACAATCCAGACGACAAATTGAATAAAAAGCATCATTTCCCTTACATATTTACATGTGCGCTTTGAGACAGTTAAAACTGTGAAAAGCGCCTTACAAATACTCATTATTATTATTATTACTTGACCCCATTTGTTGTTGTTTTTTTTATTAACAAGCACAAAAGCCAAAAAGTACTTGAGTAACAAAGTCAATTTACTCAAGTACTTTGCACCACTGGCCACTGATGTTTTTGTCTATACGTTTGTTCTCCATAGAAGTTCCTGAGTATTCCTTTGACGGCCGAAGCCACGTTCACTTCCAGCTGGCCTTCGCTCTCCCGGCCCGACACACTCAGGTCCAGGTTCTGGTCCGGACCCGCAAACACAGCAGCTCCATCCTCAGCCTTCTGTCCAAAGAGCAGAACGAGTATCTCCGACTGGAGGTCAGTGTGTTTGACTCTTGTTTTGTGCTTTAGCATCAGCGCTAACTGCGCTAGCAAGTGTCTTTAGCCAAAAACAGCGCCGTCGTGACCCGACAGAAATCTCACGTGTACCAAAGTAGCTGCTAATTGTGCTAATTATGCAAATACCGTGATAAACGATTGTAGCTGATTGTTTGATTTTGCGTTTCCCGCCGTTTTCCCGCGCAGACCACCAGCGGTAAAGCTGATTTGCAACAGCGCTGCAATCTGAGCGTTTGGACAGAGCAACAGGTTTATTTTTAATCACAGACGCATTAGAACTCGTCTCCTGATTTGCTGCAGCTTCTCACTCTAACACGTTTTTTTCCCCAGAGTTATTTTCCTCAACACCTGCTTTAAGTTGATAGAGATGGATTGTTGATTGGGGTTTTGTGTTTCTCTGTAGAATCATCTCTCTCTCTCTCTCTCTCTCTCTCTCTCTCTCTCTCTCTCTCCTTCCTCTCTCATTTGTCACTCTCTCTTCCTCTCTCGCACTCTTACTCGCATTTTGTTTGTCTCGCTATTTTTTCTCTCATCCATATCTGTTTCTCTTTCTTTCATCCTCTCTCTCTCTCTCACTCCCTCCATTTCTCTTTCTCTCTCTCACTCACTATGTCCTTCTCCCTCTTTCTCTCTCGCTTCCTCTCCCCCCCCCCCCACTATCTCTCTATCTATCTGTCTCTGTCTCTCTCTCTGTTTGTAATAACAGAATTTGTCTTCCTGCCTTTTTTCTCTCTGTCTTTCTATCATTTTTTCTCTCTTTTTCCCCATCTCTCTCCCTCTCTCTCTCTCTCCCCCCTCCCTCGGCTCAGACTCATGTAAATCATGACTGATTCATCTGCAGTCTGAATTTGTGGAGAAGTGCTAGACAAGGTTTTATATCCCCTAAAGTGGCAGGCTACAGATTTCATTATCTTCTTATATTGTGATTCTTCCGTGGCTTCACAGCGGTGCAGGAAGCGCCGCTGCCTTTGTGCCATGTGCAAAAGATTAAAATTTAATCTCCTGCTGTGCTCCTCTCAATTACCTTAGCAATAATGCTAATTGATGTGATGCGCCAATACCTGTTTAGCATTGCCTGTTGCTTCTGGAAATGAATGATTTCCACCGAGGTGCTTCTGTCAGAGTCGTCAACAAATAAGGAGGAAATAACAACTTGATTATCCAGTGTCTTCTAAAGAGCAGTAGAACATTCATCTGCAGTTTCTCTCTGAAATTGAGATGGACGTGTGTATTGATGTTGGCGGGTCAGTCGTTCCCGGGGTGTGGAGACTGTGGACCGTGTAGATCTTTACTAATGTAAAAGGTTTATCCCATTGCCGTTTTGGGTCTGTAAGTGTGAGACTTTTGATGGAAAAAATACACGTATATTAATAATAAAAAAAATGTCTGTTATATTAAATTACTGCTGGAGTTGACCTTTAAGAAGCCAACAACGTCGCCATTTGGACACAGAGCAGGAAAAAGACTTTTCTTAACTGTCGTCTTGTCGTCATTTTTTATGTCATTTTCCAAAAACGTTTATTTAATCTGTCATTCACCACATTTTGTAACTAAGTAAAAGTGGAGCTGCATCAACATGTTTAATTTTATCGTGACAAGTTGCATCAAGAAACTGCTTAGTTAAAGGTTGTCAACTGAAATAAAATATCCTTTAACTAAACTTTCACTTTCGCTGGACCGAGTTTGAAGTTTTATTTTGTTTAAATCATCTAAAGCAAACCGTTAGTTTAATCGAATAGCTTTATTCGTTTGTTTGCTGTGTTTTACATTCACTGCAATTTTGGCTATTAATATTTACAGCACAGCTTTAGTAGAATTTCAATGTGATGTAACTTTTTTTTTTTTTTTTTTTTTTTTTTTTTTTTACAAATTGTACCTAATGAGCAGTTCAACATTGTTGATTTATAGTCAATTTGTATTCCATATGATGCAAATATCATGTGTGATCTTATACAAATCATATACAAATGACGTATACATGTACACTGCATAATTTTATTTGCCAAGACCGCTTGAAACAATACCTATTTTCTTGAAACAGTCTGGAAAAAAAGTATTTTGGCTTGTCAAGAATTCATTTTTTGCAGTGTATGATCATATACTGTATGTACGTACGTATATTGTTTTTTAGTGTTGTGTGATGAAGAGACATGGTGAAGCCAAATGTTGCCAGATTATGCCTATCTTCAGTAGAATTCAGTTTCAACGTGACTCAATTAAAGAAACTAACATGAATAGTCCAATAGTTACTTAGTTACTATTTAATAGACATACATTTGGTCATCCAGGCTTCTCTGAATTGTAGAATAAATCTGATAGTAATAATTGTCCTTGGCTTTTCCTCCCGATCGACCCCTGCGCCGCTGTTTGTCAGCATCCCGTCCACGTTTAACACCCACCGTTGCGTTGGAGACGTTTGTTATGAGCCTCTCCATAGGTGAAAATAAAACTTGGGAGGACGAGGATAGTGAGAAGTTCAGCGAGGTTAATTGCGTTTATGCATGCAAACTGTTTTCCGCCGCCGCTGAAAACGAAAGGAGAGCGAGCTGCCTTTTGCATCATTGATTAGTCTAGATTTGCATCACTACAAAGCTGTTATCCAGAACGGGAGCTTGTAAATTATGCTCTTTGGGACACGTGCAGGAAAGTTAAAACGAAGGCTGAAGGTTCTTCAAGAGCTGCCCAGCCGCTCGGAAACAAATGAGTTTAATCTCGGCTATCAAACGCGCGTTTTCCTTGTTCATCCCGAAAACGTGTCTGGTGTGCTGGAGAAGTAAAGCTCTAATTTATTAATTTCAAAGTTTTTTATTAATTTATTTGTAGCTAATGCAAAGGAGCAAACATGCAGGGCGAGTGTCTGGATGGTTTGAAGCTGAACGGCGCCGACCTTAAACAGTAGTTTGATAGAGACTCTCTTCATCAAACATGCTGTCGGAAAGGCTCAACCTGGCTGTGCTTTTTTTTAGGCTCCAAAAACACCACGAAATGTGAAAAATGAGAAATTCTTTGAGGGTTAATTTCCTAATATGGAAATTAAATGGCAGAACAAAATAAAGAAAGAATGGCAGAACAAAATGACATTGTTTCAAAATGGCAGGAACAAAATAAAGAAAGAAAGAACAAAAAGTCAGTCTCAAACTGAAATGGAAAAAAAAAAAACAAAAAAGTGCAACCGCTAATTCACATTCACGTGATTTAGCTGATAAACAGCATCCAGTACCTTTAGCATCCTGCAGATGGAGATATCTAGTCCACCCGAGAAATTAACCATGGTAGAAAAAGATGCCGACTTGTAGGGTACAATCACAATGTAATAAGTAACGGTAAGTGTCCGTTCAAATGTAGTGAAGTAAAGAGTACAGATACTCAATGTACAGATACTCAAGCACCAATATGGTTTGCCATATTGACAACCTCATCAAAAGTCCAACTTTAAATGTAGTCAAGTAGAGAGTAACAAAATACTAAAATACGTAATGTAACAAATCCATTTACGCAAGTACTTTACACATGGCTTTTTAGAAAATAAATTCCAATTCAGAAGGATAGATTTGAATACAGTCCGTATAATGATCTTTAATCTTTCCCTTTTCTGATCTCGGTTGTTCTTATTTGTTCATAAAATGTCAAAACCCGCATTGATGTACGTACAGCGTATTTGTGGAACTGAAGACCCAGGGGTCAAATCCAGTCCAGGGGACAATTCTATGGGGCCCGTGAGACCCGTTAATTAATTAGTAACATGCTGTTATGATTGGCATTATTGGCTTATCGCTGATGACACACAAACTTCATATCCCATAATGCACTTTCTCTAGTTGGCCTCGCCTTGCATTAATGGAAATTGCTTCATTTGTAACAATTACTTCAAAGCACATTTTTTATTTTTTATTTTCCTTTTTGGGTTTTTTTTTTTTTTTGTTATGTTCATATTTCCAACAAATACATTTGAATATGTTTTTATGGAGAGCTCTTCTTTTGTTTGTTTGATTTTTTTTAATAATAGTTTTATTGTGAATTTTAGCAACACAGACTTACACACCACATTAGACAAAACGCACAAACAAAACAACCCTTCACAAAACAGTAGCATAAATAAAAGAAGAACAAAAATCCCCAAAGAAGACAGACCAACTTAGATGAGTTGCATGTGGACCTCAGTTCAAAGAAATTCAGACCGTTTTTCTGTCCAGAAAGGAGAAAAGACATCCTGTCAAATTTAGAGGCAGTGCCAGAGGAACAGAACTCTTTTTTTAAAGTTGAAGTTTTTTAAATTCAGTCTGATTTTGTTCAATTTTAAGAGTAAAAAATAGAGCGTGTTTTATAAATGTTTATCCTCTTCGACCCCCGAGCTTTACGGGATTCTCCAGTTTACGAAAATGTCGATTTGCTCCCCTAGATTTGTCAAGGCCTGTTGACGGTGTTCTATAACCTTGGCGATGGAGACTTCAACATGACGGTGCCCTCTCACCGCGTGGACAATGGAGAGTGGCACGACATTCACTTAGATCGACACGACAGCGAGCTGACCCTGCGTCTGGACGGCGGGGGAGGAAGGCGAGAGGTCACGGGGTCACAGGGCCGCAGTCGGGAGATTGTCATCGATCCTGCTGTGGTGATGCTGGGCAACTCATTCCCCTCGGGACATAACAAAAGCTTCCAAGGTGAGATGCAAGTGAGTCCCTAACGCTTGACTGGTCGTGCCAAAGACGCTTTCGTACTTGTTGGGTAAACGTTTGTCTGTGGAATGCATCGCAATTCTTCGTGATTCGTATTGCCGCCTCGTAGAAAAAAAAAATCGTTTTGCGACCCAAGAAGCCTCAAAGGTCATAATTTATGGGGGTTCTTGTTTTTCATGACAATATTTTTTATAACTTCTTATAATTGTTCATAACTTATTATTGTCATGTAACTTATTCATTATTGTTATTACTACATAGAAATAAAAAAAAAACTGAGAATTAGAGAATTATTAGAGAATAATTCATTTCTCTAATCCATTTAATCTTATTTTTTCAAAAAACCTGAATTCAAGAACATACTTGTAATACATAATTTTATCACCAGGTTTTCGCATAAACTGTTAAATTGCCTTTCCAAATTTGAAAAAAAGTTCTGGAGGTCTAGGGGCAAAAACAGTACAACTTCTACTCAAATTTCTAGGAGAAGTGTTGTCTGATGGGTTTCTTGAATGTGGCGTGGTAAATTTTTGTGATAGACATTTTAACCCTTTTAATGCACATTGCATCTTCGCAGATACAATTCAAATAATACATTTTTTTTCTTTCTTTGTTTTTGTTTCCAAAGTAAACACAGGGGTCTTTCAATATGGAACAAGACGGATATTTTCGATATTGCAATATTCGAAAGTGCAAAATTTGTTACAGTTTTTGTCAGACTATAAGGCGCACCTATTACAACAAATCCTAACACATGTTAACAAATAGAGTGTGCATTTTATAATAATAATAAAAAACCATGTGCTCTTTATGTGAAAGAAAGATTATGAAATGTTTAAAAAAAACAAAATAAATAAAAAATCAGGTGCGCCTCATAGTCCGGAAAATACAGTAATTGACCGTATTCCGAGATGCCACTTTTTATATGTTAAACACGGGATGTAATTTTGATAGAATTAATGAAATTAGTTTCAAACTTAGTAAAGTTTTGTTTGCTCTTAAAATAATGTAAAGAGAATTAATGACTTACAAGAAGGATTATTTATATTAGACACGATTGTGAAGAACACAGGCACGATTGTGTCTGATATAAAAGGATTCTTGTAAACTAAAACAAATAGACACTATGAATATGTTTGAGAGAATGAATGACTTCTTCAGGAAGTTTGCTTGAACTTTTATTTTGTAAGCTCCGAAGCCCCTCAGGTGGAAGTGGAAATGATAAGCAGTCTTCTTTCAGCTTGGTGCAAGAGACGAATTGGCTTCAGTAAATGAAATAGATTCGATATGTCAGAGTTTGCATGCTGAGCTATGGATAACTTCAATAAAAATGGTCTCATGACATTTTCAGCTGCGAAAAATGCCGCGTCCCGTGGCCAGAAATCCAATCTCCTCTTTATATCAGCGCGTGTGAAGTAAAGTGTGTTGCTGCCATTCTAACGCTGATTCAATTCAGTGTCGGTACCAGAAAGTCCTGAGCAAATGCACATGTTCGTCACGGTGACTTCCTGTCGCATATCTGAACGGCGTATTAGCCTTGCGGTTCATTATACTCTGGTCTAACAGATCGAAATTAATAGAAAATGGACTCAAATGATGTAGAGCAGCCATGTCGGAAGTCCGGCTTGCATGGTCATTGCAAGATGTTCTCGGCCCTAAGAATCGAGTTGGGCTCTGCTTAATTACTATACTCTGCTTATTACTAAAAAAAAAAAAAAAAACTTAATAATAAATGTCTAATAAATAAGGTCTCTGTGGTCAACAAGTCCACGGGCCCTTAGATTCCAAACACTTAATTTGAACATTTTTATGTCACAAGTTAGATAACATTGTAAATATATGCTACTTTCGATATTACAGAGCAATAGATTTGTCAAAAGGTTTCTGAATATATAAATATATATACACACACATATATATATATATATATATATATATATATATATATATACCGTATTTACGTGAATATAAGCATAATTGTTTTGAAATTTGGAGTGGTGCTTATAAGCCCATATTTCCGTATTTCAAGTCAGGAACAATCACAAATAAACTGAAACACGTCGTCTTTATGCAGCGGCACGCGTGTGCGTCTTTAAATAAAGCTTAAGCAGACGTGCATACAGTATATTAGCTCAATAACAGAAATATAGAAACATTAGACACGCCACGACACTTAACAGAGACAAAATAACACTGGAAGAAGTAAGATTAAACTAAATACAATTACATTAAACTATATACATTTCCACTAAATACATTAGCAAACAGAAACTACAAACCACGACCGGTTAGCTTGGCGTTAACAAACGGGTCCAATGTGTCATTGCAGAAAGAGTCGAAAATGAAGAACAGACACAATCAAAACGCTCGGTCTGCTAAACAGGGACTCTATTGGGATCACTAGAATCGACTTTTGAATCAACTTTTTTAGAATCTATCATTCAAGTGAAAAGATATCAAAATGATACGAGTCACAAGTTGGGTTTGTTAATTAAAGAAAAAAGGGATGTTTTGGAGAATATTGACGTAATTTAACCAGAAATTAAAAAAAATAAATTATCAGGAAAAAAGGGGGGTGCTAACTTTCCGTAACTACGGTACTTCTGGACCGTCACTTTCAAAAATATTTTTCTGGACCGCTTTAAATTTGAGTTGAATACTCCTGCTTTAGTGGTTCCTACAGTAGCTGCTGTGAAGACTCCATCTCCACTGGCCTTCAGCTTCTGATGACCACCGTGTGAAGTACACAAAGCATCCTGGAGATTCAAACATCTGAGAACTGGTGTGAGAAGACACTTTTGGTTGTGACCTTCATCAAGCTGCTGTGCTTCTGCAGGGTGTATGCGGGACCTAAGGCTCAACGGCCGCTTTGTTCCGCTGGACGGTCAGCACAGAGAGGTCGTGTCGGTCATCAGCTCTCAGGGCGTCTCACCCGGCTGTTCCTCAGACTCCTGCCGGAAAAACCAGTGCAGCCCCCCGTTTACATGCGTGGACCTGTGGAGAATACACGAGTGCAGGTAAACTCACCATGGTATTGATAAATGAACCCATAAGAGTAAGAGGCTTTTATTGTCATTGTATGTTGTACAACGAAATTTCTTTCGGTAGCTCCCCGAGGCCAGCAGCAATAAAAATCAATTAAAAACCAGCACGCAATACAATAAACACAATAATAGGGAAATGTAAAGGAAAAATAAACGAAACAAAATAAAAAAATAAAATATATAAATATAAAAGTATGAAAGAAATATTAAAAAAAATCCATAATCTTTTGTGTTACAAACGCACCATCTTTTCATGGAGACAGACAGATCATAAGAAGCAATAACATTCTTTAAAATAGAATAGAATGCCTTTATTGTCATTGCCATTGTCATTGTCATTCATGGTTACCATGAAATTGAGAGAGAAATTTTAAAAACGTCATTACATTTTGCTTTCCATATTTTCAAATGAATCTAAACAGTTTTTCACATTTTATTGCACTGTTGCTAGTGTTTTGCTAGCAAAGCCTATTTTGGAATATATTGACATAAAACTGACTATTAATTATTTTTTGCAACAAGTAAAAAAGTGTGTGTGTGTGTGTGTGTCCGTGTGCGTAAAACAGTAAAAAAAAGTTTAAAAAAAAACTTTGACCTTTGTTCTTTGTAAATCGCCATTTTTTTAATGTATTTATTTATTTTAAATATAAAAATAAGTACTCATTCATTTATATCTGTGTGTGTGTGTGAGTGTGAGAGTGTGTATATATGTGTTTCTTTTAAGGTTCTTACACAGTATTTGCATTTTTAATACGCACGCACACGCCTATATACAGTGTATTTTTATATTTGCTGTCAATTATAACATCAAATTGGTGATTTAGAAAGGTCAAAGGTCACATTTACGTTTAAGTTTAAAAAAAAAAACATAATAAAATATATTAACAATGATAGTATAACAATGAAAAGACAGACATTGCTGCTTGTAACTGCAAAAATATGTTGATGCAAATATGTGTAGGTCCAAACATTCTGCTCAGAAATACTGCGATTGGATTTTTTTGAACATTGATATAAAATGTGATATTTGCAGTGGTCCACCACTATCTTTCGGCAAGATCTCTGTTTAACCGACTCCTTGCTGAGATGAATATGAAGACCACGGGTAACCAGAGTTATAAAAAAGTATAATAAAAGCCAAATAACAAAACTAATACAAAAGTGTGTGTGTCCGTGTGAATAAAACAAAAAAAAGTAAAAAAAAAAAAAACTTTGACCTTTGTTCTTTGTAAATCGCCAATTGTTTTATATTTAGCAAATATGAAAATAAGTACACATTCATTTATATCTGTGTGTGTGTGTGTGTGTGTATGTGTGTGTGAGAGAGAGAGTGTGTGTATATATGTGTATATATACACTTGAGTTTCTTTAATACGCACGCACACACATATATACAGTGTATAAATATAGTGTAATTTGGGCATTTTAAATTTTGGTGCTAATTATAACATCAATTTGATGATTTAGAAAGGTCAAAGGTCACATTTACGTTTAAGTTTTATTTTTAAATACATAAAATAAAATAAAATATATTTAGAACGACAGGTGTTTCTGTATGTAACAGCAAAATATGTTGACGTGTAAGTCCAAACCCTCTGCTCAGAGATGCTGCAATTGGCTTTTTTTTTTCTTCCCCCTGAACCAGAAATAGACCAAGCAGCCGTTTCATAAGAGAAAAATTGATATAAAATGTGAGATTTGCAGTGGTCCACCACTATCTTTCGCCAAGATCTGTTTAAGCGACTCCTTGCTGAGATGAATATGAAGACCACGGGTAACCAGACTCGCATTCGCCTGTAAACAAACCTCCATTCAGCACTTTGAAGTCCACTCTAATGTTCCCTATGTAGAACACACTCGGTTGGAGACAAGCTCTTTGATGCACTTTGGCCCTGGGTTTGTTTGCAGACAAGCATCAATCAGACTGATAGACAAGGATGAAGAGCGACACTCCTCTTCACCCCGGGTCTGTTGTAGTCTCAGAATACACCAGCGCTTCTGGAGTGTGTGTGTGAGTGTGTGTGTGTGCGTGAGTGTGTGTGTGTGTGTCCACAGGTATCTTTCCTGGCTTGCCAGCAGGCGATCCTATTCTTATTCTTATCAGTTTGATAAGAAGGTTATATTAAGTTTGTGTGTGTGTGTGTGTGTGTGTGTGTCTCCTGGGATGTTTAGATTGAGCATCAGGATTATAGTGGCATGTTCAGTGGAGTTTTGAATTCTTTCTGTTCTCTGTGAATTGCATTCTGCTCTCCTGGGCTGAGACGCATATTCAATGTGCTTTTGATTCGCACGGGGTGCTGGGACGCGTTCGGCGCCTGTGAGCACATTTAAAGCGCCCTTATAATTTGGAATTTCGTTAGAATTTTGATGACGTATTTAAAAATTATTTATTTATTACTCATATTCGTCCATCCATCCACTTATGAAGCAGCCGTTTATTTATTGTATCTTCATTTCCCTTGCACGATTTTTCTACTGCTTTTACTAATATTTGTCTTTGTCATCACTGTTTTGTTTTGTGTTGTACTGTTTGTCCGTTGCTGCTGATGTCATATACATTTCCCCTTTTTGTGGGAAATATTGTGGGAAATTGGGTATTTCATTCATTCATTCAATTCCAATTTATTGTTTGGTCCAAAATCCATAAATAGACATTCATTTATTCATTCATTCAGACAGACATTCTTTCATTTATAAATAGATGAATTTCAGTAAATAAAATGTTAAATTGTTTTCAAATAATTAGTTAATATAATAGATATACGCAATATATGCACAATATATACAGTATATAAATCTTTATATGCAGTATATATATTCATTTTCTTATATATATGTTCATTTGTGTTTAATTATTTTTATTTATTTATATTTAATAATTTTTTTTTATAGAACATATTTTTTATAATTATGCTGAAATAGGCCAAATATAATAAAACATTAGTGGTATATAAATAAAATAAAAAACTATGTCTATATATATTTGAACCATAATTCTAACCACATTGAAAGCCCTTAATGAAACACATTGCTAAAATACTTTTATTCTGTCTTTTTCTCTTTTTTTCCAAACCTAGGTGCCCCACCGGTCACATGGTCCAGACAAACTCTTCCGGAAGGTTCTGCATGTACACACTGTGTGCCAGTCGTCCGTGCCACCGGGGCACTTGTGTGGCTCAGTCGCCCTCCAGGTTCACGTGCCACTGTCCCGAGGGCTTCCGCGGGCGCCACTGCGAGGTGACGCTGGCCGTCTATCAGGACGACGTGGGTCTCAGCTTCAGCTCGCTCTTCGCCATATGCATCTGCTTCATGGCGCTTCTGGGTGAGTCAGTGCCATCCACACCACCTCCTCCCAAGAATTACAGAAATTACACTTTCTTTTTGCAAAGTATAATTGCGTTCATTTTAGTTTGACATCAGTTGCTACTTTTATAAAACACTATGGTAAAATAAAAATGCAGTGCTGACATATTTCGTATCATTCTAACGCTTTATTGCAGAGTTTATACATCGAGTCGGTGGCATAATTGTGTGACAACTAAGCTGCTTGTTTCATTGCGGATTGTGGGTCCTGTTAAGTTCAGGTTCATTTACGTAGAGCTTTTCTTGGTCTCAGACTAACACAAAGCCGCTTATTATGATCAATACACGCTTATTTCTTAATCTTTTTTCACACATTAGGCATACATTTCTTTCCACACTTAATTTTTAAACATTTGTGAAAATTTTTAGGTGCGCCTTAATAGTCTGATATATATGATAATCAAATGATACATTCTTACATTTATAGATATTCAGGAGATGAATACCTAAGAATATTCATCCATTTTATGACCCGCTTTTCCATTTCTGGAACTTGGGGAACTGGAAACAATCACAACTTTGGGAGTGAAGGCCTGACACACCCTGATTTGGTGGGCATATAGAGGAATACACCTATACACACATACACATCAAAAAAATTGGCATAAGACATAAGGCATTGCTTTATAATGTTTATCTGTTTATAACAACATTTTTATGCTGTAGAATAACCTTGTGACAAAAATGTCTCATGTTTTAGTATTGCCTTGTGTCTTTGTATAGCCTTATGACAATTTTTTCATGTCTTAGTATTGACATGTGTTTTAGTATAGCCTTATGTATTAGTATTGCCTTATGGCAAAATCTGTACGCCTTAGCCTTGACATATGTCTTAGTTTAGCATTAAGACAAAAAGCTGATTTCTTAGTAAAGTCATGACAACATTTTTATGCCTTATTATTGACTTGTGTCTTCCTTACTTCCTTGAGTAAATCCTTATGACAAAAAAGCTGATGTCTTGGTATTGCAATGTCAATTTGTTTATGTCGTATGTCTTAGTATTTGCCTTATGTCTTAGTAAAATGTATATAGTAAATAAGGTATATAATCTAATATAGCATACAATATAGTGTATATAGGCAATACTAAGACATTTTTTTTTGTCATAAGGCAATACTAAGACAAAAGGCAGTATTAGGACGATATAGCCTTATGACAAAAAGTTTTTATGTCTTAATATTGCCTTGTGTCTTAGTATAGCCTTATGTCCATACATTTTTAGTGAACAGGCTACACTAAGATATTTTACTAATATTAGTATTTTACCAATTGTACTTTTCTAATACTAATTTCTAAAGCTTACTGGCAAAAAGCCAACTTCATAAGGCTAAGACACAACACGTTTTGTCATAAGGCTATACTAAGACATCAGGCAATACTAAGACATAAAAATATTTTGTCTTAAAGATAAACTAAAGACATAAAACACTGATTGTTGTTTGTGCTTAATTTAATAGTCATTAATATATTTGACCCTTTTTTGTCATAAGGGTGTACAAAGACGTAACAAACAATTTGGTCATAGGCCACAATTTCCTTTCTTGTCTACCCCTGCACACACACACACACACATACACACACCCACACACTCTTACATCTTACATTTGTGGTTGATTTTCCAGACACAACTGAACGCATGTTTTGGAAACCCTGAGGAAACCCATGCTAGCACAGGAAGGAGATACATGTACAGGTTATAGATGAATAATGGCCCAATAATAGAATTTAAAATAAGTACGCAATAGAAAGCAGGTAATAGACGGTTTAGATAATAGATGGTGGGCTCGAGTCCTACAAAAAGTTTGAGATTTGGCGTTTTATCACATTAAAATGAGTCGAGTTCCGTCTTGTGCATTTTTAAAATCAAATTTGGTTGTTTGCGCATTATTTTTCTGGAGCGTTATAACCACCACATGTCTTTTCCCCGTGTCATACAAGCGTTTTACAGTGGCGTAGACGTTCCTCACACTGGTTCCCACGCCGCTGTTTTGTCTGTCTGTCGATGGCCGTGATTTAACTGGTTCTGACGTCTCCATCCGTCCGCAAAGCTGCTGGGCCGAGCTAAAGGAACTCCAGAGTCTCTTTCCTGCTCTCAAAGTTTCATTCCATTATAGATTTGACACGACCTTCCTCATTCCTAGCTTTTTAAAGTGTTAATTACTTGATTTGTAGGCACACATTGTGCTGTTTACTCAAGCCGGCTTGGAAATTGAGATCAATGCACCAGGGTTTTGGGCGGAATTTCAATGGTGCCGACTGTCCTCTGCTGAATGCAAGTGGGGTTTTTTCCGCCGCCTCTCTCCGTCTTTGTTTCTCGACTCTTGGTTTTGTCCGTACCAAAGAAACGAGAGCAGGAAGACGCAAGAAGCCGCCGTATGAAAGACAGCGTCAAGGAGATTTTCTTTGGTCTTTTAAGGCAGCTAACAGGTTTAGCATGCTGTGCTAACTCCACTTCGGAATCGTATTTCAGATTGTAATTGGGCGTCCCGTTTTGAATCAATACGGGTTTTGTACATTTTTTGTATATTTTCCCGTATAGTTCATCGTCTTATGTAAATCATCCCTCACGCATTTTATGACGAAGCTTCTTTTCTACTTTAATTGGGTAATACTCAACGTAAACATTTTGACATTCATAGTAATGCGCTACACTACTGTGCAAACACTAATATATTACTTTTGTAACGTGTTACTTCCGTCATTGAGAAGCTGCAAAAACTCTTTATTCTTTAGTGTTTTTAAATGAACGCGAAAAAATTCAAGGTCACCGAGTCACGTGACAAATTGAGAATTGAAAATGAGCCAAATAATAAAACGGAATAAAAATAAAATAAGCAAGACCTACATTTCCTCACACTATTAATAATCAAAAACGCAAAACAACAATCCAGATTCAGATTTCTCAAAGTCTTCAAGTTGAGTAACAGACTATTCAGTGAATTCTTAATTCTTAAAAAAAAAGCTTAACTAAGCAAGTGAGACATTTAATTAATTAATACATTACATTAATTACATGAATAATAAAAGTAATTATCAATTTATTCATTTTTTTATAAATGCATTTTTAATTTATATTTTTAATTAACTTTTTCCAATAATGAAGTGCTATTCTTAATGCTTTATTAATTCTATATGTTAACAATTGTGAAATGTAAACAAAATACAATGTAGTGTGTAAATGATGTGTTAATGCTAAGCAATAGTCTATTTTTTACACTTAATATGAGAATTCAGAAATGCAGGTGGAAGGTTTTTTTTTTGTTTTTATATAATTTTTGCAATAATTAACACTGACTAATGAGTTTTTTGTTTTTATCCAAATGAAATGCTTTATTTATTATTATTTTTTTTATATATTCTAACAAATCCTCAATACTTTCAGAAATTTTAAAATAAGAAATACGTGGGGATATGATCTCAATATTTAGCTTTTAAAGAATAAAAATTTGTATTGTTTTCACATACAAAGAACAAATTAAATTAACATAATAAAAACAATTAGTTTAAACATACTGTAACCACAGCTATTGTTCGTATATGTAAATGAAGCCGTGCAGAACAAATACAGAGAACAATACTTTTCTCTGTTCAATGAACAAACATAAATTGATTTAAATTTAATATTTTAGTAATTTCTTGAAAGATGTCATCATATTTTTACAATTCACTCATTATAATTTTTTTTTTCCGAATCAATATTTATCAGTTTCTATATCATGCTTGTTTTTATTTACTTAAAAAAACGCTTCAAGTTTTCCCTAGAAACCGAACCCCAACCTTTGCTGTTGCAAGCTCCGGATCTATTGATTGAGCCACGGGACATCAGAGTTGTTCATTAGTTTGTTTGAAAGTAAATTAGTATGTACATCTGTGGCTGGAGTGTTATCTGGCTAAGACATGTTCTCCTCGGGCTGCGTGTGGTGGTGGTTTGGTGGGATCGTCAAGGTCTTTCTAGGAAAGAGCTGATATGGAGATTTGACATTCACACGAGGTAGACATGCACCGGTGGGGATTCGCTCTCCATCATCACTTCAAAAGATGGACTTGAATGATTAGGGTTTATAGTTCTGACAATCACTTTCTCCTGCTCCCACGAGATCCGTTTTTATGTCTGTGTGAAAAGAGGCTTTTCCGCCGGTGCGACGCTAAACTGCACCTACGGTTTCCTTATAATCTCATTTGACCAATTCCGTGCCGTATAATATTCCCGCAATTAAAGCGTGAAAACCCGTTTTTGTTAATGAGACATAAAGGCTGTAAAATTGCCCACAGGTGTGAGTGTGAGAGTGTGAATGTGTGTGCTGCTCTGTGATTGGTTGACCACTAAACTAAGACATAAAACATATTTTTGTCATAATGCTAAACTAAGATAAAAAAAAAATTGTTATAAGGCTATATTAAGCTATAAAAAAAAGTTTATCATAAGGCTATACTAAAACATAAAAGAATTTGTCGTAATGCTAAAGTAAGAATTTGTCATAAGGCTATACTAAGATGTAAAATAAATTGTCATAAGGCTATAGTAAAATGTAAAAATATTTGTCATAAGGCTTTATGACATAAAAAAATCTTCCCGCAATTAAAGTGCCATCTAAAAACCCAGTTTTGTTAATGACACGTGGAGGCTGAAAAATTGCCCACTAAACTAAGACATAAAACATTATTTGTCATAAGGCTTAACTATGACAAAACAAAAATGTTTCATAAGGCTTTACTAAGCTATAAAAAAGTTTATCATAAGGCTACACTAAAATATGTCTAAAACAATTTTGTCAATAAGGCTATACTAAGATGTAAAAAAATTGTCATAAGGCTATTTTAAAATGTAAAATTATTTGTCATAAGGCTATACTAAGACATAAAAAAATTTTTCCCGCAATTAAAGCGCCATATAAAAACCTGTTTTGGTTAATGAGACATGGGGGCTGGAAAATTGCCCACAGGTGTTTGTGAGAGTGTGAACGTGTGTGCTGCTCTGTGATTGGTTGACCTCTAAAGTCAATACTAACATATAAAAAAAAAATTATCGTAAGGCTATACTAAGATGTAACAAAATTTTGTCATAAGGCTATACTAAGAATTTGTCATAAAGCTATACTAAGATGTAAAAAAAAATTTTGACAAAAGGTTATACTAAGAATTTGTCATAAGGCTATACTAAGATGTAAAAATTGTCATAAGGAAATACTAAGAATTTGTCATAAAGCTATACTCAGATGTTACTAAAAATGTTAGCTGTACTAAACTAATATAAATATTATACATACAATGAAGTTATGTATAAAATGAAGTTATAATATATATATATATATATTGTCATAAGTCAATAGTAAGGCATAAAAATAAATTCACACGGCTATACTAAGATGTACAAAAATAGCATAAGGCTATAATAAGACATAAAAAAATTGTCATAAGGCTATACAAAATTTAACATCTAAAAACCCATTTTCGTTAATGACACATGGAGGCTGGAAAATTGCCTATAGATTTGCCCATAGAATTGGGAATGTGATGATTCCGTACACTTTGTGAAACTAGCTACATTATAAAATATGAATCATAAAGCTTTACAGTGTATAGAAAAAAAGAAACCTATAGAAAAATGGAAAACTTAAAGAGAGCCATACATGTTCTATTCTTATTCATTCTATGAGCTGGTGGAGAGAGAACATCTATTCAGTGTTAACCTTCATTAATATCTTTCTCCTGTGTGTGTGTGTGTGTGTGTGTGTGTGTGTGTGTGTGTGTGTGTGTGTGTGTGTGTGGTGTGTCCGGAGATACGTTTGCACTGAGTCTAAAAGTGCGATTAAAAGAGCAAGTTCCCGATTTTGACACTAACACGGGCCTTTAGGAAGTCAGATAAATTTGTTTATATAGTTTAGAATTCAGATAATAAAGTTAGAAAAATATGGAAATATATACTGTGAAATATATAAAATAGATATAAATAAATGGTTAAAGTCTCCAGAAAATAGATATATAGATAATACAGAAAATTCCGATCTCAGATTTTGCTTTGGAACGTTATTCATGGGTTTGAATTTCAAGATGGACCAGTGTGAACAAGGCTGCTGTTGTTTCCCTTTGCTTGGCGATTGGGTTCCAATCAATTCACAAAAGGTGATTTTTGACGGCGTAAAGTGTTTCCTGATATCCCAGCATTGATTTAATTGCTTCACATCTCATTTATTTTCCAGCGAGGTGGGAAGTATTCAGAGTTCGGCCACTCCAGCAGCGGCGAAATTAATAACGACTCTGGGCGAAGGCACATTCAGAGCGGCTCTTTCAACGCGAGCTGATGTTGTCCTCAGGCATTGATTTGTTGTGTTTGGTTGGGAAGCATAAAAGATTTAATGACCGTGAGAAATCATGATGCGATCGGTGTTGTGTTCTCTTCCAGTATTTATCAGAAACCTTGATGTTTAAGTGGCTCTATTCAAAGCGGCCCTTCCCCGCGATGGCGTCTGATTCTCCGACCGTTGAAGGCCTTCGGGTTGGAGAAATAGATTGAGGTTTTGTGTCGTGGACGCTTTGTTTCACACTTGCTGGAGAAGTTTTCTTTTGAAGGCCTTTCTGAAGGGAGGAATTTATTTCACCTGTCATCGCTCTCGCGGGAGATTAAGATGCCGGACCGGTATTTGGCGTCCTGAGAGGGGTCAAGGAGGTCAGCGCGGAAGGTCACGTGATCGATAAAGCAGGTTGCCAGTAGGCTTGTCTGGAATGAGATCAAAAAGCGTCTGACTCGATATTAGCTGCACAGGACGCATCTAAAATTCACCCCGGGAAAATACGGAATGATTCCTTAAAAAAGGTAATTAGTTACAGTTGCTAGTTACTTCTAATAAATAGTGAGTTCGCAATTGAGTTACATCGTTATAAAAGTAACTAATTACCAGGGAAAGTAACTATTGTGTTATTTTTTTTTATTTGTCAAATAACTTGGATGCTGTCGATGTTAAACATTGTTAAATGAATGAAATGGACACTAAATAAAATAAATTATTAATTTAAAGCACTGTTCAATAGTCTACAGTAGTTTAATATTGTTGTGGGACAATGTGAGAGACACCTATCAAAATCAAAGCAGTATTGTAAATATTATCATTAGTGAAATATTATCATAGAGTGAAAAATAAAACATGATAGATATTCTTAAGTTATTCTCAATAACTTTTAATATTTATTGCACAGTCTACAACTGGCCAACAAGTAATTCTAAATATAAATTATGCTTAAGGAATGTAACAAAACTAAATAAATAAAATGTTAAAAACAGAGAAGTGTTCTGCTCTATATAATACTTAATATAATACTTAACAGTGTACCAAAATAGAATAACAATAACAAAAATGTACAATCTTTCTTAGATGCAAACAGGTAATAAAAAAATTAAACTCCATGACTCATCTCCTCACCTCATTGGTGACTCCTGCTGGGCGAGCGCTTGTATGTGACCAAACACAATGCTTTTGTGTGGCAAATGATGGACATTAAATCTTAGACACGTTTAATTAAATCATTAATTAAACGTGGCTAAGATTAAATCACGTTTTCAGTCGCACCACGTTCACAGACACACCAATCACCAGTCATGTCCCACCTCACGAACACACACACACACACACACACACCAGAGGAAAAGACTCAGTTCAGACGAAAACCCTTTCGGTGACCACAATTAAAGTAACGCAGCATTTTTGTCAGTAACAATAACGACGTTGTAACGTAAAAAAAGTAATTGCGTTCGATTACTCGATACTGAAAAAAGTAACATGATTAGAAACGCTGTTTATTTATAACGCCGTTATTCCCATCACTGGCCGTTTAATACGTGAAAACTAAGAATTCGATGTAGTTTGTCCTTAAATTGCATGTACAAGTCAAGCTGGATATGAAAAAAAATCATATTTTGCTATACAGCCACTCAAATGTCCTTTGTAAACTTGTTTTTACGTGCGTCTCTGAAGCCGCGCTTATCAAAGGACGTGATCGCAGTGGTTTAGACACACTCCGTATGGCTTCCTGAGCGTCTTGTCATGTTCTTTTGCAAAGCTTCACAACACATTGCGGAACCGTCGTGGAACACATGCCACATGTCACGTTTCCGTAACGTATATAGATTAAAAAAAAAACGTTTTCTCAGTTCACAGAAGGCATCTGCCTGCAAGACTGTTTAGCTGGAGACTTTACGTTGATTGAAAGCCAATAACTTTAGCTAAACGGGATGGATGAAGCCATGCTAGGACAGACGGACATGTGGTAGATATAGACAGACAGGTAGACATATGATATAGACTGACATGATATGTGATGGATACTGTATAGAAAGACAGACATGTAGACATATAATAGATAAATACAGACAATGTGATAGATATAGGTAGACAGACAGAGGCAGACATGTGATAGTAACTGGATAGACAGACAGACATGAGATTGATAGATGGATGGATAGATGAAAAATAGACAGAGGCAGACGTGGTGGATGGATGGAGTTAGTTAGAAATAGAGAGAGAGAGAGAGAGAGAGAGAGAGAGAGAGAGAGAGAGAGAGAGAGAGAGAGAGAGATGATCTAAAGGAGGAGACAGTTGTTGAGGCAGACAAGTGCATGGATGGATGGATGGATGGATGGACAGAGAGACAGACAGACGGATGTATGGATAAAGACAGACAAACAGACAGGTATGATAGATCTAGACAGACATCTAGTCTAGACAGAGAGTCGTGATGGATAGATGGAGTTAGTTATATAAATAGATCGATAGATAGATAGATCAATAGAAAGAAAGAGAGATTGAGATGATCTAAAAGAGACAGTTGGAGAGACAAACATGTGGTGGATGTATGGACAGAAACAGAGAGATCATTGGATGGATAGATAAAGACAGCCAGACAGGTAGACATATGATAGATCTAGACAGACAGACAACTCTGCTGTTGAAATTAAGGTGCTTGATAAATAAAGTCGAGTTGAGAGGCAGACATGATGGATATATATAGTTAGTTAGTTAGATAGATCAATAGATAGAGATAGATATATATAGAGAGAGAGAGACACAGAGAGAGAGATGATCCAAAGGAGGTAGTTGGAGAGACAGACATGTGGCGGATGGATGGATGGATGGACGGAGAGACAGACAGACCGAAAGATAGACAGACCCCAATTAGTGATGTGAGACATTTGTCTTTCAGCCAAATGGCCAGATCTCAATGTGAAAGCGTTTTGCTTGACCTTCAGGTGGCCGGACCACTTTCTTCTTCTGGATGGCCAAACACCAGCCATTAGGTCTTTGTGACATGAGCGTCTAAAACTGGAGTTGTTTACAAGGTCGAGCTAAACTTGCAAAGGTGCATATTATCCATGATGGTTCAATGAAGGGAAGCAGAAAATCTCCAAAGAGCGTTGAACGACTGACGGAGGATGAGAGATGCAAGGCACAAAAGGAGCAGGTTAATGGAGAATGTGGCGGAATGAAAGCGAGAGAGAGAGATGGGAGTGTTGGCAGATTGAAGTGTGTTGGGCATTGGATAGCGAGATAATATACTCGAAAGGTCAGAACAGGATTGATTCGGCCCGCTATACTTGACACAAACGTCTGCTCTTGCTGAAATATTGTGTCTGTGGAGAACCAGCACTACACACAGAGTCTCCAGACTGACAAGAAGACGTCACGGAGCCGTGGGTGAAGCGTGACCCTGGAGATGCGCATTCCCAGCCTCACAGTTATAGCCCGCCCAGAACACCTGTACCGTTGGTCCTAAAGATAAGGTCCTTGTTGAAGAACATTAGTTTTAAAATGCCTTCAAGGTTTCAAAGTAAGCTTGAGAATGAAATGCAGATGAAAAAGATTAAGTTGACCCGTGTGTGCTCATTGCTCAAATCAGATTTGTCCAGTACAAAAAACCTTGAAGTAAGCAAATGTCTCGCAAACTTCCCGTAACTGTCTCTTTGCTCCTAACTATGCCGTGTCCTGATACAGGATTCTGAGACTCTTCTTGTCGCTCTGAATGACTATATGTGGTGATGTTTTTCCCATTTGAAACAGATTCCTACTAAAACAGTTTAGTTTCGTCTACAATCTTTTCTCTAAATTTCGATTATAACCTGAGAAGCAGAGACAGACACAAAAGCTTGAGGAAACGGCTGCGGAGCTTAATCTCGGTCTGCGCTTACTCTTCTGTGATTTTAGACACTTTTATTATGCATGTAAGTGTCAGAAACCAAAAAGTTCCTTAGAACAATGTGTGTCAGAGACAGTGGTGTATTATGTCTCATAGTATTTGATCTTTCTGACTCTGTTTTTAGCTTCCACTTGTCTGAAGGGTCACAATTGAACAAAAATAAGTAGCGGTCGTTACAAATATGTGAATGGAACCATTTTTTGTTTTTATGTAGATTACACCAACTACGACAACCAGGAGAAAAAAATACTTTTAGGCATTTCTTTTTATTTTGAAACTTTTAGTTTCAAAGTCAATTTGACCCAAAAATATCTTTGTAATGTAAACATGTATAATCTTTGTAATGTAAACATGTAACATAGTGTAGCAACCGAGTCACTATATTTTTATATGATGATAACACCAAATAAGCCAAGCAGAAGTTTCAAAGTACTTAAGTATAAATACTAAAAGTAGAAAAGTAAAAATATTTACATATTTTGAAAATATTTGTAAACTTTGAAATCAAGTCTATTGTGACCCAAACATAATAGGAGTGAGTAGGAGTTAAACGACACCTAAATGATTCCTAGCGGCTTCGAGTTGGTCTGGGACTGAGAAAAGCACTACACAAATAAACCTGAACTTAAAGGCTACTTTAATGCGCTTGTGCTTCCGCAGTGCTCCTGCTGGGCATCTTCCTGTACACGCGATGGCGGAGCTACAAGGGTCTGAAGGAAGGCGTGTACCACGTGTCGGCGCATCACGACGGCTGGGAGGATATCCGAGAGAACGTGCTGAACTACGATGAGGAGGGAGGCGGTGAAGAAGATCAGGTGTGTGTGTGTGTTGTGACCGTTACGGGATTTTCGGGTCATGGATGCTGATTTAGGCAGACGACGTCGTTCACTTCCGACACGCGGGGACAAACCATCACTCAGTTACTATAACAACTGAGGTTGTCATGACGCCGCACATGTCAGTTAGTCTCCATGACAACATCCCATATATAAAAATGCCCGCTGATGACATGCAGCTAGAAAACACTCAATCTTTTCACTTTGTCACTTATTATTACTATTATTGTTTATTTTAGAGCTTCACTGCATCCAAAAACACTTTACTTATGTGATAACTTTGTATTTTGTAACAGCTTTATTACAGTTGTTTTAATTTTTATTAAATAGACTTCTGGGGTCTAAACTGACTAAATAGTCAACACATGAATATGATTAAAAAATAAGTACATTATAAAACAAAATACTTTTGTTTATAAAAGCCTAATAGACCATTCAATCCCTTAATTTAGTGAAAACCACCTTAATTCCAGTAAATTAAGATGTTATTTCGTGATGTTGTATTTAACTTAATTTATATTAAGCTTTATTTTCTTTAACTTCAACTAGAGTGTATATATATATATATACTGTACTGTGTCTGTATATACACACACTATAGTATGTATAGTAACAGTGGTGAACAGTACTTGAGTAAATGGACTTTGTTACTACAAAGTGTTTTTTGGCTACTTTGTAAAAATATAGGCAACAATTGCTCCACTTGACTACATTTTTGATTGAATATATATGTACTCTTTACTCCACTACAGAAGATTGGACATACTGTAAAAATTGATCTTTTTTTTATACTTTATTAGGAAATAAAACCTCATGAATAGTTTCTTGTTTTTCCACATTTCTTGCTCTTTTTGGAGCCTAAATTCCGTATGAATAAAATACTAAAGTTCTTTTTAAAATTGGACACTTTACAAGTTTTACTCAAGTCTTGTAATTGGTGACTTGTAACTTGAGTAAAAGCAACAGATACCATACTGCAAAATCAAGTATAGTTGTCAGGTTCTCTTTACACCTCTGTATAGTAGATACTATATCTATATTTATCTGTTTATGTGTTTATATTTCCCTTCGTCAGTCTATTTCTTATTTCGGTAGCGCAGTCCGTCAAGGCCGCTGTTTAGGTGAAAATACATCGTGATGACATCAGACTGCGAAATAACGTAACACCCCCCCCCCAACCCGTCACACTCACACCGCACGTTTGCCCAAAAATTCCACAACCCCGAAGCGACAGTAACGTGCCCGGCGCTGCGAAGAAAGTGGGTGTAGATGCGTAGCAGAATCTTCCCGCGGCGTAAAATCCTGTTACATGATGATCAGATGCACAGAGCCGCCTGATCCCCTGTATCCGATGAGGCTTCACACATCTCCCTCATCATGTAATCAATTACGCCTCCGTCCGTGTCACCCACACCTCCCTCTCGCACTCCTTTCTTCTGTTTTTCCCTCAAGGAGTTTATTCCCCCCTCTTTGCTTGAGCTGCGGGGCCGAGTAGAGCGGGATTAGCATGTATGCGGCGCCAGGAGAGGAGGCCGTCGGTGTGTTTTGTTGTGTTGACTGAGTGTGTAATGCGGGGCCGTGCATCTGTCACAACTCTCAGGTGCAGTAAGACCCTCACAAAGGTGCTAATCAGTGCCAGGCATTAGTCGCTGCAATCCGGATTAACGCCATTAGTAGTTTGCCGAAGAATACATTACGTGAGGAGACGAGCTGCTTATTTTGTCACCAGGTCGTCCAGGAACAGAACGTAGTCACGACGGCGTTGTTGGATGAGGCATAACGGGGCGTTACGTAACGCTAATGATCTTGTTATTCGTAATCCTCCGTTTGCTTCTCTCATTGCCAGAATGCCTATGACATGGCGGAGCTCCAGAAGTCTCTGCAGCCAAGCCCGGCTCAGTCGGTCCAGTACAGCCGGTCTCGGGCCATCCACCACCACCACCACCCCCACCCCCCGCCCTCCCAGCAGCAGCAGTACTGCCAACCCGAGCCGTCCTCCTCCAGAACGGGCACTGCCACCACCAGCTCCTCCATCTCCTCAGGCTCCACCACCCTCCGACGGGACGTGCCACCCCTGCGCTCTCCAGCTCAAGGCCAGACTGCCAACGGCTCTCGGGCTGCCCAGCTCTCCCGCAAGAGCCTGTCCTTCTCCAGCCAGGACCTGGCCCGCTACCTGTGTGAAATTATCCGTGATGCCGACCAGCACCCGGAGACGGCACCCTTTGACTCCCTGCAAGTCTTCTCCACGGAGGGTGGTGGATCGCTGGCCGGGTCACTGAGTTCCTTCAGCTCTGCTGGGCTGGAAGAGGGAATGGCCGGCCACGAGAGTCTGAAGGAGTGGGGGCCGCGCTTCGAGAAGCTGAAAGCCTTGTATGAGCGAGCGGAGGGCAGTGACCTCTGAGGAAGCGATGGGTAATAGCCCAAGGACTCTTCGCTTTGGAGGAAAAAAAAACTGAACTTTGTGACTTTCTCTGGTTGTGGAACTTCATGCCAATGACAATTGGGACTCTCGATGAGCAGCAAACGTGGAAGTGCCAATCCAGGACGTGAGTTGCGGAGCCTGACGTCTATTGCTTGTGGTGACTTGCGGACGACAATGATTCGAACGGATCTGCTGGGTGTTTTTGTTTTACGTCTGACACTCTCAGATGTCCACCTGCTCTCCGCTCTGGGACTTTTCGTCTTTTGTAAAACGACTGCGGCCGAAGCAGACATCGATATCCGTGAATGTGAACTCAACCCCGTCTTCTCGTCTGCCTTAACGGCCCAGCTCGGTCTGCCGTTCGTCTTCGTCCATCATCGCTTCATATTCCCAAACTGTTGATTCTTTTGATTTGCCAACCACTCAAATCGTATGCACGGATAAAGCAGGGAGTCTTTGGGGAAAAAGATCCAATAAAAACTGAGATATGTGACCAAATAAAATGGAAAACAGCCTCATTGTTCGGCATTTTAGGATCCATTCCTTGGGAATACAAATAGCGTCCTATCTTCCCAGCCTGAGAACGGACTGTCTGGAATACAAATGCGGCCGCGTCGGGGCTGAGTGGCTGTTACGTGGATGGATGTTTTCTGCGGCATTCAGCGACCAGACTAAATGACAGCCATTAAGACAAAGAAAAAAATGTGCCGCACTGTGCGATTCGCAGCTTTGATGGAGAAACCTGGAGGATGGCAATGAGCTTCTCCACCGCTGAAGATCCACTTCAGTTTGATTTCCTTCGCAAAGCATCGCATTAACCGAACCAGCTTAGCGGATCACATCATTATTTCCCGTTGGAGTATAAATATCTCCGAAGCTCTTCACAAGCCATTACGTTCTCTGCTGCATTCACACCTGGTGTGTTCCGGCACTTTCTGACGTCTGTGGGACTGCATGTGGTCCGGTTTGATGAGGAGAAGGACCGGCAAAGCTTAGCGTGCGAATGCGCCTCCCTTCCTTCGCCAGGCCTCACGCCATCCTTGTATTTTTGCATTTTGATGCATTTTACGTTTCTCATATGTATTTTGGTCGGGAGAGTATGTGGAGCATGACAGGCTGGGGAGTAGAGCGGGAGTAGGAGTGTTGAAAGACATCAGAGAGCTTAATCCTAATGTGAACTGATCTCTTACGGTCATGCTGCGAACCAAAGGATCATGGGAGTTGGAAAACCTGATGGAGGAGTCGTCACTCTTATTACGGATTGCAAAAGTGCCAATTTTTCCGAAGGACAAAACACAAATGTCAAAAAAGAAAAAAAGATTTCTATGATCAAGCTGAGGAGTGAGGCTGGAGGTGACGGTTTGCTTTAAAAAGACGCCAAATGTGTTGGAATTTGGAGTGGATCTGCTAAGGGATTGTAAGTGGGATCAAACGCGAGATGAGGGTCTTCATGAATGAATCTCACAGCATTCATCACTTCTGTTGAAGCCAGGGCCACTTTTCTGTTGGTATTTTGTACAGTAAATATACAGTTCTATATTTTGTGAGACGCTGTTTTTACCTCATTTGTGCACCTACAAGCAGAAAGAACTGGTTTTTAAAGCGATATATTTCTTTTTAAAGTGTACGGTCCATGTATTTATTTAAAATATATGTTGCTAAGAGTATATCATCTTCTATTTTGCATTTATTGAATTGTTTTTTCCTCAATAAAGTGCATTCTGGTAAACAGAGACGTCACCTCTGGGGTTCGCTGCCGTTGCGTCGTATCGAGTAAGTATGGCAATTTATCTGGGTGTTTGAGATCGATATATATTTCCTTGATGAACAAGGAAATAAAACAAACCAAAGCAAAAGGAAATAGGAGAAACGCAGCTACTTTTAAAATGCAAGTAGGAAGTACAGATACAGTAGTTCCCTGACTTACGAAATTAATCCGCACCGAGATCCGTTTCGTTTGGCGAAAATTCCGTTATCTGAGCCGCTAACGAATGGATGTAATCTTTCTAATCAGTGCCAAGACTTCATAAATTCAGGCAAGACATGTTTTATACAATGATAAAATATTGGTAGTGTAAAAAAAAAAAACATGTTACATAGCAGTTACTCAGTTTAAAGATTAAACAACTGATTTTTACACATCTAGACTCTCATCTCCACGCAGGCTAGATGTAAGAAAAAAATTCGTATAACGAAAACATTTCGGAACTTGGGACGACATTTTCGCGCAGACGCATTGGGATTTCGTTATCTTGGACATTCGTAAGTCGGGGTACCACTATATTTGCAACAAAATTTAAGCAGTGGCATAAAAGTGGGCGAAAATAACTACTCAAGTAAAGTATAAATAAGTCAAAATTCTACTTAAGTAGCCAAGTAGTCTTTCTTCGTTACTTAACCCACCTGGATTTTACTTTACACAGACACTCAGCTCTGATTAGTTTAGAACAATTCACGACGTGATTAAGAGTGAACAAGAACATTTTATAACACACATTTGATTCACTACAGAAATGACAACGTACACCACCGATAGTGACACGACATAGATAATCGCAAATTAGTGCAACTACGTATCAGACCGAAGATCATCTGCGTCAGACTTCAGATCAGAACATCAGTCTTCGAGAGAACGGCTTTGCGGATCAATGTAAATTAACAGGCAAGATACAAATGTCGCTTACTGAACTTACACAATCTTGATTTAACAAGCTATTGCAAACGTGTACGACAACAGTGAAGCAACACGCTAGTTTAAATCACAGCAGATTCACCAACGCGGAGAGAAAAATGCAAAAACATCAAGGCACTTCCGCGCTCAACAGCTGCTTTCACGTCAATGCAAACAAATTACGCTGAAATTTCGACTACATTTTAGTTAACGTCACGGTCCAATAAAAGAAAAAGGGACTGAAAAAAGTAGAGTCCTCGAAATCTCTAAACCGTTTAATATTGCCTGTGAGTTTCGACCGATCACACTCTATACAGCTAAATCACATTTTACAAAAAACTGCTTTACGCCAAAACACAGGAAAATTGTAAATTATTCATTGCAGTTGAAAAATTTCCCAATAATCTAAATTGTGTAAATTAGATCCCAGGGTTTTAAATAAAATAAACCCAATCCAAGGCTAGTTAGGAGCTTTGGATTGTTCCAGAAAGACTGGAACACAATATTTAAACAGCAAGGAATGCGAAATGATGAACGTTGCTCATAAACAGCAGTTCCACACGGTTTCTCTGCATGGAAAAAAAAACCACAAGACAAGAACAACCACCATTCGCCAACAAATTCAAAGTTTGGCGAATGAGGGCTGAGAAACGTCGGAGTTAGAACGATAGAAGGCGCGATTGTTTTTCTTGAGTTCCGGAAGGTACAAAACAACATTCTAATACATTTCTCGACTTTTCCACGCTCAAAAAATTCACCTGCCAAAGTCCCATCATCTTGAACGTGGCGAAAGAGTGAAAGCCGTGGATCTGAATCCACATGCGTGTTTGATGGCGGGACATCTGCTGAGAGAGAAGCAACGATCAAGTGTGGAGAGAGAAGATTCTCCCGTGTTAAACTGGAGTTCCTGTGGCGAAGAACCGGCTCAGAGCAGATTTACACACGCAAACACGCTCCAGATCATCTAACGCATGCTGCTCAATCAGGCATCGCTCCAACACACACACACACACACACACACGGAACATTCTAGAAGGATCCAGCTAAGAGCCGCCCTTGCTTCTCTTCTTGGCTTTCTTCAGTTTGTACACCTGAAACGTCTTGTTCTTAAACGCTCGGGAGAAGAGTCTGGAATAAGGGGGCGTGTCCGTCTTGACGGCTTCGCAAAACCGCGGCTGAGATGCCGGGACGAGGTCGGGCTCGTTCTCACCGGGTCCGTCCATGATCTGTGAAGGACACGAGGAGCTTTGTGCAATATTGTGGACACTGTCACACATTCATGAATTACATTTTTATACATGTTTATAGACACTTTAATACAGTATAACACGTTTGTTTCGTTGCTAATCAAACACAGAAAGCGTTGTAACAGGCTGAATTAATAGATCACACCTGCGACCGTGAGCAGCTCAGATGTCGGTGTAGTGATTTTAAGAGCAGCTCTCCTGAGAAAGAGAACCGTAAAGTTTCTGTTTCTGGTTATTTACAATTTTTTTATATCCAAGTCGTTTGTAAACGTTTGTTTTATGCGACTTTCGGGTTCAGACTCACTAGTGTGTCTCTCTCTGTCACACTCCCTCTCTGTCTCTTTCTATCTCTCTCTCGCTTTCTATGTCTCTTTATTTCTCTGTGTGTGTGTCTCTCTCTTTTTCTGTGTCTCTTTGTTTCTCTTTCTGTGTGTGTGTGTGTGTGTGTGTCTGTCTCTCTCTCTCTCTCTCTCTCTCTGTCTAACTCTCTCCGTCTCTTTCTATCTCTCTCTGTTTCTCTCCCTCTTTCTGTGTGTGTCTCTCTCTGTCTCTCTCTCTCTCTCTCTCACTTTCTCTCCATCTCTTTCATGTTTTAAATAAACGCCAGGACTATTACTTTTAAACGACATACTGTATTAAAAAGGCAGATGCTTATCCAGGTGAAACCCTGCATCCAATTTCTTTAAATAAAGTTACAATGCAGATTTTCTGTACAACTAATGTAACTAAGGTCTACTAAAAATTAATGTCCACCCCCCCAATACCGTGATATATTACCGATACCGTCCGGTCACTAGAAAATATCGTGATGAATTTTCACTCCTATTGCCCGCCGTGCCGTGCCATGGCCATTGGAGAACGATGGAGTCTTTTCAAGAGCGTTGCGCTTTATCTCTCAAATCTCCGAGACTGTGCCCTTAAGCTTTTTTAAACATTTATTTTGAGAGATATTCCCAGTTTATCCGAGAGGCCTTGAAATGCTACGCCGGGCTAATTTAAGCACCCGGAGACATGCGGAAGGTTTCCTCGCGGGAGAGATCAGAGTTTGGGAAGTGTGAGATGGCTCACAACCGTTGGGTTTCTAGGACGCCGGCGTTTCGTATGCATTACTTTCCTAGCTAATTCGCTCTACAATTAACAAACTTTAATTAAACCAGAGCGGTTTAATGCAAGTTCAAATAATGTGCCGGCGGTGGAGGATAGATCTTTAACACACTGCTGGATGAACTTTAGCATCCTAAGACTCCATAGTCACTACTACTCGCTGTTTATTACCCACAGTTCTTTGTGTCTCTGTGTTGTGGGAATTGGCGGTAATTTCGTTTTTTTTTTTTTTCATTTAGCAAAACGGTGATAAGCTGGAATAATCAAATGCACCAGGACAAATCACATCCAATTTAGCTTGAAATTCTCATTATTTACACCTGGACAACTACGCGTTTCTTTGAGTGACATGTTTTGCCAAACCAGCCAATCGGTGAGAAATCTCAGTCCGGTGGAGAAAAATGAGACCAATTGGGATTGTTGAAATTTGCATATGCAAATATTAAATATATGTTAAAATTGCGTTTGCATATTTGCATGGTTTTATCCATAATTCAGTTCTTTCACGTACTGGTACAATTATCATAAACCTACATGAACAGAAGTTCTCTATTCAAGTTTGGTGAACGCACAAAATGTACTTTACAGTGCGAGTGTTAAATTCAAGAAGTGATAGCTGTTGGTAAAAGTAAGGTGTAATAATAAAATGCATTTGATTTGCACAATTATTATGTTTTATTATAAGAATAAAATGTAAAAATTGGACCTATAAAAAAAATCTATAATTATACTTTTTATATTATATATGAAAAATGTTTATATAATAAATAATAATCCTAACTCCATTAAACAACTAATTCCAGTTATACAAATAAAGATACGTATATTATAAAATAATTAATAAAAGTAAAGGCTTTTTAATTTTTTTTTTTTTTTAGAATTTTGTGTGTATGATAATTATAATGCAAGATAAATACAGTAAAACTCAATTGTGTTGCAAGATTTTCATCATGCTTTTCCAAAAGTAGAAGTGTTTCAAAATATTTTTTTTACATTATCTGGTGTAATAAAAAATACATTTCATTTGATATTTTTTCGTACATTATTTTTCGGTCAGTATTTTTTATGGTCACAGAATTGATTGAATTGTCACGTTGGTTTACTGTACAATTCCAAGTCTATTATAAAAATGGCAAAAAAAGGCAAAACTGTTCAGGAGTGTGTGTTGCGGTGTGAGGTGATCATGTGACTCACGTGTCCGTTGGCCAGATCGAGCAGGTCTCTCAGCCGACAGCCACGACTGTGCCGGCGCTCGTAGCAGATACTGTCCTCCAGAACCACGTAGTCGGCGCCAACGGACCCGAGCAGCGCGTGAACCTCCTCAGGAGACTGGCGAGCGTAGATCTGATACACCTACACACAAGTCACATGACACACAAGTCACATGACACGACGCCATGGATCAACACCCTCCATTTAAATGGCTTGTGTGTTTCTACTTCTTTCTTTTTTACATTTAATGACGTAAAATACTATTGGCAGCCGAGCAACGACAAGCTGTTCTGATTGGTTTACCATATGCGAAATAAAGCCGGATTGGTTTTCGCACACACCTGTAAGACAATAAAACTACGGTTCTGTCACTCGATTTTTTATTTTCTCTCAACTCCCAATTGCTGAGATGAATTAATGCATTAATTATTTTATTCCAGCAGTGTGTATTAGTGAATACTTTTAACAATTTGTTAAATTCATGATGTATAGTTTATTTTTTCCCAGTTATGTGTATTTATTTATAGATAGATATTTTTATGTATACTCTGTCTTTTCTGCCTTTTTTCTCATTTTGCTGTTGTAAGATGCAATTTCCCCATTGTGCGACTGATAAAGGCATTTCAGTTCCATTCAATAAATAGCATAGTATAGAATGTTCAGAGCATCTGTAAATATTATCCACATCATTTCCTGTACATCCTGTATATTTATTGTAACTTATAACTGATATCCTGCACTTTTGGTTACACATAAACTGCATTCCGTTGCCTTGTACATGTGCAATGACAAGTTGAATCTAATCTATATTTAGCAGGATTTCTGTATATCTTTTAATCCAATCCACTAGAGTTTAAATGTGATCTTTGGGACGTCCAAGAGCGATTCTCAAGGGAAAGGACAGTTTGGAACTCACCAATTCCTGATAGGAACCATTCTCCAAAACCAGTTTCGGCTCGGATTTTTGGTTTGGTTTAAGTCAACAAAAGACAGCTCGGTTTAAGTCACAAAAATTGGGTGGGAAAATGAGTTTCTGTCACAAATGGTGAATCACAGTCGAGGCAAAAAACACGTAAAAGCCATTTTTTTAAGTCCGCACTTTGAATGGAGGTTCAATTTGCGAGTCTACTGTTAATGGACAATTAAGGAAAGTATTTTATTTATTCGTTTAAAAACAAACAAAAAAACGAGTCTTTTGGTGCCACGCAAAACTCTGAAAGCCTCCATGACTCGGAGTTTTCCAGCCCTTCAGCACATGAAGCGGAAGTGTTGTCCTCGGAGACCGTAGACATCATTACACTGAACGGGTTGAAGTGACGGCGAGACTCGTACCTGTCTGGTCCTCTCCCTCAGGACCTGGTCTTCGTAGTGCGGATGGTTAGTCAGGACTCGTCCCGTACACAGCTTAATTCCCGCCAACAGCTGCATGCTGCCCGCGAACACGGCGCGCTTGGGCGTCTTCGTTCTGCTCCACAAATAACACGACACATGTTCAGTAAATATCGTATTTACGCGTATATAAGCACCCATTTTTTTAGAATTTTCGACGCTCAAAAACTTGGGGGGTGCTAATAATCGCCGATTTCAAAAATAGGTAAATATAAGCCCCCATTTTTACGTTTTTCCGAAAAAAAAAAACACAATAACAGAAATAAAGAAACATTAGACACGCCAAGATACTTAACAGAGATTAAATAAAATACAGTACAATATTACTGTATATTAATATTGCAACCAGCTACAAACAAGCAACCAGCTAGAAACAAGTCCAATGTTTAATCGCAGAAAGGGTCAAAACAGTCGAAAATGAAAACATGGGCAAGAAGTAAAATAAAAAAAAAAATCCAAGGTGCAGACATAATCAAAACGCCCGGTCGCTGCACAGGGGATAATAATCCTTTCTCTTCACGCGGCTTGAAATGCCTGAGCTTGAAACAATTGCTCTACACATGTGTGGAGTCTGACTGCAGAGCAAAGAATCTTGGGAAATGAAGTCCTGAGCACTAGAATCGACAATTTGTTATTGATTATTCAAGTAAAACGTTATCAAAATGATATGAGTGAGGTTAGGTTTGTTGAAAAAAGAAAAAATTGTATTTTTAAGAGAATATTAACGTAATTGAACCAGAAACATCAATATATATATATATATATATATATATTTTTTTTTTTTTTTTTAGTGGTGCTTATATTAGTGTAAATACGGTACGTCAGGGTGTCGAGCAGCGGCGTGATGACAAGTTCTAACAGCGGTTTGTTTCAGGAGAACATGTTCCGCCGAGCAGGAAGTCACATCACTTCACACGTCCATTACCGACACCAGAAACAGAAGACTTGCCTTGACAAGCCGCTCTGGGAAAGGTTGCTCTATGTTTTTTTATATTTTAGCAGGATTGTAGAAGTGATTCGCTGGAGATACGGTATTTGTCAAACATTGCTTTTGGCATCTGGCGTCGGAATTTTACGCAAATTATATGAATGGAAGACGTGGAGTTGACAACGTGTCTTGCTCTGAATGGAATTCTTCAGAGAATTTCTAGTAACATTCTTATTTTCCATGGTTCGCCCGATAAATGGATAGACGAACCGGAAACTCTCAAGTTAAAATATTAGCGACTGTGTGTTAAACAAAAATAAAGAAAATGCACCTTTTAAAAACTCGAAACCTTCACAAACACCTTAATACCTGAACGGTGATTACAGGTCACAGAAATCAATTAAATTTAAACTTGCTTCCCATTGTTGGGACATGGTAGCCAATCAGGTCATTTTAGGCCACCATTGGTTGGTGGCTAACCAATCACAGAGCAGCACACACCTTTGGAGAATGTTCCAATTCTCTTTTTGGTAAAACCAATGGAGGCTTCCTTTTCCTTTTTACACGGGAAAAGTCACGGAAGCCAATCAGGCAACCCTAGGTCTGAAGGCGGGGCACTGTTGATTGGTGGCTAGCCAATCACAAAGCAGGACATAAATACTTTTGGATAATGTTGCAATTCTTTTTTGTGAGAGGAAACGGGAAACCCAGAGTAAAATCACACAAGCACATGTTTGCAAACCACACATAAAGGCCCCGACCGGACATTGTTCTTGTTATTACCAATTAAAACCAGAACTAAAACTGAAATCACAGGACAATCGCGGGGCCAGTAATCACATCTTTCTTCTTGCAAAACTAATTTCACTGTAACCCTGTAATACAATGACAATAAAGGGATTCTATTCTATATAAACAGAATATATATAGATATATACAGTATTGCCCCCCCACACACACAGACACATATACTGTAGATCTGTCTATTTTTCTCTCTCTCTCTCTCGCAATAGATTGACCTCTGACCTCCCACCACAACACATCATTTCCTGCTGTTGAGTAATTGCTCAATATTGAGTAGAGCCGGACCAGATTTACGTATAATTGCAGATTTATATTCTGTAATGTAAATGTCAGCTTGTGTTAGCCTGCACTCTGACATTCTCAAAATTGATTAACAGCATTAATATTCCAAAGACACAGAAATACGGGGGATGTTCAACCTGCCGTAGCTGAGAAGATGCTCGTCCATACATCATATTTCATTCTAGCGCTGCTTTTAGAAATCCAGATGGGAACACGGACATCACCGAGTGGGACAGATTGGCTTTTCTGCTTGTGCAAATCAACCTACGTGTACATTTCCAATGTGGTTTGTTCATTTATTACAACTGCTCCGCTCTTATCGAAATATACACAATTATAATCTTGGTGTTCTCGTGTCAAAAGCATTGAAACACTCGATACAAGGCCGACACACACACTGAGTTTACGGTGCATTGTTTCTGAACTGAAAGAGAACCCACGCAAACACTCGGAAAGAAGTCAAACTCCAGAGCAAAAGTCACTGCAGTTTAAAGTGCCAGAGCAAAGATGGGAAAAAGAGAAAAATAATGGGAGGGAAAACAAACGGAAACAAAAAAAAAAAAAACCACTCCCAAAAATATCAACTAATCCGGAGAATGTGAGTGTGTGTCGGTACTTATGGGGAGTTGTGGTCCAGTGGTAGGGGACTTGGACTGGTGTCCAAAAGGTTGCCGGTTCGAATACAACTACAACTACAACTAGTTCTACAACTAAGTGTCCTTGGGCAAGACACTGAACCCCACATGCCCCCCGGGCGCTGCACTGTGTGGCTGCCCACTGCTCCGAGTTCATGTCTGATCGGATGGGTTAAATGCAGAGAAAAAATTTCCCCACTGAGGGACTAATAAAGGTTCAATTATTATTATTATTATTATTATTACTAGAGAATAACTAGAGTTACTATTAATGTAACACACTCCGTTCCCTTCACTGAAAGGAGAAAAAAGACCTTGTGGAGTCAAAGCTATTCCAGGATGAGATCTGTGGACGCTTTCAGCTTATACACTGAAGAGAAATAGAGAAAGAGAGAGACAGACAGAGAAGATAAATGAGAGAGGGATATAAGAAAATAAAAAGGGAAAGAGATTGACAGAGAAAAATAGACAAAGTGAGTGGGAGAATGAGAGAGAGAGAGAGAGAGAGGCTAAATGAGAGAGAAATATAAGAAAATAAAAGAGAGATGAAGAGAGAGAGAGGGAGAGAAGTTAAATGAGAGAGAAACATGGAAAATAATTAGGGAAAGGAAGATTGACAGAGAGAAATAGAAGGAAAGTGAGAGAAAGAATGAAAGCAATGTAGGAATGAAGGTAGAAATGGAGTGGGTGCGGTAGGAAAAAAGAGAAGATTAGACGTCAATAAAGGAACAGAGAGAGAGAGAGAGAGAGAGAGAGAGAGAGGAAAGTGAGAATGACAGAAGGAACGCTAATGTATAGAAAACGAAGTGGGAAAAAAATGACAGTGAGAAAAATTGCTGGGAATGAAAAAGACGGAGAAGAGAGAGAATTATATAATTATTAGAAACAACAAAAAAAAGATATAAATATGAATAAAAAATAAACTAAAAATAAGACGGAAAGAAAATGAAAGGGGAAAAACCTGAATGACAGAGAGAGAAAAAAAAAACTTAGGAAGAGATAGAATGAGACGAACAGTAAAGAAAGTATACAAGGAAAAAAAGATGAAGAGAAACAGAAAAATATAGAAAAAAAGATTGAGAGAAGCAGCTAGAGAAAACAAGTGAAAATGATTTAAGCAAAAAAAAAGGACAGACGAAAGAAGAGAAAGAGCGTGAGAGAGATGGAGAAAGAAAGAGTGGCGAACAAACGGAGAACAAAAAGGAAAATGAGCAATTAGATCGAAAGAGACTCGTTTTACTGATCGGATAATATTTTTCACCCGTGATGAAAAATGAAATCTCAGGACACAGTGGATCTGCTTTTCTCTCAAAGACAATCTCTCCTGAAACGAGCGACCATCTCAACGTCAGACCAGAAAGACTTTCACGGACGTCAACAGCAGCTTGTGTGGAGATCTCCATCGAGACCCAAACCAGGAACAGACTGACAATTAAAAAGAGGAGTGAAGACCTCAGGAACGGAGAAGAAGGAACCAAACGCGCTCAGAAATCCCTCACGCGCACGGAAAGTTTACACGCATTCGCTAAATAAAAGACTGCGTTATTGGTGCTCCTCCAAAACCAAGGCCACAATCAGACGTGACTGGAAGACGCCAGAACAAAAGAGAGATAATTACATGGAGAGTGACATGACGGAGTGAAGAAGAAAGCGATGGAGACACTTTATCGCAAATTTCAAGGCCACATTTGAAACGTAATTGCAATATTTGGTGAAATACAATGGTTTAGCTAGGAAGAACATCACAAAAAAAAAAAAAAGTACTCATCTCTTCTCTGTTAACACGCGCACTAATTCATTGACTCTCAGACGATTCCCTTGATCGCTCAAGCCTACAGTACAGCATCTTCACCACTAAAATAGTTTGGCGCTATTGAGCAAATATGTACAAAATACAGTATTGCAGTGTGGATTCAAATTTTACATTTTCAAATGAAAATTGATTAGACTGTATTTTGGTAAAATCTAATTATATTTAACTCATTATAAAAATGAATTATATAAAGTAATTAAATTGTTTTTTATGTATACAGTATGTATAACAGTATATACATATTCTCTCTCTCT